>JAKRSI010000247.1:232500-372500 GCA_029890345.1 Natrix helvetica helvetica
CTCCTCCCCCTCCTCCTCCTCCTTTCCACAAACTCCTCTCCCTTCTAGCACTGATGGTATTCCCTACTTGGATCATGAAACATCTGCAAGAAAACAACCAAGCTCAGAGACCACCAAGGAACCCCAACAGTTCAGCCCTGGTCTACAAATGCTGTCTCCCATTCTTTGCTGCTTGGAGCGGAGTAAAAGAGGTTAAAACCTCTGCTCCTTCTTGGAATGCAAAAGATTTGTCGGTTCCTCTCCAACTTCACCTCCTGTATTCTAAGATAGAGATTTTGCTAAAGCCCACATTCCGTCCTGCATTTTTCTCCGGATGGACAGCATTGCTTTCTCCCTCCCTCCTTCCCTCCCTCCCTCCCTCTCTCCCTCCCTTCCCTTCTCTGTTATTAAAAATAATATTCATGATGTTCTTGTTTCTCCTAAAAGCACACGGCAGCAGCTTACGTGCTTTGATAATAGCTTCTAAACACTCCAGACCATCTCCAACCATCGGGAGCGAGAGACCTCTATTATCTATCCTTGGTTTTTTTTTTTTGCCTCCCTCCTCTCTTTTGGCCCTTCCTTAATCCTTTCCCATAATTACACTCAGTTCTCCAAGCGAGTATTCCCCCGTAGCAACATTTAGCTCTGAATTTCTGATCAAGACGTTGGACTCAACATGGCAAGGAATCTATCTGCAGCTTTGAGCAGCCATCCCCACAAATATCTAGGGCAGGAAATGTCCGCCAGATGAGTAAACTTTGCAAGCCCTTGGGGTACCCCCAAATGTGCAAGTATGATGCAGGTAGTTCTCAAGTTCTCAACCATAACAGAGCCCAAAATGTGTGTTGCTCAAGAGAGAAATGTGTTAAGTGAGTTTTGCCCCATTGTATCACTTTTCTTGCCACATTCGTTAAGTGAATTGTTAAATGAGTAGAAATGGCAATAGCACTTAGACTTATATACCGCTTCATAATGCTTTTGCAGCTTCTCTCTAAGGTGTTTACAGAGTCAACCTCTTGCCCCCAACAATCTGAGTCCTTATTTTACCCACCTCAGAAGGATGGAAGGCTGAGTCAACCTTGAGCCTGGTGGGATTTGAACAGCCAAATTGCAGGCAGCCGGCAGTCAGCAGAAGTAGCTTGCAGTACTGCACTCTAACCACTGTGCCACCGCAGCTCATAACACAGTTGGGAGCAGTGACGTGCGGTGAGGTTTATGGCTGGTGAGGCTGGTCAAACCGCGTGGTTGCTCCGATCTCACGGGCACAGCCTGACCGGAGAAGTTTCTCTTCTCAGAAATGTCAGAAAGGGACAGGCAGGCTGCCACAGCTCCACTGAGAAGACATTTCTGAGAAGAGAAACTTCTCCTTTCTCCTCCTCCCCCCCCCACTCCCTTCTAGCACTGATGATGTTACCTAGGCATTTTTTGCATCGGGCAAGCCCGGGATCCTTACAAGGGGAATGGGACCACGTGTGCAGGAGGCTCCTCAGCGCCAGCCTCAGATCAGCGCGAGCCACGGTCCCCTTCCCCTGCACACATGGTCCCATTCCCCTCCTGCCTGAGCCAACATAAAGGGGACCGCGGTTGCGCTGATCTGAGGCTGGTGCTGAGGAGCCTCCTGAACACGTGGTCCCATTCCCCTTGCAAGGATCCCGGGCTTGCCCGATGCAAAAAATGGTGAGATAGGCGCACTTGGGGCTGCTGCTGTGATGTCCAGGGAGGCTAAACCAAGCCGCACTCCTCTCCCAGCCACTTTCGCAGCTTCCCGGAGTAATTTTTTTTTTATTTTCATGATGAGAGCGGTGAGGCTCTGCCTCCCCTGCCTCCCCTGACTGCACGTCACTGGTTGGGAGGGACCTTGGAGGTCTTCTAGACCAACTCCCTGCTCAAGCAAAAAACTCAACAAAGTTCTCAAGTTATGACCATAATGGACCCTTCCCTTAACAGTCCTAAGTCATAACGTAAAACTGTTTTAATGACATTTTTTGCAGTGGTCGTTAAGCGGATGTGGAGGTTGTAAAATAATTGCGGCACTCGTGAAGTGAAACCATCGTTCACTATGAGGTGGCTTTGCTGAAAACTGGAAGTCAGTACAGGTAGTCCTTGATTTACGACCACAATGGAGTCCAAAGTTTACGTTGCTAAGCAGAACAGTTGTTACATGAAGTTTCCCCCCACTTTACAATCTTTCTTCACGCAGTTTTTAAGTGGATCCCTGCGGTTGTTAAGTAATTCATGACACGGTTGTTAAGTAACTCTAACCACTGCACCACCTCAGCTCTAGTAACATGATTGTTAAGTGAATCCGGGTTTCCCTATTGACTTTGCTTGTCAGAAGGTCACAAAAGGTGACCACATGACCCCAGGACACTGCAACCGTCATAAATGTGAGTCAGTTGTCAAGCATCCAAATGGAAATCATGGGATCATAGGGATGTTATAGTCATAAGTGTGAAAAATGGCTGTGTCACTTTTTTCAGTGCTGTTGTAACTTTGAATGGTCACTGAGCGAACACTGTAAGTCGAGAACTACGTGGCTCAATAGTAGTAACTGTGAGAGGGATCTTGGAGTCCTAGTGGACAACCATTTAAATATGAGGCCAGCCATGTGCAGCAGCTGCCAAAAAAGCCAACACAGTTCTAGGCTGCATCAACAGAGGGAGAGAATCAAGATCACGTGAAGGGTTAATACCACTTTATAAGGCCTTGGTAAGGCCACACTTGGAATACGGCATTCAGTTTTGGTTGCCACGATGTAGAAAAGATGTGGAGACTCTAGAAAGAGTGCAGAGAAGAGCAACAAAGATGATTAGGGGACTGGAGACTAAAACATATGAAGAACGGTTGCAGGAACTGGGTATGTTTAGCTTAAGAGAAAGAAGGACTAGGGGAGACGTGATAGGAGTCTTCCAATATCTCAGGGGTTGCCACAAAGAAGAGGGAGTCAAACTATTCTCCAAGGCACCTGAGGGTAGAACAAGAAGCAATGGGTGGAAACTAATCAAGGAGAGAAGCAACTTAGAACTGAGGAGAAACTTCCTGACTGTTAAAACAATTAATCAGTGGAACAGAAGTTGCCTCCAGAAGTTGTGAATGCCCCAACACTGGAAGTCTTTAAGAAGATGTTGGATAGCCATTTGTCTGAAACGGTATAGGGATTCCTGCCTAGGCAGGGGGTTGGACTAGAAGACCTCCAAAGTCCCTTCCAACTCTGTTATTCTGTTAGTCCATCACCCTACTCAAGCAGGAGACCCTATACCATTTCAGACAAGTGACTGTGCAGTCTCTTCCTAAAAACCTAAATTATGTAGAAAAGATGTGGAGACTCTAGAAAGAGTGCAGAGAAGAGCAACAAAGAGGATTAGGGGACTGGAGACTAAAACATACGAAGAACGGCTGCAGGAACTGGGTAGGTCTAGTTTAATGAAGGGTGGCTCAGTGGCTAAGACGCTGAGTTTGTTGATCAGAGGTTCAAATCTCCAGTGCCGCGTAACGGTGTGAGCTCCCGTTACTTGTCCCAGCTTTCTGCCAACCTAGCAGTTTGAAAGCACGTAAAAAATGCAAGTAGAAAAATAGGGACCACCTTTGGTGGGAAGGTAACAGCGTTCCGTGCGCCTTCGGCGTTGAGTCATGCCAACCACATGACCACGGAGATGTCTTTGGGCAGTGCTGGCTCTTCAGCTTAGAAATGGAGATGAGCACTGCCCCCTAGAGTCGGGAACGACTAGCACATATGTGCGAGAGGAACCTAGTTTAATGAAAAGAAGGATTAGGGGTGACATGAGGGCAGTCTTGTAATATTTGAGGGGCTGCCACATAGAAGAGGGGTCTGTGTGTCAACCTATTCTCCAAAGCAACTGAAGGCAGGACAAGAAACAATCACGGATGGACACTAATCAAGGAGAGAGACAACTTAGAACAAAGGAGAGATTTCCTAACGGTTAGAACAATTAATTGGTGGAATATTCCCATCAGTCAATTGCAAAAAGGCAGCTTTGCTTGAAACAGCTTACATCCTGCTCCTGCAATGAGAGGTTTAACGCAATCAGGCAACAACATCTCCTTATTCCACGTCCTCAGGAAGGACCGGAAGGATAGACCAAAATGTCAAATCCAGCCTAAACATCTGGCTGATTGTGGGGCCCACCACAAGATTAGTCATTGGGTGAGCTGAATTGTTTTTCCTCCTAAACTTTCCCAAAACTCATTTTCACGACGCGCGGGCCTTGTTTTATAAACTTTTCGTCCCCGTGAATTTGGACCGTATAAATAGCACTTCTCATTATCAAAACACTATGGTGTAAATCAGCATTTTGATTACGGTGAAAATTAATTCTAAAGATTAGGAACCAATTATGCTTTACTCTGGTTAGTTTATTTATAGTCATTAGGAACATGTTTCTGGACTCTGTGATGATTTAGTTGTCATTTATTTAGTTGTTGGATAAATTTAAACATCTTTCCCCCAGGAGCTCAGGGGTATATATATATATATATATATATATATATATATATATATATGTATGTATGTATGTATGTATGTATGTATGTATGTATGTATGTATGTATGTATGTATATGTGTGTGTATGTGTGTGTATGTGTGTGTATATGTGTGTATATGTGTGTATATGTGTGTATATGTGTGTATATGTGTGTATATGTGTATATGTGTGTATATGTGTGTATATGTGTGTATATGTGTATATATGTGTATATATGTGTATATATATATATGTGTATATATATATGTGTGTATATATGTGTGTATATGTGTGTATATGTGTATATATGTGTATATATGTGTATATATGTGTATATATGTGTATATATGTGTATATATGTGTATATATGTGTATATATGTGTATATATGTGTATATATATGTATATATATGTATATATATGTATATATATGTGTATATATATGTCACCGTGAAAGACCGAAATTGGTGAATGTCGACATTCACCGGTGAATGTCGACACATACCAATTTCGGTCTTTCACGGTGACATATATATAACGAGTCAGCGTAACGCTTTACTTTTGCTTTTCAATTCGCGGTCCTGGAAACTACTCGTTCTAACCGCGCAGGATCGCAGGTTTTTTAAAAAAAGAAGTCCGCGAATAGAAGACGCTTAAAAGGAAGCGAGGAGCCGAGGTGTCGAGAGGATAAGGGTATTAGGGTAAGGGTGTCGAGAGGATAAGGGTATTTAGCAAATATTTCGGACATACACCAAGCGACTATGTGAATGTCGACATTCACCGGTGAATGTCGACATTCACCAGATTTCGGACTTTCACAGTAACACACACACAGACAGACAGACAGACAGACAGACAGACAGACAGATAGATAGATATATCACTCCGCCGTCCCATTTTCTCCACGACAACCCTGTGAGGTAGGTTGCCTTGACAGGGACAGGCAGAGAAGGATTGGGAGGAGAGGGAGGGACTGATCCAAACTCAGCCAATAAGTTTCTCAGACGGAGGCAGGGCTAAAACTCGTCCTCCCTCAGTCCAATCTCCCATTATATCTGATTGGACTGAGAGGGAAGGACTGGGTCAGCATCAGCCAATGAGCTTCTCCGACTGAGGTAGGACTGGAATCTCCACACCTCTAGCTCCGCCCCAATCCCCATTACATCTGATTGGGTCTTTGCTCTGAGAGGGAGGGTCTGTCCCGGAGTCAGCCAATGAGCTTCTGGAATTGAGGAGGGACTAGAAGTCGGTCTTCCCCCTCTTGGTCCATCCCCTTTCTCACAACCCCTGATTGGCTCTTGGATGGAGAGGGATGGACCGCCCTGAAATTTAGCCAATCCGTTTTGGTTGGTGAGGGAGGATTAGAACTCGGACCTCCCCGCTGTTTATAGAGAACAATGAAGACTGTGGAGGTGCTTCAGTGGGTGGTTTCCTCTCCCCCCCCCCCACCCAGCCCAGTCTCTTTGGAGTTTCCTAAAATTAGAAATCAATTACTAGATCTTTTATGAGATGGAGGTTTAGCGATCAGTTGAAAAATTAGGTTGACTTTTTGTAAGCAGCATAATGTGCTCTTTTGTTTTGTTTTGTTCTGGGTACAAAACAACAACAGCAGTAAAAATAGGAAGGCCAAATATAACGCCATGGATTTCATGAGTCAACCTGACAATTCAGAAGGATAATGACAGCAACACAGGAGGGGCTGTTTCTCCAGATTTGTATATAATATTGCAGAGATACAGCTTTGGAATCTAGATTTTTTTAAAAAGAGAATTCTCTCTTCCCCTTCTCCCTTACCCACATCTTTCCCCTTTTTTTATTCATCTACTTCCCTTCCTTTCTCCTTCCTTCCTTCCTTTCTTCCTCTGTCTCTCCTTCTTTCCCTTCTAATCCCTCTTTCTTCTATCTTCCTTCCTTGCTCCCTCCCCCTCAAACTCCCCCCCCCTCCCTACCTTCTCCCTTCCATTATTTTTCTCTCCCATCCCTCCTTCCTTCCCTCCTTCCCACTCTTCCCTTCCCTCCTCTCCCTCCCCCTTCCCTCTTGTCCCCTCCCCTTCCTTTCTCTCTCCTCCCCCTCCTTCCCACCTTCTCTTCTCTTCTCTTAACCCTAACCCTCCCCTCTTCTTCCCTCCCCATCCTTCCTTCTTCTCTCCCACTCCCTTCCCTTCTCTCCCCTGCCCTTCCTTCCTCTCTCCCACCCCTCTCTCCCTCTCTTCTTTCCCTCACCTCCCCTTCCTTCCTTCCCTCCCTCCCTCCCTTCCTTTCCTACTCCCTTTTCTCTCCCCCTTCCTTGCCTTCCTCTCTGCCTTCCTTCATTTCTTCCTCCCTCCCTCCTTCCCACTTTCCTTTCCCTCTTCCCTTCCCTCCCCTTCCCTTCCTTCCCTCCCTCCCTCCCTTCCTTTCCTACTCCCTTTTCTCTCCCCCTTCCTTGCCTTCCTCTCTGCCTTCCTTCATTTCTTCCTCCCTCCCTCCTTCCCACTTTCCTTTCCCTCTTCCCTTCCCTCCCCTTCCCTTCCTTCCCTATCCCACCCTCCCTTCTTTGCACCCTCCCCCTCTCTCTCCCCTTTTCCTTGCCACCCAGCTCCCCCTTCCTTCCCTTCCCTTCCCTCCGTCTGTTCCCCCTCACCCTCCCTTTGCAACACATCCAGGAAGGAGCCCAAAGCCGGCTTCCCATCCCATTTTCTCCTCGCTAAGAAGATTCTTTCTGCCAGGCTAAAAGCGGCCGAACGGCTGGGCCCTCCTGAGGAATAACAGCATGTACTTTGGCAGATTACCCCAGGGAAATCCTTCCTCGCTTTACCTGAACAATATACTTTCTTTTTTTTTGAGAGGCCGGCTATGCAGTTGGCAGGCAAAGAAGGAGAGAAGGTGGTGGGGGGGGGGGGGGGGGGGGAGGGAATTGTCACAAGGTCTTGCAAGGGGGAACAGAAGAGGTGTGTGTGTGGGGGGGAACCAGCCTAAGATAGCTGCCTGGAAGCATGGAGATATGTCCTTGTTGTTATTCCAAATTTTCTCCAAATCAGACACTTATACAATAGCTTTAAAAGCTCCTAAAGGAGGAGGGAGACCTGCAGGGTAGCAAAGTTCTCTTCTTTTGACTTCTCCATATTCGGACACCACGGCTGTAACCTGTCGTTTGATTGCCATGATGTAGAAAAGATGTGGAGACTCTAGAAAGAGTGCAGAGAAGAGCAACAAAGATGATTAGGGGACTGGAGACTAAAACATATGAAGAACGGTTGCAGGAACTGGGCATGTTCAGCTTAAGAGAAAGAAGGACTAGGGGAGACATGATAGCAGTCTTCCAATATCTCAGGGGCTGCCACAAAGAAGAGGGATACTTTAAGAAGATGTTGGATAGACATTTGTCTGAAATGGTATAGGGTTTCCTGCCTAGGCAGGGGGCTGGACTAGAAGACCTCCAAGATCCCATTCTATTCTATTCTATTCTATTCTATTCTATTCCATTCCATTCCATTCCATTCCATTCCATTCCACTCCACTCCACTCTACTCTATTCCAATTTCTATTCCAATTCCTATTCCTATTCCTATTCCATTCCATTCCATTCTCTTCTACAAAGCATCTGAGGGCAGGAGAAGAAGCAATGGGTGGAAACTAACCAAGGAGAGAAGCAACCTAAAACAAAGGAGAATTTTCCTGACAGTGAGAACAATTAATCAGTGGAACGAATTGCCTCCAGAAGTTGTGAATGCCCCAACACTGGAAGCCTTTAAGAAGATGTTGGGTAGCCATTTGTCTGAAACGGTATAGGGTTTCCTGCCTAGGCAGGGGGTTGGACTAGAAGACCTCCAAGGTCCCTTCCTATTCTATTCTATTTTGTTCTGTTCTGTTCTGTTCTATTCCTATTCCATTCCATTCTCTTCTACAAAGCATCTGAGGGCAGGAGAAGAAGCAATGGAGGGAAACTAACCAAGGAGAAAAGCAACCTAGAATTAAGGAGAAACTTCCTAACAGTGAGGACAATTAACCAGTGGAACTGCCTGCCTCCAGAAGTTGTCGGTGCTTCATCACTGGAGGCTTTCAAAAAGATATTGGACAACTATTGGTCTAAAATGGTACAGGTTTGTACGAGAAGACCTCCAAGGTCCCAACTCTGTCATTCTCTGATTCGGTTATTCAGCTGCAATACAATACAATACAATACAATACAATACAATACAATACAATACAATACAATACAATACAATACAATACAATACAATACAATACAATACAATACAATACAATACAATACAATACAATACAATACAATACAATACAATAGCAGAGTTGGAAGGGACCTTGGAGGTCTTCTAGTCCAACCCCCTGCCTAGGCAGGAAACCCCATACCGTTCCAGACAAATGGCTATCCAACACCTTCTTAAAGACTTCCAGTGTTGGGGCATTCACAACTTCTGGAGGCAACTTCTGTTCCACTGATTAATTGTTCTCACTGTCAGGAAGTTTCTCCTCAGTTCTAAGTTGCTTCTCTCCTTGATTAGTTTCCACCCATTGCTTCTTGTTCTACCCTCGGGTGCCTTGGAGAACAGTTTGACTCCCTCTTCTTTGTGGCAACCTCTGAGATATTGGAACAATGCTATCATGTCCCCCCTAGTCCTTCTTTCTCTTAAGCTAAACATACCCAGTTCCTGCAACCGTTCTTTGTATGTTTTAGTCTCCAGTCCCCTAATCATCTTGATTGCTCTTTTCTGCACTCTTTCTAGAGTCTCCACATCTTTTCTACATCATGGCGACCAAAACTGAATGCAGTATTCCAAGTGTGGCCTTACCAAGGCCTTATAAAGTGGTATTAACCCTTCACGTGATCTTGATTCTATCCCTCTGTTGATGCAGCCTAGAACTGTGTTGGCTTTTTTGGCAGCTGCTGCACACGGCTGGCTCCTATTTAAATGGTTGTCCACTAGGACTCCAAGATCCCTTTCACAGTTACTACTGTTGAGCAAGCCACCACCTATACTGTTCCTGTGCATTCCATTTTTGTTGCCTAAATGTCGAACCTTACTCTGCAGCTGGTCAAGTCAATGGAGCTCCATAAATGACAAGTATTCCTCAACTTATGACCACCATGGGGGCCCAAAATTTGCACTGCTAAGCAAGAGAGATGGTTTTTTTTTTGCCCCATCTCACGACCTTTCTTGTCACAGTTGTTAATGGAATCACTGCAGTAGGTAAATGAGTAACACCGTTGTTAAGTGAATCTAAGCTTCTCCGTTGCTCGTCACAAGGTTGCAAAAGGGGATCCTGTCACTCCACAACACCAGCACTGTCATAAATAGTTGCCGAGTGCTCTAATGTGGAACACATGAGCTTAGGGATGCTGCAGTGGTCATAAGTCTGAAAAATGGTCATGTCCATGGCACTTTTTCAGTGCCGTTGCAACTTTCATCACTAAGTGAACAGTTGTAAGACAAGTAGTATCTGTAGCAGTACAGGGACATACCTCCCTGCTTCATAGGAGTATAAGAAAGAGTGGGGGCAGTGCAGTGAATAAGAGAGATGGCCTTAATAGAAGTAGTTCATCTATTTATCTATCTAGTTATCTAATTGTCTGTCAAGCCGGCCTCCCTCAGCAACCAAGAAAGAAACCACTTAGCTCCATTTTGCAGGATTAAGAGTACTTTTACTGGTTATGAAAAGACAGCAGCTAAGCAAAGCAAGATCTGAGGCAAAAGCGCGCGAAATCATACATATCAATATGTGACCAAATCCCCTCCCCCTGGTAACCCTCATCCCAGTGTCCAATCTGCGAATCCCTTAGGTGTCATGTGAGTTCCATCTTCAAGGAGCATCATCAGGTTGGTAGGCAGGACGGTTGGCCTTGATTGACACCAAGCACTAGTCTCCAGCATGCGCAGTAGACGGTGAGACCAAAACTCCCTTTTTACAATCTCTCCTGTACTTAAACTTCCCCTCCCAAATACCAGCCCCCCCCCTCCCCATTTCAATGGCAGCCGAAAGCAAATAGCGAAACAGAGGCTGACATTGTCTGTCCATCCGTCCATCCATCCATCCATCCATCCATCCATTATCTATCTATCTATCTATCTATCTATCTATCTATCTATCTATCTATCTATCTATCTCATCCCCCCATCCATCTTCTCTATTTACCTACTTATCTATGTCTGTCTGTCATCTATCTATCTAATTATATAGTTATCTATCAGATTTATTTTCCTATCTTGTGAGTCAGTGCTCCTTCTGTTCTATAAGCAGATATAAAAAGCTATAGATAGCTTGATAGCTAGAGATAGACAGATAGACAGACAGACAGACAGATGGATGATAGAGAGAGATGATAGATAAACAATGATAGATAGATGATAGGTAGGTAGGTAGATAGATAGATAGATAGATAGATAGATAGATAGATAGATAGATAGATAGATAGATAGATAGATAGATAACTAAGTAAATAGAGATGATAGAGACAGTGAGAGAGATGATAAATAAACAATGAGATAGACAGATGATAGATAGATAGATAGATAGATAGATAGATAGATAGATAGATAGATAGATAGATAGACAGACAGACAGACAGACAGATAGATAGACACAGACAGACAGACAGAAAGACAGACAGATGATAGAGAGATGCTAGATAAACAATGATAGATGATAGGTAGGTAGATAAGTAGATAACTAGGTAAATAGAGATGATAAAGATAGATAGATAGATAGACAGACAGACAGACAGACAGAAAGACAGACAGAAAGACAGACAGACGATAGAAAGATGCTAGATAAACAGTGATAGATGATAGGTAGGTAGGTAGGTAGGTAGGTAGGTAACTAGGTAAATAGAGATGAGAAAGATAGATAGATAGATAGATAGATAGATAGATAGATAGATAGATAGATAAATAGACAGATAATAGAGTGAGAGAGATGCTAGATAAACAATGATCGACAGACAGATGCTAGAGATGCTAGATAAACAATGAAAGATGATAGATCGATAGATCGATCGATCGATCGATAGATAGACAGATAGACAGATGATAGAGATGCTAGATAATGATCGACAGACAGATGCTAGAGATGCTAGATAAACAATGAAAGATGATAGATCGATAGATCAATAGACAGACAGACAGACAGATAGATAGATAGACAGATGATAGAGTGAGAGATGCTAGATAAACAATGATCGACAGACAGATGCTAGAGATGCTAGATAAACAATGAAAGATGATAGATAGATTGATTGATCGATTGATAGATAGATAGATAGATAATTAATTTTAATTTTATTTTATTTTATTAAATTTATAACCGCCCCCTCTCCCCAAAGGGACTAGATAGATAGATAGATAGATAGATAGATAGATAGATAGATAGATAGATAGATAGATAGATAGATAGATAGATAGATATTTGCAGTAGATGTTATTATTCCTTTTATTTTCCTCAGAGTCCTTCGGAATTCTGGCAACTTACAAATATCGCCAGCCAACAAAACACAGTCACATGCTTCCATAGAAAATCCTTGCAAATTAAGGCAGATATTTTTAGTGCCCTGCTTCTGTGCCTTCTCAACTTTAAGGTGTGTGGACTTCAATCTCCAGCATTCCCCAACCAGCATGAATGAAGTTCCCACATCTTCAAATTAGCCCATCTTGAGAAATGCTGTTCTAGCATTTCCCCCGCCCTCCCCCCGCCCACCCCCACCCCCCTGCAGTATCTGCAAACTCTCAGGGCTGCTTGGCCCCCCATGCAAATGATTTAAAACCAAATAAAAGCAGAGTTGCTTAAGGATTAAGAGTGATTTGTAGATGTCACCGTCTCTTTTTCTGCCTTCCACAGGGTGGTTTTACGAGTTTACCCACCATTTAATTAGGGGGAATGGATGGTTCGTGGTTATGTCATTTCACAATGGGGGATTTGATTGCTACGGCTGTATTTTGGCCTGTTGCGTTGTGTATCACAATATTGAACCGGATCAAAAAGTCGCAAGCTGCACAACCCTGGGACGGACGGACTGACACACACACACACACACACACACACACACACACGCATCCCAGTAAATTTATAGATTTAGCTAGTCCTTAGTTCATTTAGTGACTGTTCAAAGTTACAACAGCAACGAAAAATGTGACTTATGACCGTTTTTCACATGTACGACTTCCAACGTTTTTCACACTTACGAGAATCTGAAGGGGCCTCCAAATGTACAGGTATATCCTTGACATACAACAGCTCATTTAGTGACCGTTCGAACTTACAACGGCACTGAAAAAAAGTGATAGGACCGTTTCTCGCACTTTATGACCGTTGCAGCATCCCCGTGGTCCCGTGATCCAAATCAGGGTGCTTGGCAACTGACTCATAGTTATGACGGTCACAGTGTCCCGGGGTCACGTGATCCGCCTTTTCCACCTTCTGACAAGCAAAGTCAATAGAGAATTCACTTAACGACTGGGTTACTAACTTAAACACGGCAGTCATTGATTTAACAACTGCAGTAACAGAGGTTATAAAATGAGGCAAACTCACTATACCAATGTTTCGCTTAGCAACAGACATTTCTGGGCTCCATCGTGGCCATAACTCCAGTAGCCACAATACAGATAGTCCTCGACTTACGACCATAACTGAATCCCAAAATTCCTGTTCCTAAGTGAGACATTTATTAAGTGACTTTTGCCCCATTTTACAACTTTTCTTGTCATGGTTAAGTAAATCAGGGAAGTTGTTAAGTTAATAACACAGTTGTTAAGTGTTCTGACCGAGGCTTCCCAAGAGCATGAAGCAAACTCCTTTGTCCGGACAAAAATCCCTTTTATTAATTGACTGTGAATTCTGCTCATTCACATCCAGCAAAGTCTTTCAGGGGAGGATTTACAGGCACAGACCTTCTCTGGCTTGGAGAGCTGCCAGGCCGATCTCTGCAGAACTTGGCCAGGAGTCTCGGAGAGTCACGAACCAATTAAACAAACTAACTGTCTCCTGCAAACTCCACTCCCCTGTTGCTCCTCTTTTATTTCCTCTGGGAGGGACCATTCACCGTCCACCTGTGGCCTTACTCCCAAGTTGACCCCTGTTCTTTAGCCGTTCCCTTCGTCTGGCCACTCTGTGCATGCGCACACTGGGAACAGGCTCCAGCTGTTCTTTTGCCCCACTGATGTCTGACTCCGAAGGCAGCTGATAACTGTCAAGCAGCTCTGGCCCCATCTCTGCCTCTGACACAGAGCCCTCATCAGAGCCTTCCCCAGACTCCAGGACTGGCCCATGTCCCTCCCCAACTTCCTCACTGTCCGAATCTGCGCCAGCTCTGCTGGCCACTGGCGGGCCACAACATTAAGTGAATCTGACTTGCTCATTGACTTTGCTCATACCAAGGTCAGAAAAAGGGATCACATTAACCTGGGACACTGCGACCATCATAAGTATGAACCTATTGCGAAGCATCCAAATTTTGATCACATGACCCTGGGGATACTTATTTCAACAAAAATCTGAAGTTTTGTCCAAATGTCAGGGTTCCAAATAGCATTCAAAAGTAAATCAGAGTCCAAGGCAAAGGATTGCTCAAAGTCCCAACTTATTAAGAGAACCGTGTTGGCACATCTGAGAAAAACCCAAATCTGAAAGCTTCCCGGTTTTTCCCACCCAGTTGAAAGTCCAAGATCTTGCCCCCACACCCTCAAGTCCATCCCATGGTCCAATCTCCCACTGCCATGCTGGCATCTTTCACCCATCCACTTCCGGTCAGGTGCAGAGGTGCAGAGACAAAGGATGACCTTGACTTTCTAGAAAGAATTTTGTTATGGCTACATCGCATCTAACTCCGTACAATCCCCACCTCCCATTTTCCCACAATAGAGAAAGGCATAGTAAAATAATAGAAAGCGTGGCAGGCCAAAGATTCCCCCCCAAAAAGCTGCAGGCCTGATACCAAAATTACTTTTTTCAGTGACGTCGTAACTTTGAACGTTCACTAAACAAAGTGTTGTAAGTCGAGGACTACCTGTATTCCAAAGCCCAGAAGGGAGATTTCGAGTCATCCAGGTCATTTTGGACATGATCTCAGCTGCCCTATATTTTTTCCCCCAGAAAAAAGCATGACAAAGATTGATTTCAGAGTGAAATAGCTGAGCTGGAATTCATTAGGCGATCTAACCTGATTTTTAGCAGCGACTGAATTCTCTTATGATTTCCCATTATTTTAATGACTCAACACAACAGGAATATCCGCGTCACAGGGCCAATTATTTTCTGAATGGTTACTATCAAGAGGTAATTATCCCTGCCTGCAGCTCCCGAATTCGTGTCTTTCTGATATTTCTCCTTTTATTCCAACGATTTTCATCAAGGAATCGGCTCTTCAAAAGATTGCGGCAGGGGAATTTGTGCGTGTCAAAAAATCACGGGAGGTGGGAGCTGCCTGGCCATGCCAGGATTTTGAGGACAGATTATCCTAAAATGCCACAATTTTAGGCTAGATTGGGAGATAAAATAGAAATAATAAGAATTCCAATGGACAATGTCCTTCTGCATAACGCCCCAGACTTAATTATTGATAAGAAAGGTGAAAAAGTCTGGATGATGGTGTCTGGATTCCAAAAAACACCCTCAACAAAATAAAACCCCAAGGCTTGGGTTTCCTCAAAGTTCCACTTTATTAGAGATGTCATATTGGCACATCTGGGAAAAACCGAATCTGAAAGCTTCCAGGTTTTCCCCACTAAAAGAAAGTTGAAGATCTTGCCCCTGTACCCACAAGTTTATCATATGGTCCAATCTTCCACTGCCACGAAGACAGAGTCCACCCATCCAGTTCCGGCCAGGTGCAGAAAACAAAGATGACCTTGGCTTTCTAAGAAGAATGTTATTATGGCTACACATCACCCAATTTTCCCACAGTAGAAAGTGTGGCAGGCCTAAAGTCCAAAAAGAAAAGATGGCTTGCAGGCATGACAGATGGACCTTGGCAGTATCTGGAGAGAAAGATCTGGAGATGAAGGACTAGGGGAGACATGATAGCAGTCTTCCAATATCTATGGGGCTGCCACAAAGAAGAGGGAATGAAGTTATTCTCCAAAGCATCAGAAGGCAGGTCAAGAAGCAATGGGTGGAAACTAATCAAGGAGAGAAGCAACTTAGAACTGAGGGGAAATTTCCTGGCAGTGAGAACAATTAACCAGTGGAACAATTTGCCTCCAGAAGTTGTGAATGCCCCAACACTGGAAGTCTTTAAGAAGATGTTGGAGAACCATTTGTCTGAAGTGGTGTAGGGTTTCCTGCCTAAGCAGGGGGTTGGACTAGAAGACCTCCAAGGTCCCTTCCAACTCTGTTATTCTAATCTATTCTATCCTAAAGATCACAAAATAGAAATAAAAAAGAAAGCAAAAATAGATAGATAGATAGATAGATAGATAGATAGATAGATAGACCTCAATTTACGACCACAACTAAGCAAGGAAATTGATGTTGGCAAGTGAGAAATGTGTTAAGTGAGTTTTGCTCCGTTTTGCGACGTTTCCTGCCACAATTTTTAAGCGAATCATTGCAGTCTGACGTCACACAGTTGTTAAGTGAATCTGGCTTCCCCATTCACATTGCTTGTCGTAAGGACGGCAAAGGAGATCACGTGACTCTGGGACACCGCAACCGTCATAAATACGAACTAGTTATCAAGCATCTGAATGTAAATCACGTGACGGAGGGGGGGCCGCAATGATCGCAAGTGTGAAAAATGGTCGTAAATCATTTTTTGCAGTGCCACGGTATCTTTGAATGGCCACTAAATGTACTGTTTTAAGTTGAGGACTCCCTGTAATAGTGACAGGTACCTTGGGGGGGGGGCAATCAAGTTAAAATGTCTCACTTAACAAGGGAAATTTTGCCCTCCATTGTGGTCGTAAGTTGAGGACTACCTGGACAACATTAAACTATCAGTAGCTCACCTTTGTCTATCCCAGGGGTGTCCAAACTTGGCAACTTTAAGACTTGTGGACTTCAACTCCCAGAATTCCCCAGCCAGCGCTGGCTGGGGAATTCTGGGAGTTGAAGTCCACAAGTCTTAAAGTTGCCAAGTTTGGACACCCCTGGTCTATCCGCTTGTTCTGACCTAGGCCTCCCAAGATCATGAAGCCAACTACTCGTCCCAATAAAACCCCCCTTTTATTTAGGTTAAAGGGAATTCCTCTCTAGCAAAGTCCCGGCCAGGAGTCTTTCAAGAGATTTCACAACTACAGACCTTTATCAGGCTTGGAGAGCTGCCAGGCCGATATCTTCCAAACGCCAAGCTGTAGCAGCAATTACTTGGCAAGACGTCAGGAAAAGATCTTCACTCTAATGAATTGAACTAATTGCCTCCTGCAAACTCCACTCCCCTTTCGCTCCCATTTATTCCCTATGGGAGGGACCATTCACCGTCCACCTGTGCCTTTACTCCCGAGTCGACTCCTGTTCTTTAGATGTTCCCTTCGTCTGGCAACTCTCTGCATGCGCCCATTGGGAACAGGCTCCAGCTGTTCTTCTGCCCCACTGATGTCCGACTCTGAAGGCAGCTGATAACTGTCAGAGGGCCCTGGACCCCTCTCTGCCTCTGACACAGAGCCCTCATCAGAGCCTTCCCCGGACTCCAGGACTGGCCCAGGTTCCTCCCCAACCTCCTCACTCTCCGTATCCGCTGGCTGGCCCCAACACCGCTGAGCTAAAGTACAGCATCCTATTCTTTTTAATTTAAAATGTTGATGGCCTGCTCTCCATCTAGAAGAGTTTGTGACAGACAGGTGCAATCTAGGAGGAAAAGAGAAACGGGTAAAACTAACAGGGGAGCTCAACGAATTAATGGAAAAGATTCAATAAATATCAGCCTGGCTAGAGAAGCTCTTAAGGGAGACGAGAGTCGAAGACAATAACTTCATCTAGCATTAAAAGGTAGATTAAGGGGAGTCCCAGCCTGGCTCCCCAAGAGGAAAAGGGGTTGCTTACCGACACGGAATATTTTTCTCTCCTTTTTCTCCTGATCAGAAATTTTATTTACATAGTCAACTACCACTTTATAATGCCTTAGTAAGGCCACACTTGGAATACTGCATTCAGTTTTGGTCACCACGATGTAGAAAAGATGTGGAGACTCTAGAAAGAGTGCAGAGAAGAGCAACAAAGAGGATTAAGGGACTGGAGGCTAAAACATGAAGAACGGTTGCAGGAACTGGGTATGTCTAGTTTAATAGAAAGAAGGACTAGGGGAGACATGATAGCAGTGTTCCAATATCTCAGGGGTTGCCACAAAGAAGAGGAAGTCAAGCTATTCTCCAAGGCACCTGAGGGTAGAACAAGAAGCAATGGGTGGAAACTAATCAAGGAGAGAAGCAACTTAGAACTGAGGAGAAACTTCCTGACAGTTAGAACAATTAATCAGTGGAACAGAAGTTGCCTCCAGAAGTTGTGAATGCTCCAACACTGGAAGTCTTTAAGAAGATGTTGGATAGCCATTTGTCTGAAACGGTATAGGGTTTCCTGCCTAGGCAGGGGGTTGGACTAGAAGACCTCCAAGGTCCCTTCCAACTCTACTATTGTATTGTATTGTATTGTATTGTATTGTATTGTATTGTATTGTATTGTATTGTATTGTTTTGTATTGTATTGTATTGTATTGTATTGCAGCTGAATAACCGAATCAGAGAATTACAGAGTTGGGACTTTGGAGGTCTTCTCATCCAAACCTGAACCATTTTAGACCAAGAGTTGTCCAATATCTTTTTGAAAGCCTCCAGTGATGAAGCACCCACAACTTCTGGAGGCAGGCAATTCCACTGGTTAATTGTCCTCACTGTTAGGAAGTTTCTCCTTAATTCTAGGTTGCTTTTCTCCTTGGTTAGTTTTTCTCCGTTGCTTCTTCTCCTGCCCTCAGATGCTTTGTAGAAGAGAATGGAATGGAATGGAATGGAATAGGAACAGAACAGAACAGAACAAAATAGAATAGAATAGAATAGGAAGGGACATTGGAGGTCTTCTAGTCCAACCCCATCCTCAGGCAGGAAACCCTATACTGTTTCAGACAAATGGCTATCCAACATCTAGTTTGTCTAGTTTAATAGAAAGAAGGACTAGGGGAGACATGATAGCAGTGTTCCAATATCTCAGGGGTTGCCACAAAGAAGAGGGAGTCAAACTATTCTCCAAAGAACCTGAGTGTAGAACAAGAAGCAATGGGTGGAAACTAATCAAGGAGAGAAGCAACTTAGAACTGAGGAGAAATTTCCTGACAGTTAGAACAATGAATCAGTGGAACAGAAGTTTCCTCCAGAAGTTGTGAATGCCCCAACACTGGAAGTCTTTAAGAAGATGTCGGATAGCCATTTGTCTGAAACGGTGTAGGGTTTCCTGCCTAGGCAGGGGGTTGGACTAGAAGACCTCCAAGGTCCCTTCCAATTCTGCTATTGTATTGTAGTGTATCAATTTATGTGCCATCCCTTTCACTGCCCAATGACCGCTGAGAACGTCGTAAAATAGCAAGTAACAGGCAGTTCTCAACTAATGACTGCAATTGAGCCCCGACTTTCTGTTGCTAAGCCAGACAGTTGATAAGTGAATTTCGCCCCATTTAAGACTTTTCTTGCCACTGTCATGAAGCCAATCAGCGCAGTTGTTAAGTCAGTCACACCGTTGTTAAATGAATCTGACTTCCCCGTTGACTTTGCTTGTCAGATGATCGCAAAAGGGGATCCCCCCTGACTCCGGGACACTGCAACCGTCATAAATATGAGACAGTTGGCAAGCCTCTTAATTTTGGTCTCCTGACCCTGGGAATGCTGCATAAGGTGTGAAAAACGGTCATAAGTCACTTTTTCCAGCGCTGTTTGTAGCTTCGAACGGTCACTAAACGAATGGTTGTAAGTCGAGGATTACCTGCATAAAACAAGTCGAATTTTAAAAGGCTTAGAAACATTGAGCATTAAAAGGTAAAACTTTATAATGAGGTGGGCTCCTGCATAGATTGTAACATCTACAGAGGTACTATTAGAGTTTTTGTACACCTGTACGATGGCTCAGTGGCTAAGACGCTGAGCTTGTCGATCGAAAGGTTGGCAGTTCGAATCCCTAGTGCTGCGTAACCGAGCGAGCTCCCGTTCCTTGTCCCAGCTTCTGTCAACCTAGCAGTTCGAAAGCATGTAAAAAATGCAAGTAGAAAAATAGGAACCACCTTTGGTGAGAAGGAAACAGCGTTCCGTGCTCCTTCGGCGTTTAGTCATGCCGGCCACATGACCACGGAGACGTCCTCGGACACCGCTGGCTCTTCGGCTTTGAAACGGAGATGGGCACCGCCCCCTAGAGTCGGGAACAACTAGCACCTATGTGCGAGGAGAACCTTTGCCTTTATACATCCGAACTAGACTGTGTTGATTCTCCATGACCTATAATATATGTGGGTATATGCATAATTTTGTATTTATTTATTTAGTCATGTTTATGTAGTGTATATTAGGGGGGGAGACCCTTTGAGAGCTGTGTGCAATGAAATTAGATTTTAATATATGCCAATTAAGGTACATTCAAAGTAACAATAAAGTTATTCTAAGCCTAAGTTTATTTTATTTTTTTCAAAAATGAAAAAAAAAAGAGCAAATGAGAGGATTAAAGACTTGCAGATAGAAAGATCTGAAAAAAAAGTTGCAGGATTTGGGTACGGCTAGTCTAGAAAAAAGAAGTGACATAATATTCCAGTATTTGAGGGGCTGCCATAAAGAAGAGGGGGTCAACTTATTTTTCAAAACATCAGAGGGCAGTATAAGAGACAATGAATCAGAGATGGGCTGGTCCCGGTAGTGCCCAGATCGAGCAAACCAATAGTAGCGGCGGTGGGAGGCTCTACCCACCTGTACGCACGCACTCACCCGAACCGGTAGTAAAAAAATTGGTAACCCACCGCTGCAATGGATGGAGACTAATCAAGGAGAGCAGCAACCTAGAATTAAGGAGAAACTTCGTAACAGTGAAGACAATTAACCAGTGGAACAGTTTGCCACCAGGAGTTGTGGGTGCTTCGCAGGGGTGGGTTCCAGCCAGTTCTCACCTCTTCTATAGAAGAGGTTTCACAAATCTACCGTGCTGTTTAGAACTGGTTCCAGCTCCCTCTATAGAAGAGGTTAGAACTGGCAGGAACCCACTCCTGGATACCACACTATCAAAAAGATGCGGAAACTCTAGAAAAACTGCAGAGAAGAGCAACCAAGATGATGAGGGGACTGGAGGCTAAAACATAGGAAGAACGGTTGCAGGAACTGGGCATGGCTAATCTAATAAAGAGAAGGACCAGGGGAGACAAGATAGCAGTGTTCTGATATCTCAGGGACTGCCATAGAGAGGAGGGGGTTCAAGCTATTTTCCAAAGCACTTAAGGCCAGACAAGGAATAATGGATGGAAACTGATCAAGGAGAGATTCAACCTTGGAAATAAGGAGACATTTTCTGACAGGGAGAGCAATCAACCCATGGAACAGAAGTTGCCTTCGGAGGTTGTGGGAGCTTCATCCCTGGAGGCTTTCAAGAAGAGACTGGACTGCCGTCTGTCAGAAATGGTGTAGGGTCTCCAGCTTGGGCAGGGGGTTGGACTAGATGACCTGCAAGATCCCTTGCAGCTCTATTTTGATTGATTGATTGATTGAAGATGCCATCATCACCACATCTTATACAATAATACAATACAATACAATAGTAGAGTTGGAAGGGACCTTGGAGGCCTTCTAGTCCAACCCCCTGCCTAGGCAGGAAACCCTATACCATTTCAGGCAAATGGCTATCCAACATCTTCTTAAAGACTTCCAGTGTTGGGGCATTCACAGCTTCTGGAGGCAACTTCTGTTCCACTGATTAATTGTCCTAACTGTCAGGAAATTTCTCCTCAGTTCTAAGTTGCTTCTCTCCTTGATTAGTTTCCACCCATTGCTTCTTGTTCTACCCTCAGGTGCCTTGGAAAATAGTTTGATTCCCTCTTCTTTGTGGCAACCCCTGAGATATTGGAAGACTGCAATCATGTCTCCCCTAGTCCTTCTTTCTCTTAAGCTAAACATACCCAGTTCCTGCAACCGTTCCTCATATGTTTTAGTCTCCAGTCCTCTTAATGAATGTATTTTTCTTTATGTACACCTAGAGCTGTGATTGCAAACCTATGGCACACATGCTACAGGTGGAACGTGGAGCGATTTGTTAGGGCACGGTAAGCGTTGACCTGTCAGCTGGCCAGCGCGTATGCGTGCCCTGGCCAGCCGACTTCAGCCTTCTTTTGAGGCCATTTTTCGCTCTTCAGAGGCTTCCTTGAAGCCTCCGGAGCGCGAAAAACCAGCCCTCCTGGCAAACCGGAAGTTCGGGAAAGGACTTCCGGTTTGCTCATAGGGCTGTTTTTTGCCCTCCGGAGCCTTCAGGGAAACCTCCTGAAGGCTCCGGAGGGCGAAAATCGGCCCTATGGACAAACTGGAAGTCACCATTCCCAAACTTCCAGGTTCCCCATAGGTCCGTTTTTTGCCCTCCGGAGGCTTCAGGGAAGTTTCTGAAGCCTCCGGAGCGCCTCTGGGGGACCAGAGGGAGCTGTTTTCACCCTCCCCAGGCTCCTAGAAAGCCTCTGGAGCCTGGGGAGGGCGAAAAAACCATGCCAAAAGTGGGATGGGTGGGTGTCGCGCGTATAGCATTATGGGTGTGGCACACCTGCCCATGACCCTCCTGCGCTCCCCCCACTTTTGGTACGGGAGCTCAAAAAGGGTTAGCCGTCACTGACCTATATGCATCAAAGACAAATTCCTTGTGTGTCCAATCCAGAGGTGAGATTCACTTACCTTCGCTACCGGTTCGCAAATGTGAGCACGCTCTCGTGCGCAGAAGGTTGCACATTACGTCGGGGAGGGTGGGCTGAGCCTCCAGAAGCTGCCGCTAACAGTTCACCCAAACCATTAAGAACCGGCTGAATGCCACCTCTGGTCCAATCACACTTGGCCAATAAAGAATTCTATTCTATGAATTGGGGTAATTAGGATTACCTGTGCAGTTGGACATCAACTGTTCAGCTTTCCTCTTGTCCAAGATCCTGTGGTGTCAGAAGATGTTTGAAAGAATGACCTTCTTTTCAACGTCCTGCAATTTTCCAGGTCGTCTCCAAGGCCAGATCCAGGGAGAGCATCTTTTAATCTTCCTAATGAGAGGCTACCGCACGATTGCCAGCTCTACAAGACAGAGCAAATTAAGAAATCAATTGCGCATGCTTGCTGGAATAAAAACCATCCCCTTCGGAAGGAAGGTCAAACGAAGAAATTACAGGTCGTCTTTGACTTGCAACAATTCGTTTAGCGACCAGTTCGGTGTCACAATGGAATTTTTAAAAAGTGGCTTGTGACCAATGTTCCCTCTAGTTTTTTTTCAGTGTGCGTGGAAAAGTATAGTGTTTGAGCAGCACATTTTCATGCCTGAGCACCTGAATTTTTACTGCCCAGTAGCTGCCCAATTCCCCCCCCCCATTTCCTGACCCCTTCCAGACCCTGACCTCTGTGTAGTTGGAAGTTGGGGGGAGGAGTTGTTGGCGGAGAAGGCTCAGCTCTTATACAATACCATACAATAGCAGAGTTGGAAGGGACCTTGGAGGTCTTCTAGTCCAACCCCCTGCCTAGGCAGGAAACCCTATACCGTTTCAGACAAATAGCTATCCAACATCTTTTTAAAGACTTCCAGTGTTGGGGCATTTGTTCCACTGACTAATTGTTCTAACAGGAAATTTCTCCTCAGTTCTAAGTTGCTTCTCTCCTTGATTAGTTTCCACCCATTGCTTCTTGTCCTGCCCTCAGGTGCTTTGGAGAATAGTTTGACTCCCTCTTCTTTGTGGCAGCTCCTGAGATATTGGAAGACTGCTATCCTGTCTCCCCTAGTCCTTCTTTCTATTAAACTAGACATCCCCAGTTCCTTCCTCCTTCATGCCCTGAAGTTCATTCCAGCCGCCGTCCAAGAGAGGCTTCCAGAGGGAGCGCCAGTCAGAGAAGTTTGGCCAGAGGGAGTCTCTCTTAGGACGGTGGAGCTGTTTGAAGGGCCGTCTGAACATTCCCAGAGAGGCCCTTCAGCTCCGCCTGGCTCCCTCCTCAAAATGCGTGGTTGAAGTCCGAAGGGCGCTGGAAGTGTAACCTCTTGGGGCTGTTGAGTCCTTTGACTGTGGAGGCAGCAGAGGGAGCCTCGGGGGGGGGGGGGGGCTGAACGCTTTTGGCTAATGGGGAGGAAGAGCGCCCCCTGTGGGAAAACATGTTTCCTCTTAATAAAATCACTGCACGGCAGTTGGAAACTGCTGCGCAGCATTTTCCTGTCATGTGCGCGGCCGCGCAGCTACGCAGCTTAGAGGGAACATTGCTTGTGACCAGAGGTAGTATTCAGCCAGTTTGGACTGGTTCCCCCGAACCAGTAGTGGAAATCGCCAGTGGGCCCAATCACCTGTCCCGGCCCTATGCTGTCCTATTTAGGCACGTTTTCAATCCGGGCGCATATGTGCAAACCATGAATGTGAGCAAAGTGCATGCACAGAAGAATGAGCGCATGAGTGAACCGGCTGCATGCTCACATTTGTGAACCGGTAGGGAATGCAAGTGAATATCATCCCTGCTTGTGACACTCTTTTTCACACTTAGAACCTCTGCAGCCTTCCCATGCCCATGTGACCAAAACTCGGATGCTTGGCAACTGACTCGTAGTTACGACGGTTGTAGTGTGCCTGGGTGACATGACCCCTCTTTGCGACCTTCTGAAAAGCAAAGTCAACGAGGAAGCCATATTCTCTTAGCAATTCACTTATTACCTGTAATCCAGCCCATTGGAAGAGCCATTTCTCACACCAACAATGTCCTACCCCGAAAATAAGACCTCCCCAGATAATAAGCTGAATCGGGCTTTTGAGCACATGCGCTAAAATAAGCCCGCCCCTGAAAATAAGCCCTCCCTGAAAATATTGCAACACAGCAGCAGCCATGAGGTGACTATGCTCGCCGGCTCCTGCACCTCAAAAATAATAAGACCGCCCAAAATTTTGAAGAACTGATAGTGATGGAAACATGGGAAGAGATTTGGGTAAGAAATGTAAAATTTACACAAGCTCAGAACTTGAGAGAGAATTTTTACAAGATGCTGTACAGATGGCATTTAGATCCCAAAAGGCTAGCCTGTATGTATCCGAATCTACAATCTAAATGTTGGAGATGTGACTGTGTTGGTGCCACGTATTACCATATTTGGTGGACTTGTAAAAAAGTTAAAGCATTTTGGATAAAAATATGGTGGGTTATTCAAAATATTTTGAAAAAGAGGAAAAAAATTCACCCCCCCAGTTGTTTTTGTTAGGTAGAGTTTCAGATTGTACTGTTATAGAGACTAATTTGATTTTGAACCTAACGACGGCAGCAAGATTGTTGGTGGCGCAATATTAGAAGAAGGAAGAGTTGCCCACTATCCAAGAATGGACGTTAAAAGTAGTAAACTTAGCAGAGATGGCCAAAATTTCAGCGTATCTGAAGGACCACTCGGATGAGAAGTATATAAGCTGGACTGGAGAAGATGGATTGACTATATTCAAAACAAATATCGGACTAAAAAATTTCAATTAGCTGATGAATGAAGGCATAAGGAATGCTACAATTTATTCAAAGCTAGTTTAATAAAGGGGGAGTTAAAGCACAAGAATAGTAACATGTTAAAATTAATTAGCTGATGTTAGCGTATGGTTGTTTAATGTTTATACCCTGTATTTTGCTCTGGGAGGTCGAGGGGAGGGAGGGAGGGAAGAGGGGTAGGGATGGGGGAAGAGGGAAGGGTAAGGGGGGTAATAATTGTAAAACTTATTTAAACATTTTAACAAAAAATAATAATAATATTAAGACCGCCCCGAAAATAAGGCCAAGTGCTTATTTCAGGGGGTCAAAAGAAAAAAATGTTCTTTTGTCTTATTTTTCTGGAAAACACAGTACTTGACTCCATTTTCATAGTCAGCCACCAAAAACCACCAAGAGATTCAGAAGAATCACAGATCTTGAGTCTGGTAGTCATAGACGTAATCTTAGTTTAATTCGTTGTTGTTTTATTGAGACAAATCGGGCTTGTATCTAAAAGTGGGCACCAGCCAGCCCTTAAAACACCCAATCTGCGGGCAGAAAATCAGGATAGACGGCCTTCATTTTTCCTCCAGAAGATGAAATTCTCCAGGATCTAAGAAATCCGTTTCCCTTTTAGTAGAATTCCTCGGTCAGATTGCATAGAAAGGTCGGATCTCCAGGGAGGTTGAGGTAACCATCTGTAGGAAAGGTCTTGAGAAACCAGAAAAAGCCTTGTTAGGACTCACTATCCAGCTTATTAACAGCATAACAAAGTTGGAAGGGACCTTGGAGGTCTTCTAGTTCATCCCCCCCTCTGCTCAGGCAGGAAACCATTTGGCTGTCCAATCTCTTCTTAAAAACTTCCAGTGTTGGGTCACCCCCAACTTCTGGAGTCAAGTCGTTCCACGGATTAATTATTAGTGATCCATCCCATTAGAAGTTCCATATCTTGGCCCAACATTTACAAGGACCTACTGAACATGTTTTCATGGTCAACGGTGACAGGAGCCACTAAAAGATCCAGGGAGAACCACAAAATTGCATCTTATCTCACTTTCTCCCAGAGTTCATTACAGGTAGTACTTGACTGACAAGTTTGTTTAGTGACCGTTCAAAGTTACAACAGCACTGAAAAAAGTGACTTATCCAGGGGTGAGATTGAAAATTTCTAGCAACCGGTTCTCTACCTGGTTGCTAGGTGGGCGTGGCCTTGGTGGGCGTGGCCAACTCAGCCTCCTGCACCAGAGTGTGTGTGTGTGTGGGGGGGGGGGTTCACCCTCCAGATCTCTGGAGACTTTTCTCAAGCCTCCGGGAGGGTGAAAACGGCCTCCCCGGGCTCCAAAGGCTCTCCGGAAGCTGGAAACGAGCCCATTTCCGATCTTCTGGAACTTCCAGGAGGCCTGTTTTTCGCTCTCCCAGAGCCTCCACGCGGGACCTGCACTTACCTGGCATTCAAAATGGGATGTGTGGTGACTCCTTGGAAGGGCTGAGCAGGGTGGGCGGGGCCAGCCAGTCCTTGAAACTACCAGTTCGGTGAACCAGATGCAAAATTAACATCTGGTTCGCTCGAATCGGCTCGAACCAGTCTGAACCGGCTGAATCCACCCCTGCTTATGACCGTTTTTCACACTTCTGACAAGCAAAGGAAGCCAGATTTATTTAACAACTGTGTGACCAAATTAACAACTGCGATGATTCACTAAACAACTGTGGGAAGAAAGGTCCTAAAACGGGGCAAAACTCATTTAACAAATGTCTCGCTTAGCCACGGAAATGTTGGGCTCCATTGCGGTCGTAAGGAGGGATGGGATTCAGTCAGTTCGGAATGGTTCGTGTGAACTAGTTGTTCTGGTGTGTATTTGGCCCCACCCAGACGCCCCTGCTTTTTCCCGTCCTATATTTTTTAGCTCAGCTGATTCGCGCGGCACAGCCGAGTGTCACGCATCAGCTGTTTTACTCACCGACGCTGACGTAGAAGGTAAGTTTTGAAGCTTAAAAAGGTCATTTTCTTAAATGATGCACGCGCGAATGCAAAGCACGCACTCACTGAACTGGTTGTTAAACCGGTTGCATCCCACCACTGGTCGTAAGTCAAGGACTACCTGTATTGACGCAGATAGCCAAATAGATTCTGGTGTCAAAACCATCCCTGGAATTTAAAAAAAACAAAAAACAAAACAGGTCCGGCGACTGTACAATTTTAGTATTCCGCAAATCTTCCTAATTTAAATGTGCAGAGTGCAGTGCAACCAAGCCTCTCGTTCATATATTAATGTTATTTTGGTATTAAATATTTATCATTACTATGTTAATATGTTAATACTTTAACTCTGTTAGACTGTCAGGGACCTTTCGTGTTTATTTTTATTTCTGTTTTACTTTTTCTGCTCTTTAGACATTAAGACTGTTGTTGGTGGGTTCGTATATTTTTAGCCGTGGACTTTTTTCTAGTTGAAAACGTGTTTTAAGCCGCCCCAGGAAAATGCTCTGCTATTTTCTCTGTTTTTCTTATTAGTGTCAAAAGCTCAAATTGAGGACCGCTGTGGGACAGGACTCTGGTTTTCGGCAAAATCGAAGACAAAACTGGATGCGAAATGCAGATATTTAAAAGTGGGGGGGGGGGGGGGGGATCATATATAATTCCAATCATACGGTTGGAAGGGACCCTAGATGTTTTCTAGTCCACTCCCCCTGTTCAGTCTGGGAAATTTGTTTATTGAGTTATTTTATAACTTCCTCAAGGTAGTGATCACAGTTAATACTTCTTCCTCCGATTTTCCCCACAACAATCCTGCGAGGTGGATTGGGCAGAGAGTCACCAAAGTCACCCAGCTGGTTTTTGTGCTTAAGGCGGGACTACAACTCAAAGGGCTCAAAGTCACCACGCCAGCTTCCCTGCCTAAGGTGGAACTAGAACTCCCAGTCTCCTGGTGATTGGCCCAAAGTCACCCAGCTGGCTTCCTTGACTAGAACTCACTGACTTCAGTTCATTGGCCCAAAGTCACCAACCCAGCTTCCCTGCCTAAGGTGGAACTAGAACTCCCACTCTTCCTGGTGATTGGCCCAAAGTCACCCAGCTGGCTTCCTTGACTAGAACTCTCTGTCTTCAGGTCACTGGCCCAAAGTCACCAAGCCAGCTTCCCTCCTAAGATGGAACTAGAACTCCCACTCTCCTGGTGATTGGCCCAAAGTCACCCAGCTGGCTTCCTTGACTAGAACTCTCTGTCTTCAGGTCATTGGCCCAAAGTCACCAAGCCAGCTTCCCTCCTAAGGTGGAACTAGAACTCCCAGCCTCCTGGTGATTGGCTCAAAGGACTCAAAGTCACCAAGCCAGCTTCCCTGCCTAAGGTGGAACTAGAACTCCCAGCCTCCTGGTGATTGGCTCAAAGGACTCAAAGTCACCAAGCCAGCTTCCCTGCCTAAGGTGGAACTAGAACTCCCAGTCTCCTGGTGATTGGCCCAAAGTCACCCAACTGGCTTCCTTGACTAGAACTCACTGTCTTCAGTTCATTGGCCCAAAGTCACCAAGCCAGCTTCCCTGCCTAAGGTGGAACTAGAACTCCCAGTCTCCTGGTGATTGGCCCAAAGTCACCCAGCTGACTTCCTTGCCTAAGATGGAACTGGCTTCCTTCACTAGAACTCACTGAAAGTGAGACTAGAAAGTTCCAAGCTGGCTTCCTTGACTAGAACTCACAGTCTTCAGTTCATTGGCCCAAAGTCACCAAGCCAGCTTCCCTCCTAAGGTGGAACTAGAACTCCCACTCTTCCTGGTGATTGGCCCAAAGTCACCCAGCTGGCTTTCTTGCCTTAGGTGGGACTAGAACTCACTGCCTCCTGGCGATTGGCCAAAAGATCCGGATCATAGCTCCTCTTTTTCAGGCAGGTCATAACTTCAAACAGTTGCTAAGCAACTGGTCATAAGTCAAAGTCTGTCTCTAAAATAATGCAAGGGAGAGAAAACTCAAAAAGAGGAACCTCAAAAATGCCTATCCAGAATAATTGTCCAGAAATTCTCCAGAAATGTAGCAATAGAATACAGAATCAGGACTCTCCTCCTGCAGACCATTTTTGTCCATAGATTTTGGAATTGATTTTTGCTAGCTGGCTGTCTTCCTGTTGCATCTTTTTCAGCTCAAGGAAGAAACTCAAGCTGTGGGTCAAAACCGCTCATCCTCCTCCAATTTTTGAGCATCTCCCTCATCCTCTGATATTTAACCTAGACCTTCAGCAGGGGGTGTCCAGGAGTTCTGGTGAGCTTCTGGGTTCATGAGATGTGCCTTACCTGCAGAAGTCTCATCTGTCCAGGAGATGCTGCAGGGAAATTTTTTACCCTTGTAGCTTCTAGTGTTGTTCACCTTGGCAGTTTTAACACATGGGTGGACTTCAACTCCCAGAATTCACCAGCCAGCATGCTGGGTGGGGGATTCTGGGAGTTGAAGTCCATCCCTGTTAAAATGAGTTGGCTGAGGAATTCAGGGAGTTAGTTCACCCCTCTTAAAGCATGCTGGGTGGGGAATTCTGGGAGCTGAAGTCCACCTCTCTTAAAATTGCCAAGGTTGAGAAATACTGGCCTTGGCAGATCTTCTCCCTGTGTTTCAGACCATTTTTAGTGCAGTTGAGGAACATCTGGCGAAGGAAAACAGCCATAATGGAATCCTCTGGCCTTGACAGCAAAGCAACATGGACCAAGAAGAGATGTCGGGACACAATTAGAAAGAAGATCAAAGAAATTAAGGAGGTGTCTCCTTAGCATCATTGCTAATAAATGAGAACTAAAACTTACTTCTCTGTACTTTCCAAGGTTTTTCCTTTCTTTCTTTCTTTCTTTCTTTCTTTCTTTCTTTCTTTCTTTCTTTCTTTCTTTCTTTCTTTCTCTCTCTCTCTCTCTCCCTTCCTCCCTTCCTTCCCTTCCTCCTTCTCTTTTCCTTCCTTCCTTCCTTCTTTCCTTCTTTCCTTCCTTCCTTCGTTCCTTCCTTCCTTCCTTCCTTCTGTGCAACAAGATACCTCCAGAAGTTGTGAATTTTCCAACATTGGAAGTTTTAAAGAAAAGATTGGACAACAATTTGTCTGAAATGGTATAGGGTTTCCTGCCTGAGCAGGGGGTTGGACTGGAAGACCTCCAAGATCCCTTCCAACTCTGTTATTACTATTACTATTACTCCTTCCTTCCTTCCTTCCTTCCTTCCTTCCTTCCTTCCTTCCTTCCTTCCTTCCTTCCTTCCTTCCTTCCTTCCTTCTTTCTTTCTTTCTTTCTTTCTTTCTTTCTTTCTTTCTTTCTTTCTTACCAGGTTTTGCAAGAATCTTTCTTGGTCCTTGAAAAAGAAAGTTGGCACCTGGTTTTCCTCCAGAGGTGCACAGCTCATTTCCAGAATGACAGTCCTACTTCCCTTCTGAGTGGCATCTTATAGTATCCCAAGAATTCAGGAAAAACTGGAGGAAGAAATAAATGACAGCTGGAGGGAAGCTCTCATCAATTTAATGAAATCCAAGCTGAATGAAAATTAAATGAATGAAATGCAATTCACGGGTTATATCCCTTGATAACTTACTTGCCTCCTGGTAAGAAAGGTCGGCAGTTCGAATCCCTAGCGCCGCGTAACGGAGTGAGCTCCCGTTACTTGTCCCAGCTTCTGCCAACCTAGCAGTTTGAAAACATGTAAAAAATGCAAGTAGAAAAATAATAAACACCTTTGGTGGGAAGGGAACAGCGTTCCGTGCGCCTTCGGCGTTTAGTCATGCTGGCCACATGACCACGGAGACGTCTTTGGACAGCGCTGGCTCTTCGGCTTAAAACGGAGATGAGCACCGCCCCCTAGAGTTGGGAACGACTGGCACATATGTGCGAGGGGAACCTTTACCTTTCACCATGTTCAGAGAATGCACCTTACAGCCCCAACAGATAAAAACCCCTGTGATTTGGGGCCTCTCTTGTGTAACTTGAAAGAATTGTGGTACCCACACCTATTTTAAGAGGACCATCAACATTACTGTCTCTTAGTGGGTCTTTGGAGTTGACGGTCCCCAATACATTCTGGGTTTAAAGGCGAATCTGAAGGGGCCCTCCAAATGTACAGGTAAGTCCGTTCGTTTAGTGACCGTTCGAACTTACAACAGCACTGAAAAAAAAAGTGACTTAGGGCCATTTCTCACACTTACGACTGTTTGCACGCGATCAAAATTCGGACGCTTGGCAGCTGACTCATATTTATGATGGCTGCAGCGTCCTGGGGTCACGTGACCCACTTCTGCGACTTTCTGAGAAGCAAAGTCAGCGGGGGAAGTTGAGTGTTGTGGCCCACCAGCGGCCAGCGGAGCTGGTGGCCAACTCAGGCAGTGAGGAGGTTGGGGAGGAACCTGGGCCAGTCCTGGAGTCTGTGGAAGGCTCTGATGAGGGCTCTGTGTCGGAGGCAGAGATGGGGCCATATGACAATTATCAGCTGCCTTCGGAGTTGGAGATCAGCGAGGCAGAAGAACAGCTGGAGCCTGTTCCCAGAGTGCGCATGCGCAGAGCTGCCGGACAAAAGGAACAGCTAAGGAACAAGGGCTGATTCAGGAGTAAAGGCACAGGTGGACGGTGAATGGCCCCTTCCGTGGGGAATAAAAAAGGAGCGACAGGGGAGTGGAGTTTGCAGGAGGCAATTAGTTCAATTCCTTAGGGTGAAGATCTGTTCCTGACTTCTTGCCAAGTATCGTCTGCTACAGAGTGGCGTTTAGAAGATATCGGCCTGGCAGCTCTCCAAGCCTGATAAAGGCCTGTAGTTGTGAAATCTCTTGAAAGACCGTTGGCCGGGACTTTGCTGGAGAGGAATTCCCTTTAACCTAAATAAAAGGGGTTTTATCAGGGACGAGGAGCTGGCTTCATGATCTTGGGAGGCCTTGGTCAGGACGCTAAATTCACCTCACAACCAGGTTACTAATTAACAGCTGCAACGATTCCCTTAACCACTGTGGCAAAAAGAAGTCCTAAAATGGGGCCACCAATGTCTCCGCCACTTAAATTTGAGTCTCAATTGTGGTCGTACGTCGAGGGTGTCCTGTGTTTATTATATTTTCCGACGAGCTACGGACATTCAGCGTAGAAGGAAACAGATCTGAGAAAACGGACAGGTTGCGCTTTGCATAATGCATGAATTTTCTCCTTCAAGGTCACTTTTTGGCTCCCAACGAGGAAGCCTCCGTCTCCTTCGCAGCCCGCCGGCTCTCCAGCGAGATGCCAGCTTGACTCTCATCACCATTTTTAACGAGAGGAATATTGTACCGGTGTGACTTATTATAAGCGCTATTCTAAGGGATAACGAGTCGATATATTTTTGTTTTTTCTCTCCTTCCCACCCTCCTTTGATCTACAGCCCCGATAGGAAGCCATCCATGAAGTTTATTAAACCTGCCTAATTTTCTATCAAGTTCGCGGAAACTATCGATCCCGTCGGCCAAGGTTTATCTGACTCGGGTGGCAGGGTGAAGTTAACGCAAAATCTTTTCAAGGCAACGGAGGAGGGTCGGTGTGGGTGGGTGGGTGGGAGGCGGTGGGACGGAGAGGAGAAATGGGAAACTTATTTTGGAAGAAGGGAAAAAAGTTAAATAAATAAAACGGCAATTTGAATGAGGCTGCAAAATGTCTTGGATCAACAACGGGCCAACTGGTTTACCGTGGGAAGGAGGAAAAAAAACCAGAAACAACAAATCAGATCAGATTTGGATCCATTTCCAAGGAGAATCAGCAAGCAAGCAATAGCGCTTTTAAACGTCGTAGTCCTCAACTTACAACAGTTCATTTAGTGGTCATAATTTAAGGTCATAATGGCACTGGAAAAAGTGACACAGGGCCACTTTTTGCACTTACGACCGTTGCAGCCAGGGTCACGGGAACGAAATTCAGATGCTTGGCAACTGACTCACGTTTATGACGGTGGCACTGTCCCCCCGGGGTCACGTGATCCCCTTTTGCGACCTTCTGATCAGAAAAAGTCAATGGGGAGGGGGGGGGACACCGGATTCATTTAACAACCTTGTTCCTGAGTTCACAACTGCAGTGAGTCACTTCACAAACCTGGCAAGAAAGATTGTCAAATAGGGCAAAATTTGCTTCACAAGTGTCTCATTCAGCAACAGAACTATTGGGCTGAATTGTGGTCGTAAGTTGAGGTCCTGTTCTCTGGAGTCAGAGAGAACCACTCATCCTTTAGCTTTTGATTGTTTGAAAAAAAAAAGAAACTCTTCTTTTTCTTCTCTTTGTTTTTTCAGGAATAACACAATAACATACACACACCTAGCCCGTCTCTGATCTGATTTGGTATCAAGCAAGAAATAGCAATAGCACATAGACTTATATACCGCTTCGCAGTGCTGTTATAGTCCTCTCTAAGTGGTTTATAGAGTCAGCCTATTGCCTCCCTGTTAGATACTTGGACTAACTGCAGTGGTTTCAGTCGATTTGACGGCTCATTCTGACGCCCTGGCTTCATCCAAGGCGATTTGCAGAGTGAGGTTTGATTTTGCGAGCAACCTCCTCTGTAAATTAATATCCCAAACGGCGCATATAATGCAGTCCAGAATCAGCTCATCTAAGTCTCTGAATTCGCAGTACGCTGCGGCTTTACGGAGTGCGGCAATGTGCTCATTTATCTACACGCCCTCCTTTTGGTTCCTGATATTGAATTCAGGCCGGCGAACGTGCTTGGATGGCTTAGGTGCGTAATGAGTCCTAAGCGTCTGCTGGAGCATGGACCGATTGTAGCGGGGTCAGCTCAGAGAGGTCTTTTGCTGTCTCGGACACTTCCCGGCCACAGTACCCAAGGAACATGTTCTTCTTGCGGGCTTCAGAAAGGCCCATGAGGTTGTTTGCCTCGAGGAAGCAGTCAAATCTTAGCATGTACGAGTCCCAGTGCTTGGTGACTGGGTCATACGGAGTCGAAGGCCCGTGCGTGCCCATTTTGTATTTGGAGGGCGTTTTGAGTTTGCCGCTCAAAAATGGCTGCTCAAAGCCATTCTGAGCTCCAGGCTGGATGTATTTGCTGGATTGCTACGCTCTTTTTGGTTCGCCTAGTTGCCTTCCAATCCCACCTTCGTCGCCAGTGTTCGATTGGGTAATGGATAGGTACACACAGGTTTAACGGTAACAACAGCTCTTTATTAAGTACAACAAGTGAGAGCAATCCAGAGAAGGTTGAGTCTGACAGCAGCCCTTTGATAGGGAGCTGTCAGACCCTTCGTCCAATAGAATCGGCGGGAACAGAGGACCTTGGTGGAAACCACTGCAGTTAGTCCAAGTATGTAACACTCCCCAACAATCTGGGTCCTCATTTTACCGACCTCGGAAGGATGGAAGGCCGAGTCAACCTTGAGCCGGTCAGGATCGAACTCCTGGCAGTGGGAATGAAGAGCTAGCCTGCAATATGGCCTTCTAATCACTGTGCCACCAGGGCTCTTGAGGTAGCAGGGAGCAAGCACAAATTGTCCTCGATTTATGACGAATCGCTTAGCAACCGTTTGAAATTTTGACCTACCTGGGAGAAAAGGAACTTTCGACTCGTATCCAAAGTTCTACCCCTGGGGTCATGTGACCACATCTTCGGTGCTAGAAAACACGAATGCGCTTACGGCTGTTTGTAGCGTTTTGTGATCATGTGACTTGAGGTTTTTTTATTATGCTTTTTGCCTAAAAGCGATTCTTCTGATTTTCAGAAACCCGTGCTGATAGAGAGCAACGGTTCCTCCCTTATGACCAGCGCGTTAACTGAAACGACTGATGCAAAAAAAAAACAAACCTATATTACTATTGTTACAACTTGTGGCAGGCTCCGTTACCGTCATAACTCAAGGACTACAGGTAATACTTGACTTACAACTGCAGTGGCGACACAAGCAAGACAGTTGCTCAGTGACTTTTGTCCCACGTTACGACCTGCTTGCCGCCATTGTTAAGTGAGTCACTGAATTTGTTAAGTTAGTCCCGCGGTTGTTAAGTGAATCTTGACTTCATCAGGTCAAGTGGATCACGTGACCCTGGGGAGACGGTGACTGGGGACACGGTGACCGTCATAAATATGAGCCAGTTGCCAAATGTCCGGATTTTGAATCACGTGACCAGGGAGATGCGGCACAAACGGTCGTAAGTGTGAGAAACAGCCGTAAGTCACTTTTTTTCAGCGCTGTTGTAACTTCAAACGGTCACTAAATAAATGTTTGCTCGTCGGGGACTTCCTGTAATAAGATTTTTTAAAGCAAAAAGCAGATAGAGAAAACCCCAGTTCCACTTTACGTATTACCAAATGTGTGCGTCTGGGGAAAGGGACACACACACACACACACACACACACACACACACACAAAAGTTGTGCTTGATTTGTGCTGGCATTTGTCCTTGCCAGGGATCTGCTGGGAGGAAAGGATTTCAATTCGCTCACAGCTGGAACCGTGATGAAATTCTTTTTAATCCCTAATTTAGAACAGTGGTGAGCGACCTCCGGCAGGGGATGGAAGAGAGGAGGAGGGGAGAAGGGAGGAAGAGGTAAGAGGAGAAAGAAAAGGAGGGCTGTACCAAAGGGGAGGGGGGATGCACCCATTTTCAACTCCGTCTCTGCTCATGGTTGCCTATGGTCGCATTTACAACCTATATTTGATAGGTAGATATGCAGGCAGGTGTATTGCAAACTTGTTCCCAGAGCATATGTAACATCTCTTTCCCACTAATGTTTCTCGTAATAGAATAACGAATAAAAGAGTTGGAAGGGACCTTGGAGGTCTTCTAGTCCAACCCCCTGCTTTGGCAGGAAACCCTACACCACTTCAGACAGATGGTTATCCAACATCTTCTTAAAGACTTCCAGTGTTGGGGTATTTACAACTTCTGGAGGCAATTTCTGTTCCACTGATTAATTGTTCTCATTCTCAGGAAATTTCTCCTTAGTTCTAGGTTGCTTCTCTCCTTGATTAGTTTCCACCCATTGCCTCTTGTCCTGCCTTCAGATGCTTTGGAGAATAGCTTGACTCCCTCTTTTGGGGGGCAGCCCCTCAAATATTGAAAGACGGGTATCACGTCATCCCTAGTCCTCCTTTTCATTAAACTGGACGTACCCAATTCCTGCAACCTTTCTTCTTATGTTTTAATGCCCTAATCATGCTGAAATTAAATGCACCCACATTTTCAAATGAGTTTCCATGGGTGAGGGGGATTAGAACTCAGGTCTCGCCACCCCAGCACTGGGTCGTTCTCCACTACGTCTGATTGGTTCTTGGGCTGAGAGGGGTGGGAGTATCAGATTCAGAATCAGCCAATGGGGTTTGGTGACTGAGTTGGACTAGAATCCAAGACTCTCCACCTCCCTCCTAATCCTTTTCATTCTCCATTACCCCTGATTGATTATTGGGCAGAGGAGGAGGATTGACCCAAAGTCATCCAATGAGCTTCCATGACTGAGGGGGACTGGAATAGCCCCTCCTCCCAATTCTGATTGGCTCTTGGCCTGAGAGGGAAGTTGTGAGAGGGAAGTACTGATTCAGAGTTAGCCAATGAGCTTCTATGGATGGGGGAAGGACTAGAATCCAGATCTCCACACTCCTAGTCCATCTCCTTCTCCACTATCCCTGATTGGCCCGAGAAGGAGGGACCGACCCAGAGTCAGCCAATGAGTTTCTATGGATGAGGGAGAACTAAGACCCAGGTTTTCCCCCTCCTAGCCAGCACCTGATTGGCTCTTGGCCTGAGAGGGTGGGGTCATCCTAAAACCAGCCAATGAGGGAAAGCTTGCAACTGAGTTTCCTATGCTTGATTCAATACCTGAGAGGGAGGGACTGCCCAGAGTCAGCCAATGAGATTCTGTGGATGAGAACTAGAACCCAGGTCTCCCCCTTCCTAGTCCAGCCCATTCTCCATTACACCTAATTGGCATTTAGCCTGAGAGGTAGGGACCATCCCAGAGTCAGCCAATGAGCTTCTGAAGGAGAACTAGAACCCAGATCTCCACATCCCTAGTCCATCTCCTACTCCACTATCCCTGATTGGCCCGAGAAGGAGGGACCGATCCAGAATCAGCCAATGAGTTTCTATGGATGAGGGAGAACTAAGACCCAGGTTTTCCCCCTCCTAGCCAGCACCTGATTGGCTCTTGGCCTGAGAGGGCGAGATCATCCTAAAACCAGCCAATGAGGGAAAGCCTGCAAATGAGTTTCCTACGCTTGATTCAATACCTTCACCACTGCCCCAAGTGATATGCAGAATTGAATTGGGGGTGGTCCATTAGTGGGTTCCGGATCCTGTTGCAAATGTTACGCTGCAACAGGGATGAGCGTCCTCAGCGGGCATGCGTGCCGCCACCAAACAACACTCAGCTGTTTGGCGGAGGTCACGCAGGCGCCACACACTTTGTGTGCATGCGCAATTGGCTTGTTTGCCTCAAAAAGCAGTAAGGAACCCAGGTGGGCCAAATAGCCCACCATTCCGGTAGGGTGTCCACTGCTCCCAGCTACCACCAGTATGCCGGTATCGAGCCGTACCGGTTGGAACCCACCACTGGGGTGGTGAGTGATGGGGGGAACAGCTTCATATCTTTGATTCAATAGGGGGGGGGAAAGAGGAGAGGAAGAAGAACACAGATCAAACCCCCCTCCAAATCTACATGGTCTGGTCCACGGGCTCTGTATTAATTTGACAAGTTTCCCGAAAAGCCACCCAAAACCACCTTTGGCCGTGCCGAAGTCCCAGAGTCCACCCAAAGTCATTACAGAAACCATAGAATGTAGAAAGCCAGGATCCAGATGCCCAGCGTGAAACCGATGAACAGGTAAGGCGTGTTGCCAAAGATGTGGGAGTGAGTGGACATGCAAGGCCACGCCTGTTTCGAATGCCTCGGCCTCATTGGAGGGAGACGGAGTTGGCAGTTGTGTTGGAGGTCACAACAGGACAGCCAGTGGCACTCGGGAATCAGGATGACGTAGGCCGTCCGGTCGTAATGGAAGATCCTCTTGAGCTGGGTGGAGGCCGATTCACCGATGAACACGGACGGGATGTTGACTTGATGCTGAAGGTCTTCCTTTCCCAACATGGTAACCAGGGCTTGGGAGTTGACATTGTGGATGACGGCGGCTTGGTAGCCCGCTTGTTGAGCGTGGAGAACCTTGGTGGTGAAGGAACAGTCATTTCTCTGGATGAGAGCCACGTAGGCCACTGAAGAGCTGTTGGTTAGAGGTGGTGCTTTGATTGGTTGGCAAGCGTTGGCTGGTTTGGCTTCAATAAGGTAACCAAGAAGACCTTCACTTTGGAGCATGGGGCCAAAATCAGAATGCAAAGCTTCGAAATCTTGGCTGATGCTGTTATGGTTGTACACTGCTCGGATCAAGGCTTCGTTGGTGGTTAGATGAAGGAGTATCGCCGTCATCACACGTACGAACACTGGGGAAACAGAAGGCATTCTAGCTATATTCAAGGAATGGTTTCTTCCGAAAGACTTCAAAGGTCTTTTGTTGGAGCATCAACTTGGTAGGCCTTAGAACATCCATGAAATTAGAAGGTTGGTGGTGACGTCGAATACCCACAGCTTGAAACAAAACCTGGACATTGGAACTTGGTTGGTGTTAGTTGATCTCTCCTGGAAGCTTCTGAGCTTTCCCACGTAGTTAGGAAGCCAACTTTCCCAGGGCTCTAGTGTCCATTGGCCTTTGTGACCTCATGACCTCTTATCCAACCTCCTTTCATCTAAGAAACATCTCCATGGATGATGAGCCTACATTTCGGCATGAGAAACCAAAGGCACAGGTATAGGATAGGTGATCTCTAGCTCAATAGCATTAACTGTGAGAGGGATTTTGGAGTCCTAGTGGACGATCACACAAATATGAGCCAGCAGTGTGTGGCAACGGCCAAAAAAACCCCCCAAAGATCAGCTTGCTGGCGCATGCATGCCTGGTTTCTGGCCAGTTTTTTGGCCATTTTCAGGCTATTTTTCTGGCCTTTTTCAGGCTGTTTTTGGGCAGTTTTTCAGCCATTTCAGGCCATTTTTGAACTGGCTGAAAAACGGCCTGAAAACAGCCCAGAAAACGGCAGGGTTTCTTGCCTAAGCAGAGGGCTGGACTAGAAGACCTTTAAGGTTCTTTCCAACTCTGTTATTCCATTCTATTCCATTCCATTCCATTCCACATCATTCCATGCCACTTCATTCCATGCCACGCCACGCCTTGCCACTCTATTCTATTCTATTCTATTCTATTCTATTCTATTCTATTACACATTCCTAGTTCTTGCAACCGTTCTTCATATTTTTATGCTCCAGTCCCCTAAGCATCCTTGTTGCCCTTCTCTGACTTCTTTCTAGAGTCCCAACATCTTTTTTGTATCGTGGTGGCTAGAATTGGATGCAATATTCCAAGTGGGATCTCAGCAGTGCAGTACAAAGCGATAAAAGGGAACCCTCGACTTACGACCACAATTGAGCCCAAAATTTCTGTTCCTGAAATATTTATGAAGTGCATTTTGTCCCATTTTACGAACTTTCTTGCCACAGGAGTTCAGTGAATCACTGCAGTTGTTAAATTACGAACACTGCTGTTAATTGAATAAATATGAATCAGTTGCCAAGCATCTCAATTTCGATCCCTTGACCATGGGGAGGCTGCAATGGTCGTAAGTGTGAAAAAGATGTCATTTGTTTCAGTGCTGTTGTAACTCCGAATGGTCACTAAATGAACTGCTGTAGGTTAAGGATTACCTGTACTTTATATACTACTAGCTGTTAACCCGGTATGTCCCGGGTACTTATTTATAGGGAGGAAATGTCTGGACCAAATGTAATTTTTAATGTTGGATTTTCCCCCTTACCAGAGGGAGCACCCTTGTGGAGTACTGTGGAGTACTGTGAAGCCGTTACCATGGCAACTCCTCTGCACAGTAGAAGCCATTTTACAGCAGTACAGTAGAAGCCATTTTAAGACACCAAGTGTTAGATACTTGCTCTAACTACAGTGGTTTCCACCAAGGTCCTCTGTTCCAGCGGGAACAGAGGATTAACCCTATTGGTCGAAGGGTCTGACAGCTCCCTATAAAAGGGCTGCTGTCAGACTCAACCTTCGCTGGATTGTTCCCACTTGTTGTACTTAATAAAGAGCTGTTGTTACCGTTAAGCCTGTGTGTGCCTATCCATTACCCAATCGAACACAAAGGTTATACCTTAACAGAACACACACCCCAAGGGGCTTTTGTAGATTGAGGACTAGCTGTGCTTAGTTCTATCATACCATGTGTATTTCCTAGGAATGATAAGAACAAGGGTGGGCAATTGTGACATAGTTTATACATAGATTATAATTAAAATCCTGATTGATTGATTGATTGATTGATTGATTGATTTGATAGATTTGTTAAGATGTTTAAATTTAGTAGCTGGAGCTGTGGGGGAGGGGGACTTGTGCAGTGAGCCAGTTAAAGCTGATTGGTCAAAGAATGCTGGCTCCTGCGTGAGGCAATCTGCACTGTGATTGGCTGCTGTGGGTGTGGAGGGCCGTTTCCCTTTTTTCCCGCCTTTTTCTTCTGAGGACTCTGTGATGTACCTCATGATGCTTGCTCCCTGTTTACCCGACTATCTTGTTTGCTGTAAATAAAGATGTAAAATATATTTATTTATATAAAACCACAAATTCGCGTCATGTCTTCATTTGGACGCCTGCTGTGCAATTCCCTGACAGGATTTATAGAACGTCTGAGGCCCAACAGCTCAAGGGTGCTTTGCATTCTCGAAAAAAATGAAACAAATGTGACGATCGTTGCCGTTTCAAAAATCCATAATATAAAACGTGACACTAAAATCAATATAATTAAAACGGAAACCCAAACAATATAATTACAATCAATTAGCAATGAAATCATTTTTTCCTAAACTTGGCCAATTCCAGATGGGTGGATTTTTTGGCTGAGGAATTCCATATGTCTGAAAGCTGCCCGGCTTCAAATAAACACATATTAAAAGACTGCAAAAGAGACATCATTTTTTTAAAAATAGAATTATAGAATCATAGAGTATTGGGTTGAAATACACCTCCTTGGGGAGTTACGTGAATTCTGGAGAATTATCAAAATGTGCTTTGCACTTCCGCCAAGTAGAATTCGTTGCAAATATGGGCCAGGGCCTAGAAATGTCTAAATAAAAAATAACATTGCGGCTAATGAAACTTGCAAGACCAGCCCTATTATTAGATAAAGTCTCGTGCTAGTAGTTAAGATTGACGTGACGGTAGATAGATAGATAAATTAATAGACAGATGGAGAGAGAGAAAGAGAGATACTATAGAAATAGATTGAAAGAGATGGATGAATGGAAGAGAGAGAGAGAAAGAGAGGGGGGAGAAGGAAAGGGGGATAGAGAAAGTGAGAGGGAGAGATGGGGGAGAGAAAACTGTAGATGGATGGATGGATGGATGGATGGATGGATGGATGGTTGATAGATACTAGAAAGAGAGAGAGAGAACTGTAGAGATGGATGGATGGGTGAATGATAGACACTGGAAAGAGAGAGAGAGAGGACTGTAGAGATGGATGGATGATAGATACTGGAAAAAGAGAGAGAAGACTAGAGATGGATGGATGGATGGATGATAGATACTGGAATGAGAGAGAGAGAGCTGTAGATATGGATGGATGGATGGATGGATGATAGACACTGGAAAGAGAGAGAGAGGACTGTAGAAATGGATGGATGGATGATAGATAAAAGAAAGAGAGAGGGGGGACTGTAGAGATGGATGGATGGATGATAGTTACTGGAAAGGGAGAGGGAGAGCTGTAGAGATGGATGGATGATAAATACTAGAAAGAGCGAGGAAGATAAGACATAGGATTATAGATGATGATGCTGAGATAGATAGATAGATAGATAGATAGATAGATAGATAGATAGATAGATAGATGTGAAGGAGGGATATAACTGTAGGGATAAGTGGATGGATGGTAGATACTATAAGATAGATAAAGAGAGAAAGAGAAAGAAAGAGAAAGAAAGAAAAGAAAGAGAAAGAAAGAAAAAGAAAAGAAAGAAAAGAAAAAAGAAAGAAAAGAAAGAAAAGAAAGAAAAGAAAGAAAAGAAAGAAAAGAAAGAAAAGAAAGAAAAGAAAGAAAAGAAAGAAAAGAAAGAAAAGAAAGAAAAGAAAGAAAAGAAAGAAAAGAAAGAAAGATAACTGTAGGGATTGATTGATGGATGCATGATGTACACTGTTGAGATAGAAAGATAGGCAGCCAGGCAGCCACACAGACACTGTATATATATTGAGTGTTTGGGAGTTTGGGGAGTTGTCTTAAAGTCACCAGGGTTGAGTATTAATGGATAGATCGACAGTCAGAAAAACATGGGTAGATGATAGATGGATAGATAGATACAGAATACAGAATAATAGAGTTGGAAGGGACCTTGGAGGTCTTCTAGTCCAACCCCCTGCTAAAGCAGGAGACACTGTAACATTTCAGACAAATGGCTGTCCAGTCTCTTCTTAAAATCCTCCAGTGATGAAGCATCCACCATTTCTGGAGGCAAGCTCCAGAAGTTCCACTGGTTAATTGTCCTCACTGTCAGGAAATTTCTCCATATTTCTAGGTTGTTTCTCTCCTGGATAAGTTTAAATTGATAAGTTTGATAGAAGGGTGGATGGGTGGGTTGAAGGAGAGAAAGAGAGAGAAAGAGACAGAGAGACACAGAGAGAAAGACAGAGAGAGAGGCAGAGAGACAGGAGACAGAGAGAGATGAGAGACAGAGAGAGATGAGAGAGAGAGATGAGAGACAGAGACAGAGAGAGACAGAGAGAGAGGCAGAGAGACAGGAGAGAGAGATGAGAGACAGAGAGAGAGAGAGAAACAGGAGAGAGAGAGAGATGAGAGACACAGAGAGAAAGACAGAGAGAGAGGCAGAGAGACAGGAGACAGAGAGAGATGAGAGACAGAGAGAGATGAGAGAGAGAGAGAGAGATGAGAGACAGAGAGAGACAGAGAGAGAGATGAGAGACACAGAGAGAAAGACACACAGAGAGGCAGAGAGACAGGAGAGACAGAGAGATGAGAGACAGAGAGACAGAGAGAGAAAGAGGCAGAAAGACAGGAGAGAGAGGGGGAAGAGAGAGGGAGGGAGGGAGGGAGGGAGGGAGGGAGGGAGAGAGAGAGAGAGAGAGAGAGAGAGAGAGAGAGAGAGAGAGAGAGAGAGAGAGAGAGAGAGAGAGAGAGAGAGATCTTGTCCTGTAGCTTCTAGTATAGTTCTTCCATCACAAAGATTGGTAGAGGAAAAACCACCATTCACATGGTCTCTCTCCATGGGAAGCCCACTCAGTCAACCCATCAGAGGGGTCTGCAGGAAAAGCCAAATTATGTGATTGACAAACCATCTTTTTTGTTATTTTAGATGCTTTACTCCCCTGATATTCTGGGGTCAAGTCCACCCTTCTGCTCCCTTTCTGAGGCCTGCCGATATCAGTGCTTATGGCAGGAATGGGATTGTGATTTCCATAGAGTTGAAGTTCAGAAGATCCCAAATTTAAGGAAAAGAGAAAGTAAAAGGATAGTGTGCCTTTTGGATTGACGATTCAAGTTCAAAGTACCTTCAGGATTCAGGATTCAAGTTCCGTTAAGATACAGCCTGTTGTGCCTTAAAATGGCTTCTACTGTACAGCACAGTGGAGTTGCCATGGGTTAAGGCTTCACAATACTCCACAAGGGGGCTCCCTCTAATACAGGATTGGGATAAATACATACCCAGACAACGCTAGGTTATAAGGTAGTCTGATCACAAATAACTGGTCAAGTGATTTGGAGGAATTCACTCTGGAGGACAACCATTTTTTTTTAATGGTATAGGGATTCTTGCCTGAACATGGGGGTTGGACTAGAAGACCTCCAAGATCTCTTCCAACTCTATTATTCTGTCTTTTAAAAATGGTAGCTTTCTTCATTGTCTTTGGTGGTTGTAAATCTCTCTGCCTCTGAGAGCCTGATTTAAAGGGGATCATTTTGGTGGGTGACATCTGTCATTTGTGGACTAGGATATATATCCGTCCCTAGTTTAGTTCCTTTTACTGTCAGTCTCCTGGCGATTGGCCTAAAGTCACCCAGCCGGTTTTCATGCCTAAAGCGGGACTAGAACTCACAGTCTCTTGGTGATTGTCCCCAAATCACCCAGCCGGCTTTCATCCCTAAGGCATGACCAGAACTCAATGGTTTGTAGGCCAGTCCCTAAATAAGCCAAACTGGGCTCCGTGTTAGCGCCGTGCCTCATTACGGGCCTTGTCTTGCAGAGAACCAACAAGCCGGTTTGTTTGTTTTGGGGGGTCAAGAGAAATGGGCGAAGTGTCCAGGCTGTGGGACCGTATTGCTTTGACAGCGACTGTAAACACAGCACAGGGTGCGTTGACTTGATTGCTTCGGCTGTTGTTAGTTTGTGCTTGTTCCTTTTGATTGGGGTGAGATTGCGGCTCGGTTCAGGCGGCCTCATAAATAATACGACTGTTTGTTTGTCTCTGCTGTTTTAAGAGCGCATTCTGGCTGTTTTCAAGCTGTGTGTGTGTCTGTCTGTGTGTGTGTGTGTGTAAGACGATGCATTTGCTTTAAAAGAATCCACTCTAAATGTGACGCTAAGAGCAGAGATACCGTATTTCAGCCGTGATCAAATTTGTCAGCTCTCACAAAGAGCTGGGCAGGGGTCCCTGCAGTTCTTCTAACTCTTTATCAGAGCACGCAAAGAGCCCTGGGCAAATTGAGGAGGGGGTGGTGGTGGGGCGGCCAGGGGGTGGTGGGGAGCCAAGACATGGACCGGGTGATCTTAAAAGGGGCAGAGCTTCAAGAGCAGGCTGCCATGACTTTTTTGACCCTCTGTAAGGGGAGGGAAGAGGAGAGAGAAGGAAAGAGGGAGAGGAGGGAAGGGAAAGCGAAAGGAGAGCAGGAGAGAGAGGAGAAGAAAGGGAGGAGGAGAAGGAAGGTGGGAAAGGAGGGGAGGGAAGGGGAAAGGAGGGAGGGAGAGGGGGAATGGGAAGAAAATAAGGAAGGAAGGAAGGAAGGAAGGAAGGAAGGAAGGAAGGAAGGGGAAGGGAGGGAGGGAGGGACGAAATTGAAGGGGGAAAAGACAGAGGGAGGGAGGAGGGGAAAGGGAGGGAGGGAAGGGAAGACAAAAGTAGAGAGGGAGGCACAGAAGAAGAAAGAGAGGAGGAGGAGAAAGAAGGAGAAGGAAGGTGGGAAAGGAGGGGAGGGAAGAGGAAAGGAGGGAGGGAGAGGGGGAAAGGGGAAGAAAATAAGGAAGGAAGGGGAAGGGAGGGAGGAAATTGAAGGGGGAAAAGACATAGCGAGGGAGGGGGGAACGGGAGGGAGGAGGGGAAAGGGAGGGAGGGAAAGGAGGGGAGGGAAGAGGAAAGGAGGGAGGGAGGGAGAGGGGGAAAGGGGAAGAAAATAAGGAAGGAAGGAAGGAAGGAAGGAAGGGGAAGGGAGGGAGGGAGGAAATTGAAGGGGGAAAAGACAGAGGGAGGGAGGAGGGGAAAGGGAGGGAGGGAAGGGAAGACAAAAGTAGAGAGGGAGGGACAGAAGAAGAAAGAGAGGAGGAGGAGAAAGAAGGAGAAGGAAGGTGGGAAAGGAGGGGAGGGAAGAGGAAAGGAGGGAGGGAGAGGGGGAAGGGGAAGAAAATAAGGAAGGAAGGAAGGAAAGGGAAGGGAGGTAGGAAATTGAAGGGGGGAAAGAGAGAGGGTGGGAGAAGAGGAAAGGGAGGAAGGGAGGGGAAGGGGAAAGGGAAAGGAGAAAGGGAGGGTGGAAGAAAGGACAAAAAGAAGAAAAGGGAAGGGAGGAAGGGAGAAAGGAAAGAAGGATGGAAGGAAGGATGAAAGAAGAGAGGAAGAGAGGGAAGAAAGAAGAAATTAGGAGAGGGGGAGGAGAGCGGGGGGGTGGAGAGGTGGATGGGAGGGAGGGAGGGAGGGAGGAAAAATTCATTTCCAGACTGTGACAATTGCATTAAACCTGACACAATGCAAAATAATAGCAGGCAGTTCCCTGCAGTGGTAATTATTGTCACTGCCTGTCGTGCGAGAGGAAATGAGGCTCACGGGGCATGAAAGAGGGGAGGGGGTCTGGATCCCCCCTCCCTCTGGTACTATGCCTCACCTCTTCCAAGGGCTTCTGCTCAGAGCCCCTTCCGTGGGAAAGATGCCCCATTGACAGCCTTCTGAGGCAATTGTGTCTTTATTTACTCCCTAAACACACTTCTCACACTCCACAATTCAAAAGCAACTCTCCTTGGCGTATATAACAGAAATATTGCCATCAAAACATCCACAGTACCATCCAAGACATGGCTGTCATAAATAAAAGGCTGTAACAATAAGCAAAACTGCGAGAATGAACGCATAAAAGGGAAAGCCACAAAGAAAGAAAAGTGGAGAATAAAGAAAGAATGAACGAAAAACATAGGAGGATTCCCCATCTCTTTTCCAACTTCTTCTATTTTTGGGAGTCAAATCGAACAAAGAGAGAGGCAGCAAAGCAAAGAACAAAAATAGAGAACAGAGAGAGAGAGAGAGAGAGAGAGAGAGAGAGAGAGAGAGAGAGAGAGAGGAGGGAGGGAGGGAGAGAAGGCGGGAAGGAAGGAAGGTATTTGATGGGGAAGGGAGGCAGGGATTAAGGAAGGGAGGGAGGGAGAGGAAAAAAGGAAGTAGAAATGGAGAAGGCAAAAGAAAAGAAATGGGAGGGAAGAAGGAAGGGAGGAAGGGAGGGAGGGAGAAAGGGAAGAAAGAAAGATATTTGATGGGGAAGGGATTAAGGATGGATGGAAGAGAAGGAGGGAGGAAGAAAGGAAGGAAAGGGGGAGAAATGGAAAAGGGAAAAGAAAACAAATGGGAGGGAAGGAGAGAGGGAGGAAGAAAGAAAGAGACAAAAAGAGAAAGAAAAAAAGAAAGAAAGAGGGGGAGGGATGGAGGGAAGGAAGGAAAAAAAGAAAGAAAAGGAGAGGGAAGAAAGGGAGGGAGAGAGGGAGGAGAAATGGAGAAGACAAAAGAAAAGAAATGGGAGGGAGGGAGGGAAGGAAGAAGGAAGGAAGAAAGAAAGGAAGGAAGGTGAAATGGAGAAGGAAAAAGAAATTGGAGGGAAGAAGGAAGGAAGGAAAGAGGGAAGGAAAGAAGGAAGGAAGAAGGAAGGAACGAAGATGAAATGGAGAAGGAAAAAGAAGGGAGGGAAGAAGGAAAGAATGAAGGAAGACATTTGATGGGGAAGGGAGGCAGGGAGGAACGCAGGAGGGAGAGAGAAAAGAAGGAGGGATGGAGGCTGGAAGCCTTGTTGCCTTGGGGCTCAAAGTCTAGAAACTGAATTCCTGCACGGTTGTCCTTTCTACGCCTTTGTTCTCTCGTGCGCAACATCTCCGCAAAGGAGCCGCCAACGGGAAGCGCCACTTGCAAAGCCCAGAAAAGCAGAATACGAATCCCTCTCAGTGGGTCATTCTGACTGCCGATGATTTCACCCAAAGCAAGGAAGAGATGCCCACTTGGAAAAGCTGCCTTCGTACCCTCCGAGGCCTCGGATGGACGACTCTGACTCTGGCGGCCTCTGCAGGTGGGGCGGGAAAAAAATGAAGCCCCACCTCCTTTGATCTGGGTGGCAGAGAGGACACCCATTAAAAATAGAGAGGGAAGCTTTGATCGCTGCCATTTTGACTTTTATGACCTGCCAGGCTGACGGGTGTAACTGTCTGGCTAGATGGGTCAAGGAACAGGAGAGCCACAAAGAGGATTTGGGGGTTGGAGGCTAAAACATAGGAAGAACGGTTGCAGGAACTGGGTACGTCTAGTTTGATGAAAAAGGGATGCAGTGGCTCAATGGCTAAGACGCTGAGCTTGTCGATCAGAAAGGTTGGCAGTTCGGCGGTTCGAACCCCTAGCGCCGCGTAACAGAGTGAGCTCCCGTTACTGGTCCCAGCTTCTGCCAACCTAGCAGTTCAAAAGCACGTAAAAATGCAAGTAGAAAAATAGGAACCACCTTTGGTGGGAAGGAAACAGTGTTCCGTGAGCCTTTGGCGTTTAGTCATGTTGACCACATGACCACGGAGACGTCTTTGGACAGTGCTGGCTCTTCGGCTTTGAAATGGAGATGAGCACCGCCCCCTAGAGTTGGGAAGGACTAGCACGCATGTGCGAGGGGAATCTTTACCTTTACCAACTTTAATGAAAAGAAGCACTAGGGGTGACATGATAGCAGTCTTCTAATATTTGAGAGGTTGCCACAGAGAAGAGGGAGTCAACCTATTCTCCAAGGCACTTGAGGGCAGGAGAAGAAGCAATGAATGGAAACCAATCCAGGAGAGGAGCAACCTAGGACTAAGGAGAAATTTCCTGACAGTTAGACATTGGAACAACGTGCCTCCAGAAGTTGTGGGTTTTTAACAAAAGATTGGACAAGCATTTGAGCATGGGGGTTGGACTAGAAGACCTCCAAGGCCCCTTCCTTTCCTTTCCTTTACTTTTATTCATATTTATAGACCGCCCCCTCTCCCAAAAGGGACTTGGGGCGGTGTACAGTCAATACATAAAAGATACATAGATAGATCAATACTTAAATATTTAAATACATAAATAGTTAGATACTTAGATGGAGGAGGTTAAAAGAACTGTACATTAAAGTAAAGTATTTAAAATACAATCTTTAAAAAACCCCTAAAAAATACCCCAAAGAGTTAAATTTAAAATGGTTCCCCAAAAATGCCAATTAAAATATATCTGCCAGGAGGTAAAAGCTATGGGTGTGCCAGGCCAGCTAATCGAAACAGGTGAGTCTTTAGTTTTTGTCGGAAGGAGCGGAAGTCGGTGGTGGTTCTAATGTCGGGGGGGAGGTCATTCCAGAGGGTTGGGCCCATCACAGAGAAGGCCCTACTCCTAGGCGTCGCCCGTTGGCATTGCCTGGTGGACGGCACCAGAAGTCCCTCCCTGTGAGAGTGAATTGGTCGGAGGGATGTGTGCGGCAGGATGCGATCCCGCAGATAGCTAGGTCCTGTGCCATGGAGCGCTTTGAAGATGGTAATCAACACCTTGAAACGCACCCGAAAAACCACAGGCAGCCAGTGCAGCTCGCGCAGGAGAGGTGTTACGTGGGAGTACCTAGTACTCCCCATGATGGCCCGCGCGGCTGCGTTCTGGACTAGCTGTAGTCTTCGGGCGCGTCCCAAGGGAAGCCCCATGTAGAGAGCATTGCAGTAGTCCAGGCGAGACGTCACCAGCGCATGAGTGACCGTGCGTAGGGCATCCCGGTCCAGTAGGGGGCGCAATTGGCGCACCAGGCGAACCTGGTGGAACACCCCCCTTGCCACGGCTGCCACATGGTCATCCATCGACAGCCGGGCATCTAGGAGGACGCCCAAATTGCGCGCCCATTCCACAGGAGGCAATTGCTCGCCCCCTATGGCCAGTGATGGAGTCAACTGGCTGAACCGAGGTGCCGGTAACCACAGCCACTCAGTCTTGGAGGGGTTGAGCTTGAGTCTATTGTCCCCCATCCAGACCCCGACGGCTTCCAAACATCGGGACATCACTTCGACAGCCTCGTTGGGGTGGTTTGGGGTTGAAATGTACAGCTGAGTGTCATTAGCGTACAGATGATACTCAACCCCAAAACCACAGATGATCTCCCTCAGTGGCTTCACATATGCGTTGAACAGAAGGGGCGAGAGGACCGACCCCTGTGGCACCCCACAAGTGAGTGGCCTCAGGGTCGACCTCTGCCCCCCTGCCAACACACATTGCGTCCAGTCGGAGAGGTAGGAGCCGAACCACCGTAAAACGGTGCCTCCGACTCCCATCCCCTCCAGCCGGCGCAATAGGATACCATGGTCGATGGTATCAAAAGCCGCTGAGAGGTCTAATAGGACCAGGATAGAGGAACAACCTCTATCTCTGGCCCTCCAGAGATCATCAACCAGCGCGACCAAGGCTGTCCGGCTTCCGACCCTGTGCTGTGCCCGGGTCGGAAGCCGGACTGGCGTGGGTCTAGATATTCGGATTCGTCAAGGTGTCGCGGAAATTGCTGTGCCACCACATTCTCTACAACCTTCGCTAAAAAGGGAAGGTTGGAGACTGGACGATAATTAGCTAGTTCCATCCGGTCAAGTGAAGGCCTCTTGAGTAAGGGCCTCACCACCGCTTCTTTCAAGGCAGTTAGTAAGGACCCCTCGCCCAACGAGGCGTTCACCAGGCCCAGGAGCCAGCCTCGTATCACCTCCCAGGATGCCAGTACCAGCCAGGAGGGACACGGGTCCATTAAACATGTGGTGGGTCACAGCCGTCCACGCAACCTGTCCAAATCCTCGGGGGCAACAGAATCAAACTCCTCCCAGAATGGTCTCACAAGACTCACTGTTGACCGCTCCCCTGGTCCACTGAAGGGGGCCCATCCGCTCTGGATCTGAGCGACTTTGTCCTGCAGATATTCCCCAAACTCCTCTGCTCTGCCCTGCAAGGGGGCTTCCCGCGTCCTCTGTGATAAGAGGGAGCGGGTTACCCGAAACAGGGCGGCAGGGCGGTTATCGGTGGATGCAATAAGAGCGGCACAATGTCTGCGTTTGGCCGCTCTTAATGCCACAAGGTAGGTCCGTAAATAGGCTCTTACCTGTGTTCGGTCAGATTCAGAGCGTGAGGACCGCCACCTGCTCTCTAGACATCTCCCATGGCGCTTCATCACCCTCAGGTCCTCGGTAAACCAAGGAGCCCGGGTGGGTCGCTGCCGTAGGAGAGGCCGCAAAGGCGCAACCCGGTCCAAGGCCCCAGCCGCCGCCCTATTCCAGGCGGCCGCTAGGTCCTCCGACCGAGAGCGGGTCAGGGCTACAGGTAGTGGCCCAAGCTCCGTCTGGAACCTATCCGGTTCCATCAGGTGCCTGGGGCGGTACCAACTTGGACAGTCTGGTTCCGCCTCCTCGCGATGGGGGGTAGCGCCAGGGAAGTCCAGCCGGAGAGATGAGTGATCTGACCATGACAGGGGAGTAATAACTAAATCCCCTATTCCCAGATCACTCGTCCACTGCTCAGATACAAAAACAAGGTCCAGTGTGTGGCCACCTTCGTGTGTGGGGCCCTGAATTAATTGGGTCAGGTCCATGGCCGTCATGGAAGCCATGAACTCCCGAGCTACCTCAGATGCTTCCCCCGTCGACGGCAGGTTGAAATCCCCCATAACCAGAAGTTTGGGGATCTCAACTGCCGTCTCTGAGATCAGCTCGAGGAGCTCGGGCAGGGCTGCTGATGCATAGCGAGGAGCCAAGTATACAATCAGCAGACCCCACTGCCTCCCTGGGCCCCATTTCACACCAAGGGACTCACACCCGGGTATCTGAGGGACAGTGAACTCCCTCGGCTCCAAACATTCCCATATAACTACCGCCACCCCACCACCCTTACCCAGGGCCCGGGGCTGATGGAATGCACAGAAACCCGGTGGGCACATTTCCACGAGGGGTAAACCACCCTCGTGGCCCAGCCAGGTCTCCGTTATCCCTGCAAGGTCCAGCTCCCCCTCTGAGATCAACTCACTGATGAGGGGGGCCTTGTTGGTCACGGACCTTGCATTGCAAAGCATCAGCCGCAGGCCCTGGCTCTGTAGTTCCCACTCTGTTATTCTGTTCTTCTTCTTAAAAGAACATCTTCCGTGATGGAGCACTCACATTCTGGAGGGAAGTTTCATCCAGGTCATGGTTATCCCAGAGGTGCTTTTTTAAAATGTTTTTATTTTTATTTTCAAGCATACGAAAAAGACAAAACTTACACATAGATTACATTTACACACTACCTAGGAACTTTGTGTTCCTTCTTATGGCAGTTTCACATCGGTACAATTCTCCTTATGTTACTTCCCCTTCTAATATATTTCACTTAAATCTCACCATTTTTAACCCTCTGATTTCATTATATTTTACTTATCTACCTGATATATTGGTTAATTACCTCTAATAACTTTAAATACTCTGACTCCTTTGTACATACTCTTACAAAAAGCAAAGGTGCTTTTTGAAGAGGCAACTGGATTTTCTTTTGAAGGTTTTTTTTTAAGAAGTTTCGCTTCTCATCCAAGAAGCTTCCTCACTTCTGAGGCTTCTGGAGGGAAGCTGTTCTACCAATTAGCCATTACAATACAATAGCAGAGTTGGAAGGGACCTTGGAGGCCTTCTAGTCCAACCCCCTGCCTAGGCAGGAAACCCTATACCGTTTCAGACAGATGGCTATCCAACATCTTCTTAAAGACTTCCAGTGTTGGGGCATTCACAACTTCTGGAGGCAAGCTGTTCCACTGATTAATTGTTCTAATTGTTAATTGTTAATTTGAAGGGCTGCCACCAAGAAGAGGGGGGGGGGGCAACTATTCTCCAAAGCGCCTGAAGTCAGGACATGATAATAATAATAATAATATATTTATTTCTTAGCCGCACCCTCTCCCGAAGGACTCGGGGCGGCGTACAATGAAACATATGAAATAAATATGTGGACAAAACAAACATATAACAGAGACATATACCGAGACACACACAAGGAGGAGGTCGGCTGATAAATAAAAACAATTAAAATACAGTATTTAAAAACCCCTAGATAATTAAATATAATTAAAATACCCAGTTAAAAACCTGTCAGGAGCGATATGGTTAGATCAGAGTTGAGCCAGGCCAGCTGCTTGGAATAGGTGGGTCTTAAGCTTAATACGAAAGGAGCGGAGGTCAGAGGTATTCCTAATATCCGGAGGGAGGTCATTCCACAGGGCTGGGCCCGCCACAGAGAAGGCTCTACTCCTAGGCGCCGCCCCGCGACACTGTCTAGTGGACGGCACCTGGAGGAGGCCCTCTCTGTGCGAGCGAATTGGTCGCAGGGATGTATGGGGCAGAATACGATCCCGCAAGTAACTAGGTCCTGAGCCATGGAGCGCTTTAAAGATAGTTATCAAAACCTTGAAACGCACCCGATAGACCACAGGAAGCCAGTGCAGCTCGTGCAGGAACGGTGTCACATGGGAGTACCTAGTACTCCCCATAATTACCCGCGCGGCTGCGTTCTGGACCAACTGTAGCCTCCGGGTGCATTTCAAGGGAAGCCCCATGTAGAGAGCGTTACAGTAGTCCAAGCGAGACGTCACCAGCACATGAGTGACTGTGCGTAAGGCGTCCCGGTCCAGTAGGGGGCGCAATTGGCGCACCAGGCGAACCTGGTGGAACGCCCCCCTTGCCACGGCTGTCACATGGTCATCCATGGACAGCCGGGCATCCAGGAGGATGCCCAAATTGCGAGCCCTCTCCACGGGGGCAAGTTGAATGCCCCCAATGGCCAATGATGGAATTAATTGGCTGAACCGGGGAGCTGGTACCCACAGCCACTCCGTCTTGGAGGGGTTGAGCTTGAGTCGGTTGTCATCCATCCAGATCCGTAAGGCTTCCACACACCGGGACATCACTTCGATGGCCTCGTTGGGGTGGTTCGGGGTGGAAAAGTACAGCTGAGTATCATCAGCGTACAGATGGTATCCCACCCCGAAACCACGGATGATCTCACCCAGCGGCTTCATATATGTGTTGAACAGGAGTGGCGAGAGGACCGACCCCTGTGGCACCCCACAAGTAAGGGGGCGTAGGGTCGACCTCTCTTCTCCTGCCAACACACGCTGTGTCCGGTCAGAAAGGTAGGAGCCGAACCACCGCAAAACGGTGCCCCGGACCCCCAACCCCTCCAGCCGGCGCAGCAGGATACCATGGTCGATGGTATCAAAAGCCGCCGAGAGGTCTAATAGGACCAGGATAGAGGAACAACCTCTATCTCTGGCCCTCCAGAGATCATCCACCAACGCGACCAAGGCCGTCTCTGTGCTGTGACCGGGGCGGAAGCCGGACTGGCGCGGGTCTAGATAATCATTTTCCTCCAGATGTCGTGGAAACTGGTAGGCCACCACACTCTCTACAACCTTCGCCAGAAAGGGAAGGTTGGAGACAGGACGATAATTGGCCAGCTCCAAAGGGTCCAGGGAAGGCTTCTTGAGCAAGGGTCTCACCACCGCCTCTTTCAAGGTGGCCGGGAGAGACCCCTCGCTCAGCGAAGCATTCACTAGGCCCAGGAGCCAGTCTCATGTAACCTCCCAGGATGCCAGTACAAGCCAGGAGGGGCACGGGTCCAATAAACATGTGGTGGGTCGCAGTCGTCCACGCAATCTGTCCAAATCCTCGATGGCAACCAAGTCAAACTCCTCCCAGATCGATTCCTCAAGACTCGCCGTGGGCGTCTCCATTGGACCACTGACAGGAACCCAATCTCTCCAGATTTGAGCAATTTTATCCTGCAGATATTTACCAAATTCCTCTGCCCTGCCCTGTAGGGGGGCCTCCCGCGGCCTCTGAAACAAGAGGGAGTGGGACACCCGAAACAGGGCGGCAGGGCGGTTCTCCGCGGATGCAATGAGAGTGGCACAATATTGGCGTTTGGCCGCTCTCAATGCCACAAGGTACGTCCTTAAATGGGCTCGTGCCTGTGTTCGATTAAATTCGGAGCGAGAGGATCTCTAACGACTCTCTAGACGTCTCTTGCGGCATTTCATCACCCTCAGCTCCTCGGTAAACCAAGGGGCTAGGGTGGATCGTTGCCGCCGGAGAGGCCGCAAAGGCGCCACCCGGTTCAAGGCCCCGGTAGTTGCATTATTCCACGCAACCACCAGGTCCTCTACCCGGGGGCGGGTCAAGGTTACAGGAGGTGGCCCAAGCTCCGTCTGGAACCTATCAGGTTCCATCAGGCGCCTGGGGCGGAACCATCTGGAACTTTCCGGTTCCGCCTCCCCGCAGTGGGGGGTAGCACCAGGGAAGTCAAGACGAAGGAGTGAGTGATCTGACCATGACAGGGGAGTGATGGTTAAGTCCCCTCCTCCCAGATCACTCAGCCACTGGCCAGAGACAAAAACAAGGTCCAGAGTGTGTCCTCCCTCGTGTGTTGGGCCCTGAATCATTTGAGTCAGGTCCATGGCTGTCATGGAAGCCATGAACTCCCGAACCCCCTCTGATGCTTCTCCCATCGATGGCAGGTTAAAATCCCCCATCACTAAAAGTTTGGGGGTCTCAACCGCCACCGATGCGATCAGCTCGAGGAGTTCGGGCAGGGCCGCTGATGTATAGCGAGGAGCCAGGTATACTATCAGCAGGCCCAACTGTGTCTCCCAGGCCCCCATTTCACAACAAGGGATTCACATCCGGACGTCTGTGGCACAGTAGACTCCCTCGGCTCTAAGTCCTCCCGAATAATTGCTGCCACCCCCCGCCGCCCCTTCCCTGGGCCCGGGGCTGGTGAAATGCTCGGTAGCCTGGTGGGCACATTTCCACGAGGGGAAGACCTCCCTCGTGGCCCAACCAGGTCTCCGTTATTCCCGCGAGGTCCGGCTCCCCCTCTAAAATTAGATCGTGAATGAGGGGGGCCTTGTTAACAACGGACCTCGCATTGCATAACAACAGCCTCAGGCCTTGGGTCTGTAACTCTTGACCACCTAGAACGCGGGGGTTGGTACAAGCGACCGGGTGTAACCAGCAACCACGGTCTCCCAACCGACTGTAAGTTCTTAAACTGTCCTCGTATCTGCCCCTCCCTGCGACCGTTGGAATTAAAGAGCCCTGTATAGGAATGGTGTCCTCCCACTCCTCCTCCCTTCCGCCCCTTCTGCTCGCGACCACACCTGGGGGCCCGGCTCTCACATCGCTCCTGATCTGACCCACCCGCCCCACAACCCCTGAGACCCCACCCCTACAAATTTTTAAAAAACAACTGACTAAAAACCCCTTGAGTCTCCGCTTCCTCCACCTCTCGGGATTAATAAATCCGTCATCAAGGTGGGCCCTCGAAAGGGCGGAGGGCCACACCTGCGAGAGGGGGGACTCTCGCAGTAGGATCAGGTCTGACCTTAAATACATAAAGTGTTAAAAGAGTTCGTCGTCGGGGCTTAGGGTCTGTGCTGAAGATGTCATAATCCAGTAAAAATTTGAAGAGCATGGGTGGAAACTAATCAAGGAGAGAAGCAACCTAGAACTAAGGAGAAATTTCCTGACAGTGAGAACAATTTGAGTCATGCCAGCCACATGACCACAGAGACATCTTCAGACAGCGCTGGCTCTTCGGCTTTGAAATGGAGATAAGCACACACACCCAGAGACTGGAATGAGTAGCACATATATGTGAGAAGAACCTTTACCTTGAAAAGGAGGACTAGGGGAGACATGATAGCAGTCTTCCAATATCTCAGGGGCTGCCACAAAGAAGAGGGAGTCAAGCTATTCTCCAAGGCACCTGAGGGTAGAACAAGAAGCAATGGGTGGAAACTAATCAAGGAGAGAAGCAACTTAGAACTGAGGAGAAATTTCCTGACAGTTAGAACAATTAATCAGTGGAACAACTTGCCTCCAGAAGTTGTGAATGCTGCAACACCAGATGTTTTTAAGAAGGCATTAAGATGTTATGGGGCTTCCTGCCTGAGCAGGGGGTCAGACTAGAAGACCTCCAATGTCCCTTCCAACTTTGTTATTCTGAGAACAAATAACCAGTGGAACAGCTTGAGTTTAGAAGTTGGGCATCCTCCAACCCTGGAGCTTTTTCAGAAGAGAATGGACATTCATTTGTCTGAAATGATAGAAGGCCTTCTCCTCAAGCTGGGGGTTGGACTAGAAGACCTCCAAGGTCCCTGCCAGCTATGTTATTCTGCATTCTGCATTCATTCAGTCAACTGAATTCCTCGATGGCAACTTCATTTTTTAGGTCTTTTGGGGTGCAATCAACTTCTCTTTCCATTCGGTTTCCTCCTCCTCCTCCGCAGCCATGCAGTGTCCAAGTCCAGCAGCCAAGGGAGCGCCCTGCCAGCAGTGCCTGCCGCCTCCCTCCTCTCCCGGCTTCTTCCCGCCACCTGGGGGATTCTGGGCACAGAGGCAATGCGGTCTCTAATCCAGAGTCACCACATGCAGAGGGCGGATAAAGAGCTGGCACCAGAGCGCCGCTTGGCACAGGCTCCTAGCAAAGCCGGCCTTGGGCAGAGGCGCCGGGAAAAACAGGGAGGGGCTATTCTGAACGGCTGCTTTCCAGCTTCCCCCACACACACATTGGAAAGGTTGATAGAAGCATCTGCACAAGGGAGACTGAAGAGTCTGAAGAAATGCGAAGGACTCCATGGAGAAGAGCCTAATGCTGGGAACGATGAAGGGCAAAAGAAGAAAAGGACGACAGAGAATGAGGGGGCTGGATGGAGTCACGGAAGCAGCAGGCGTGAGCTTAAATGGACTCCAGGGGATGGCAGAGGGCAGGAAGGCCTGGAGGAACGTTGTCCATGGGGTCGCGATGGGTTGGACATGACTTGGCAATTAACAACAACAAAAAGCACAGCGGGATACAGTTGCAGAGTTCTTTTCCTCCCTCTGGTCCTTCTCTTTTTTCCTCCTCCTCCTTTTCCTTTTCCCCCTCTTCCTCTCCTTCTCATCTTTTTCCTCCTCCTCCTCCTTTTCAATCAATCAATCAATCAATCAATCAACTTTTATTTATAACCCGCACCCTTTCCTAAGCAGGACTCGGGGCGGTGTACAGTCATTATTAAAAACCAAGTACATATCAAAATGGCATACCTCTTCTTCTTGTCCTCTTTTCCCCCTTCTTATTTTCCCCCCTTTTCCTCGTCTTAAGCGAATAAAAGAGTTGGAGGTCTTCTAGTCCAACCTCCTGCTCAAGCAGGAACCTCTGTACTATTTCAGACAGGTGGCTGTCCAGTCTCTTCCTAAAAAACTCCAGTGATGAAGCACCCACAACTTCTGGAGGCAACTTCTGTTCCACTGATTAATTGTTCTCACTGTCAGGAAATTTCTCTTCAGTTCTAAGTTGCTTCTCTCATTGATTAGTTTCCACCCATTGCTTCTTGTTCTACCCTCAGGTGCCTTGGAGAATAGTTTGATTCCCTCTTCTTTGTGGCAGCCCCTGAGATATTGGAAGACTGCTATCATGTCTTCCCCTAGACCTTCTTTCTATTAAACTAGACATACGCAGTTCCCGCAACCGTTCTTCCTATGTTTTAGTCTCCAGTCCCCTAATCTTCTTCGTTGCTCTTCTCTGCACTCTTTCTAGAGTCTCCTCATCTTTTCTACATCGTGGCGACCAAAATTGAATGCCGTATTCCAAGTGTGGCTTTACCAATACCTTATAAAGTAGTATTAACACTTCATGTGATCTTGATTCTATCCCTATTTTTCTTCCTCTCTCCCTCACCCCTTGTCTTCCTCTTCTTCTCTTTTTCCTCCTCCTCTTCCTCTTTTTATCCTCATCCTTTTTCCTCCTTCTCTTTCCCCTTTTTCTCTTCCTTTCCTCTTCCTCTTTTTTCCTCTTTCTCTCTTCCCCTTTTCCTTTCTTTGCTCTTCTTCATTTCCTTGCCTCTTCATCCTTTTTCCCTTCCCTTCCTCTCCTCCCCCCTTTTCCTTCTCTCCTATCCCTCCCTCCCTTTTCTTCTCCCCCTTCCTCTTCTTTTCCTCGCCACTTTTTCCACTTTCTCTTTTCCTTTTCCTTCTGCCCTCCCCTTCCCCCATCTTTTCTTTTCCTCTCCCCTCCTCCTGCCTATTTTCTGACTACTTTAAATTCATGATGCAAGAAATGCAACCTAGCTGTCCCTGAGTTTTCTCACTGATCCAGACAGCTTTACTGAACTTTTGAAGGCAGCTACTTTGGTTCATGCAATTATTATTATAATTATGTAATAATGCCTGGCAAGGGAATATTATTACCACCACTTTCAATGCCATGCCCTCTCCTCTACTGATTGCTATGGGTGATGTTTTCACCATGCTGAAATGCTTGCTTTTGCAAAATAAATAAATAAATAAATCCCAAGGCTCTGTTTTGGGCCCAGGACTCTTCAACATCTTCATCAATGATTTGGATGAGGGAATAAATGGGGAACTCATCAAATTTGCAGATGACACCAAGCTGGCAGGAATAGCCAACACTCCAGAAGATAGGCTTAAGATACAGAAGGATCTTGACAAACTTGAACATTGGGCACTATCTAACAAAATGAAAAGTAACTTTGGAAAGAGTGCAGAGAAGAGTAACAAAGATGATGAGGGGACTGGAAGCTAAAACATACGAAGAGGAAATTGCGTAGCCATGGAAATTTCCATTGCTAAGCAAAGCGGTTGTTAAGTGAATCGTGGCCAATTTTACAACCTGCTTGTTAAGTGAATCACTGCAATTGTTAAGTTAGTCAGGTAGTCTTTGACTTACGACCACACCTGAGACCAGAACATCTGTCAGTAAGTGACATGGCTGTTGTGAGTAACATCTTTTTGTCTTTATGATCCTTTTTGCCTCGGTCATTAAATAAATCACATGATCATTAAGTACATCCAGTTTCCCCCATTGACTTTGTTTGTTAGAAGCTGTGAATTTCAGTTTTCGCCCATGTTAAATGATAAAATTCAGAATAGAGTAGAGTAGAGTAGAGTAGAGAAGGATAGAATAGAATAGAATAGAATAGAATAGAATAGAATAGAATAGAATAGAATAGAATGAGAGGGTCTCCTGCCTGAGCAGCGGGTTGCTGCCACCAAGGTCCGTTCCAACTGTGTTATAGGTAGTCCTTCAGTTGCAACAGCTCGCTTAGCAACTGTTCATAGTTATAAGGGAACTGAAAAAAGTGACTTATGACCATATTTCACACTTACAGCATTTGTTTACAGCATTCCCCATACATTGTATATTGGAAGAGGTGATCCTATGAGAGCTGAATGCAATTAAATTTCATTTTGATGTGGAATGGAATGGAATGGAATAGAATAGAATAGAACGAGAGGAGAAGAGAGGAGAAGAAAAGAGAAGAGAAGAGACAGTGGAGTGGAGTGGAGTAGAATAGAATAGAATAGAATAGAATAGAATAGAATAGAATAGAATAGAATAGAATAGAATGAGAGGAGAGGAGGAGGAGGAGAGGAGAGACAAGGAGAGGAGAAGAGAAGAGACAGTGGAGTGGAGTGGAATGGAATAGAATGAAATGGAATGGAATGGAATAGAATAGAATACAATACAATACAATGAGAGGAGAGGAGAGGAGTGGAGAGGAGAAGAGAAGAGACAATGGAGTGGAGTGGAGTAGAATAGAATAGAATAGAATAGAATAGAATAGAATAGAATAGAATAGGAGGAGGAGGAGAGGAGAGGAGGGGGAGGAGTGGAGTGGAGGAGAAGAAGAGAGGAGAGATGAGAAGAGAAGAGATGGTGGAGTGGAGTGGAATGGAATGGAATAGAATAGAATGAGAGGAGAGGAGAAGAGAAGAGACAATGGAGTGGAGTGGAGTAGAGTAGAGTAGAATGAGAGGAAAGGAGAGGAGAGGAGACGCAATGGAGTGGAGTGGAGGAGAAGAGAGGAGAGACAAGGAGAGGAGAAGAGAAGAGACAGTGGAGTGGAGTGGAATGGAATGGAATAGAATAGAATGAGAGAAGAGGAGAGGAGAAGAGAAGAGACAATGGAGTGGAATGGAATGGAATAGAATAGAATAGAAGGAGAGGAGAGGAGAAGAGAAGAGACAATGGAGTGGAATGGAATGGAATAGAATAGAATATAAGGAGAGGAGAGGAGAAGAGAAGAGACAATGGAGTGGAATGGAGTGGTGTGGAGTGGAGTGGAGTGGAGTGGAGTGGAGTAGAGTAGAGTAGAATGAGAGAAAAGGAGAGGAGAGGAGACGCAATGGAGTGGAGTGGAGGAGAAGAGAGGAGAGACAAGGAGAGGAGAAGAGACAGTTGAGTGGAGTGAAGTGGAGTGGAATGGAATAGAATAGAGGAGAGGAGATGGAATGGAGTGGAGTGGAGGAGAAGAAGAGAGGAGAGACAAAGAGAGGAGAAGAGAAGAGACAGTGGAGTGGAGTGGAATGGAATGGAATAGAATAGAATAGAATGAGAGAAGAGGAGAGGAGAAGAGAAGAGAATGGAGTGGAATGGAATGGAATAGAATAGAAGGAGAGGGGAGGAGAGGAGAAGAGAAGAGACAATGGAGTGGAGTGGAGTGGAGTGGAGTGGAGTAGAGTAGAGTAGAGTAGAGTAGAATGAGAGGAAAGGAGAGGAGAGGAGACGCAATGGAGTGGAGTGGAGGAGAAGAGAGGAGAGACAAGGAGAGGAGAAGAGAAGAGACAGTGGAGTGGAGTGGAATGGAATGGAATAGAATAGAATGAGAGAAGAGGAGAGGAGAAGAGAAGAGACAATGGAGTGGAATGGAATGGATTAGAATAGAATAGAAGGAGAGGAGAGGAGAGGAGAGGAGAGGAGAGGAGAAGCGAAGAGACAGTGGAGTGGAGTGGAATGGAATGGAATAGAATAGAATGAGAGGAGAGGAGAAGAGAAGAGACAATGGAGTGGAATGGAGTGGTGTGGAGTGGAGTGGAGTGGAGTAGAGTAGAGTAGAATGAGAGGAAAGGAGAGGAGAGGAGACGCAATGGAGTGGAGTGGAGGAGAAGAGAGGAGAGACAAGGAGAGGAGAAGAGACAGTTGAGTGGAGTGAAGTGGAGTGGAATGGAATAGAATAGAGGAGAGGAGACGGAATGGAGTGGAGTGGAGGAGAAGAAGAGAGGAGAGACAAGGAGAGGAGAAGCGAAGAGACAGTGGAGTGGAGTGGAGTGGAGTGGAATGGAATGGAATAGAATAGAATGAGAGAAGAAGAGAGGAGAAGCGAAGAGACAGTGGAGTGGAGTGGAATGGAATGGAATGGAATAGAATAGAATGAGAGAAGAAGAGAGGAGAAGCGAAGAGACAGTGGAGTGGAGTGGAATGGAATGGAATAGAATAGAATGAGAGAAGAGGAGAGGAGAAGAGAAGAGAAGAGACAATGGAGTGGAATGGAATGGAATAGAATAGAAGGAGAGGGGAGAGGAGGGGAGGAGAAGAGAAGAGACAATGGAATGGAATAGAATAGAATAGAATAGAATAGAATAGAAGGAGAGGGGAGGGGAGGAGAAAAGAAGAGAAGAGAAGAGACAATGGAGTGGAGTGGAGTGGAGTGGAGTAGAGAAGAGTAGAGTAGAATAGAAGGGGAGGAGAGGGGAGGAGATGGAATGGAGTGGAGTGGAGGAGGAGAAGAGAGGAGAGACAAGGAGAGGAGAAAAGAGACAGTGGAGTGGAATGGAATGGAATAGAATGGAATAGGATAGAATAGAATGAGAGAAGAGGAGAAGAGAAGAGAAGAGACAATGGAGTGGAGTGGAATGGAATAGAATAGAATAGAACAGAAGGAGAGGAGAGGAGAGGAGAAGAGATGAGAAGAGACAATGGAGTGGAATGGAATAGAGTAGAGTAGAAAAGAGAAGAGTAGAATAGAAGGAGAGGAGAGGAGACGGAATGGAGTGGAGTGGAGGAGAGAGGAGAGATGAAGAGAGGAGTGGGGAAGAGAAGATAAGAGACAGTGGAATGGAATGGAATGGAATGGAATGGAATAGAATGGAATAGAATGGAATAGAATGGAATAGAATGGAATAGAATAGAATAGAATAGAATAGAACAGAACAGGAATAGGAATAAGGAATAATGATGGAATGGAATGGAATAGAATAGGATAGAATAGAATAGAATAGAATAGAATAGGAGGAGACGGAATGGAATGGAGTGGAATAGAATAGAATAGAATAGAATAGGTTATTTTTGGCTATGTATGATTGGACACACAAGGAATTTGTAAGAGCTCAGTGTACATACAAACAACAAAGTGGTATAATCACAAGATACCAATAGTGGAAGGTAATAGGAAAGAGGAGAAGAAGAATAACCATACAGGCCTACTACATCCTTAGGCCTAAGATAGTGCTGTGGGAATTAGGTATTTAGCAGAGTTATGGCATGGGGACGGTGGTGGGTGAGGTGCCTTTGTGTCTAACTTGTTTGGGCATGCAATGTCCTTTAGTGGTGTCCTGAGGGAAAATGTTGAAACAGTTTATGTCTGTATGGGATGCGAGGGGTCTGTAGATTTTACGATCTCAAGTCACAAAAGAGACCCCCTCCTCTTCCTCCCCTCCCCAAGGGAGCAGATGCTGCTCTCCCCAATCCCTCATGTCTTGTCATTTAAAACTGCCCGTCCTGCACCATTTTGGACCCTCCTAGAATGCAAGAATGCCATTTATTCTTATGTGTCGCGGAGGCAGGAATGACAAGAGGTGCTGGACTGCAGCCAGACTGCAACTCTGCACAGATTTCTGTAGCAGAAAGCGGCAATATTTTCTCCTGCCTTTGAAAGGAAAGACATTTGCGGCTGAGAAGCGAGTCCCGGGTTCTGATGGGAGAGATTAAATTGCAGGGAAGGCCTTGCCAAGAGGTAATGAAAAGCGACAGGCCTTGGCTTCCTTCCCCCCCATCTCTTCTCCAACCCCTAGGGGTCTACTCCAGAGGTGGTATTCAGCCGGTTCGGACCAGTTATGGAGAACCGGTAGCGGAAATTTGAGTAGTTCGTACAACCGTTAAATACTGTCTCTGGCTGCCCCCGCCCCCATCTATTCTCTGCCTCCTGAGTCCTAGCTGATCAGGAGGGAATGGGGATTTGGCAGTATCCTTTCCCTGGAGTGGGGAGGGAATGGGGGTTTTGCAGTATCCTTCCCCTGGAATGGGGAGGGAATGGGGATTTTGCAGTATCCTTCCCCTGGAGTGGGGAGGGAATGGGGATTTTGCAGTATCCTTCCCTGGAGTGGGGAGGGAATGGAGATTTTGCAGTATCCTTCCCTGGAGTGGGCAGGGAATGGAGATTTTACAGTATCCTTCCCCTGGAGTGGGAGGGAATGGAGATTTTGCAGTATCCTTCCCTTGGATTGGGGAGGGAATGGGGATTTTGCAGTATCCTTCCCTTGGAGTGGGGAGGGAATGGGGATTTTGCAGTATCCTTCCCGTGGAGTGGGGAGGGAATGGAGATTTTACAGTATCCTTCCCCTGCCACACCCACCAAGCCATGCCCACAGAACCAGTAGTAAAAAAAAATGAATCCCACCCCTGGTCTACTCTGCCCCATGGTGTTATCAAACCAGCACCCATAAGGCACCTTTTTCATCCTAGCAACCCCAAAGAGAGGATGGAAGGAAGTCCACTGTAGGAAACAGATGCCATGCTATGAGCCAGCTTTGTGCTGCAGCTGCCAAAAAAGCCATAGCAATAGCACTTAGACTTATATACCACTTCATAGTGCTTTTACAGCCCTCTCTAAGCGGTTTACCGAGTCAGCCGGTTGCCCTCAACAATCTGTGCTCTCATTTTACCCACCTCGGAAGGATGGAAGGGCTGAGTTAACCTTGAGCCAGTGAGATTTGAACTGCCAAACTGCAACTAGCAGTCAGTTGAAGTAGCCTGCTCTAACCCCTGCGCCACCTTGGCTAAGAATACAGTCTTAAGCTGCATCAACTGATGGATTGGTATCAAGAAAACAAGAAATACAGGTACTGCTGTTGTATCTTTGAATGGACACTAAATGAACTATTGTAAGTCAAGGATTGCCTGTATAGTTTAGACATTCTTTAACATAGTGTCTAAATTAGACCAGCGAAATACTGTGGACGTAATAAGACTCCAGCAAGGCATTTGACAAAGTAGACCACAACCTACTTCTTGGTAAGCTAGAAAAAAATGGAACAGATGGATCCTCCAGATGGATTCATAACTGACTGACAAACTGTACTCAACGAGTAGTCCTTAATGGGTCTACCTCTACATGGAGGGAAGTAAGCAGTGGGGTAAAACAAGGTTCTGTCTTAGGCCCAGTACTCTTCAACAGCTTCATAAATGACAGATGAGGGAATAGAAGGGGAACCTACCAAATGTGTGGATGATACTAAGCTGGCAGGAATAGCCAACACGCCTAGGGTTTCCTCTTTGGGCAGGGGGTTGGAGTGGTTGATCTACAACAGTGTTTCTCAAACTTGGCGACTTTAAGTCCTGTGGACTTCAACTCCCAGAATCCCCCAGCCAGCATAGCTGGCTGGGGAATTCTGGGAGTTGAAGTCCACAGGACTTAAAGTCGCCAAGTTTGAGAAACACTGATCTACAAGATCCCTTCCAACTCTGTTAATCTTTTAATCTGACAACTAAATTCTTTCAGGACCCTGGACAGCTCCAGCTTTCTGTTCTTCACCCTCCTTCTCTTCCTTCTCCAGAGCGACAAAGTTTTCAGGAAAGTTTGATATTCCATAAAATAAAAATGTGGTTCTGCTCCATTGGACTTGTGGGTTCCTATCAATTTGTCCCATGATGCCAATAAGTTGTGTTTTGGCCTCTACTCTATTTTGGCTGTGTTGACACAACACATTATCAGAGAATAAGAAGTTCGTCTGTCCCAGAGCTCTGGAATTAAATCAAAGTTATTCACTAGAGATTGAATATTAGAGATTGAATATTGATAGATATTTGCAAATAATGTCACTCTTCTATTTTTGTTCTATTTGGCTCCAAGTTTGCGGTCTGGCCATGTGTTCATGGTGTGTGTCAGTTTGCTTTGTGTGGGGGTCGGAGGGGTGGGTTGCAGCAGTTGGTGATGCCGCCGTGGTTTGGCTTCTGGATGGTGGTTGCATTTTGTCTATGGGATGGGTTTGGGTTTGAGTCTGGTGAGGGTGATTGGTGGTGGCGTCCTGTGTTGTTCTGGGTCCAGTGTCGGTTTTCGTGGCTGGGACTTGTTTGTTGACTAGGGCTAGTCTTGAACACATGGCCAGACTGCAAACTCAGAGCCAAACCAAAGCCCGGGATGTTACATCACAGCCATCTGCTCAGGACATTACATCACAGAACTCAGGATGTTACAACGCAGCCAACCTCCCAGGATGTTGCAGCACAGGACTCAGGATATCACTACACTAGAGCTCAGGATGTCATCACACAGCCCATTACCCAGGTCGTTACAACACAAAAGACTAATGGGCACACAGCTAGTACCTCAGCCACACCGGATGTTACGAAACAGCCGACTAATCTGCATGCATCAACCATCAACTAATCAAGATGTAACAACACATCCAACCAACCCGCTTACAGCAACAAAGCATGATCGGAGTTGCCGTCTTTCTATAAATATTGGTGTGTGTGGAGCCAGCACTCCACACACACACACCAATATTTATAGAAAGACGGCAGCTCCGATCACGCTTTGCTTGCACAAGCGCGAAGCCGAAGGCACCACCCTGAAGATGGCAAGGGGGACCTCGTCGAAACGTCCCCAAAATACTCTCAATCTTACACTGGAAAAGACCCGAACATGGCAAGACCTGCATATATAGGTAGGGAGGGAGAGAGAGAGAGATTGGTTGACAGACAGACAGACAGACAGACAGACAGACAGACAGACAGACAGACAGACAGATAGGAGGTAGGTAGATAGATGATATAGATAGATAGATAGATAGATGATAGATAGATAGATAGATAGATAGATAGATAGATAGATAGATAGATAGATAGATAGATAGATGATAGATAGATAGAGATATAGAGAAAGACAGATGATGATACATAATGATAGATAGAGATAGATAGATAGATGATAGATAGATAGATAGATAGATAGATAGATAGATAGATAGATAGATAGATAGATAGATAGATGTAGGTAGACAGACAGACAGACACACACACAGACAGACAGACAGACAGACAAACAGATAGGAGGTAGGTAGATAGATGATATAGAGAAATAGATAGATAGATAGATAGATAGATAGATAGATAGATAGATAGATAGATAGATAGATAGATAGATAGAGGTAGGTAGGTAGGTAGGTAGGTAGGTAGGTAGGTAGGTAGGTAGGTAGGTTGACAGACAGACAGACAGACAGACAGACAGACAGATAGGAGGTAGGTAGATAGATTAGATAGATAGATAGATAGATAGATAGATAGATAGATAGATAGATAGATAGATAGATAGATAGATAGATAGATAAGAGAGAGAGAGGTAGGTAGGTAGGTAGACAGATAGAGGTAGGTAGATAGATGAGATAGATAGATAGATAGATAGATAGATAGATAGATAGATAGATAGATAGATAGATAGATAGATAGATAGATAGATAGATGATAGAGGTAGGTAGGTAGGTAGGTAGGTAGGTAGGTAGGTAGGTAGGTAGGTAGGTAGGTAGGTAGGTAGATGAGAGAGAGATGTAGGTAGGTAGGTAGGTAGGTTGGTTGGTAGGTTGGTAGGTTGACAAGTAGAGAAACAGACAGAGAGAGAGGGGGGGAGAGAGATAGATAGATAGATAGATAGATAGATAGATAGATAGATAGATAGATAGATAGATAAATAGATAGATAGATAGATGAGAGGGAGAGAGTGAGAGTGAGAGAGAGAGAGAGAGAGAGAGAGAGAGAGAGAGAGAGAGAGAGAGAGAGAGAGAGAGAGAGAGAGAGAGAGAGAGAGAGAGAGAACATTTTCATGAAAAAGACTTTACTGGAGTTACTACCTAACGCAGAGATGGCGAACCTTTTTCGCCTTGGATGCCAAAAGCATGCCTGCACTATTGTGCACACTCGCATGCCCACCCCCATAATTTAATGCTGCATCTGTGCCGCCCGTCTGTCCCCCCCGCTGCCCTGCACATGCGCACATGGCTTTCTTGGAGCCTTGGGAGGGCGAAAACGGCCTCCCCCACCCCACCCCAGAGGCCCTACGGAGGCTGGAAATAGCCCATTTTCTGACTTCCGGTGGGCCAAGTAGGCCCGGTTTTTCACCCTCCTCAGGCTCCAGAGGCTTTCTAGGAGCCTGGGGAAGATGAAAAATGTCCCAACATGCAAACCGGAAGTTTGGGAAAGGACTCCCGGATGGCCTGTTGGGCCATTTTTCTCCCTTCAGAGGGCAAAAAATAGCCCAACGCACAAACCAGAAGTCCGTTCCCAAACTTCCAGTTTGCACATTGGGCGGTTTTTCACCCTCCAGAGCCTTCGGTGCATGCATGCGTGCTGGCCAGTGCGCGCATGTGCACTGGAGCTGACAGAGCAAGGCCTCACGTGCCCTCAGAAATGGTTCCGTGTGCCGCCTGTTCACCATCACAGACCCAACGTGTTGAATATTATTATTTTTGACATGATTGGAGAAATAGTCTGCAAATGCATCAAATGCATCAAATCTTCTTTTTAATGTGGTAAATGTCCATAAACATAACACACGTGGACAAAAGATCTTTTTTTTTGGGGGGGGGGGGTTGTCCATAATTATTTTTTTTAAAGTGGGAGGGATTCCTGAAACCAAATTATACAATACAATACAATAGCAGAGTTGGAAGGGACCTTGGAGGTCTTCTAGTCCAACCCCCTGCCTAGGCAGGAAACCCTATACCGTTTCAGACAGATGGCTATCCAACATCTTCCTAAAGACTTCCAGTGTTGGGGCATTCACAAGTTCTGGAGGCAAGCTGTTCCACTGATTAATTGTTCTAACTGTCAGGAAATTTCTCCTCAGTTCTAAGTTCCTTCTCTCCTTGATTAGTTTCCACCCATTGCTTCTTGTTCTACCCTCAGGTGCCTTGGAGAATAGCTTGACTCCCTCTTCTTTGTGGCAGCCCCTGAGATATTGGAAGACTGCTATCATGTCTCCCCTAGTCCTTCTTTCTCTTAAGCCAAACATACCCAGTTCCTGCAAATTTTTTCAGAAAGTCTGATCTGAACAATTTCCTTTGGCTCCAGTTAAATGCTTGCTGGGTTCACTTCATTTTTAAGACCAAGGGAAGCAAAGTAGATTTGCAAAACAGCTTCGAAGAGGTGCTTCCTTTGAACTTTTGCAAAAGGGGCCCTTCAAAAACACAATCGTCCCTTATGCTCCATGGCAACGAATACAGGTAATCCTTGCGCGACAACCAGTCATAACTTGCGACGATCATAAAACAAGTCGGTACACGTGACCGACTCAATTTTATTATTATTATTTTTTTTTTTGCAGCAGCAGCAGTTACTGTGTAAATCCTTGTGGTCATTAAGCGATGCTAAGTAACGTATGACCACAACGGAGCCCCAAATTCCTCTTGCTGAGTGAGAATGTTAATTTATCTAATTGCGAATGATAATTTGACGTTCTCGAATTAATCATGAATCGGCAACGTTTGTTTGCAAGGGTTGCCTCACAAGATCTGTGCAAATCTCTCAAGGGGCCGACAGGCCAGGAAATGTAGAATTACTGTGTTTCCTTCTTATTTTCTTTCGACCCCCCCCCGAAATAAGCGCTTGGCCTTATTTTTGGGGAAGTCTTATTATTTTTGGGGTGCAGGAGACCCCTTAACCTCAGCCCGCAGCCCAGGGATCAGCTGATCCAGGGAGGAACGGAAGATCTGTCTGTTTCTGGCACACTCTTGCCAGCCCTACCGTCACTGAGCCTGGCACTCTTTTTGTGGCCGCCACTAAGAGAAGGGGCGCGGGAGTTAGGGTTTGCGGGAGCGGCCTCCATGAGGCCATTCTGTGTGGGTGGCAGGTGCATGTTGGACGCGTGGGGCATGTTCCACTCCTCCCACTCACGAAACGGCGTGGACTGGCTGTGCATGCGTTTAGATATTTTAGGGGAGAGCTACATCTCGGCTAGATCTTCATCTCTGGCTAAATTAGGCTGGAGGGGGAGTGGGGGGTTTAAAAGCACAATGACTATATATGTATACTTTTCTGTTATATTGTTGTTGTTTTTTACTAAAACGGAGGAGAACAATTAAATATGTACATCAAAAAGTAATTATAAATCCCATCAACCTAAAATGGAGCTCGCTCAGAAGCTGAAATACACCAGGCAAATGAGATGAAGAGTGGGAAGTGGAGGAGAAAGGGAAGGGAAGGAGAGAGGGAGAGGAGAGAGGGCAGGGGGGGAGAGGAGGAGAGAAAGGAGGAGTGGAAAGGGGAGAGGAAGAGGAAGTAGAGAAGGGAAGGACAACAGAGGGAAGAAAGGAGGGAGGGAGAGGGAGGAGAGAGGGAGAAGGAAGTGATGGATAAAATACAAACAGGGTGTATGGAGAGCAGAAGGGCCAATAATTGGTTTTGGGGAGTTGTTGGTAAGATGAATTGATGTAAACATTTAATAATACATTAATAAACATTAATAAAATGTTGGTTATGGAATAGTATACATGTGATTATATGTTTTATGAAAGTGGAAAAAAAACAAAAAACTTTAATGAAAATAAAAAGGAAATGGCATGGACTGGCTGTGAGTACATTTAAATATTTTTGGGGAAGGGTTTATTTTAGCACATGTCCCCAGTTGGGCTTATTATCCAGGGAGGTCTTATTTTTGAGGAAACAGGGTAACGTCAAATTAAGGTGGCTGGACTAGCAATGTTTGGATCCTGGGTATCTTCCAAACGTGCAGTCTTCTTTTTCAAGAGCTCACCCACTTTGCCCGAAAAGATCTTGGCGCGCCTGTCACTCTTGAGGTCTTAATTATTATTTTTTTCTCTCTCTCCTCAGCTGTCAATTCCCTTTTCTGTTCTCTCCCCTGCCTCCCCACTTCCCCCGTCGCCTAATCTGATGGAGATAATTTCCTAGCAAGCTTTGGTCCCTTGTGCACGGCGGTCCAAGCTATTCACCTCATGTGATCCCCAGCCTGATAGGACAGAGGCCTATTTGCAGCCCTCATTCACATCGGAAAACACGGCAACCGACAACCCCACCACAAAAAAAAAAAAAAAAAAAAAAAAAAAAGAGAGAGAGAGAGAGAGAGAGAGAGAGGAAATCTTATCCTATTATCGCTTCTCCCTGTAGACTCAATTTGTTTTCCAGAGATATGGCTCGGTGTGACAAGGCATCCAGATTTTGCTTCAGCAAAGCGACGCCTCGGCCCCATCTGTTCTTGCTAGGCAGGGATTTCTTGCGTGGAATTTTGCACCAAACCATCTCACATTGTGGGGCTGTTGTCGCTGCCCCTGCTGTTCTCCCCCCCCTCCTCCCAACAATGATCTGCGAGAGGCTTCGATGCTGCCTGCAGACGTTCGGCGTCCCAATCAGTTAGCAAAAGACTGCAAATGTTGGACTAGATCAGTGTCAACCGGAGGAACTTTAAGGGTGGACTTCAATTCCCAGAATTCCCTTCCAGCCAGCTGGCTAGGAAAATTCTGGGAGTTGATGCCGCCTATCTAAAATTCCTGAGATTGGCTAGGAGAATTCTGGGAATTGAAGTCCACCCATCTAAAATTCCTGAGATTGGCTGGGGGAATTCTAGGAGTCAAAGTCCGCCTATCTAAAATTCCTGAGATTGGCTGGGGGAATTCTAGGAGTCAAAGTCCGCCTATCTAAAATTCCTGAGATTGGCTGGGGGAATTCTAGGAGTCAAAGTCCGCCTATCTAAAATTCCTGAGATTGGCTAGGAGAATTCTGGGAATTGAAGTCCACCCATCTAAAATTCCTGAGATTGGCTGGGGGAATTCTAGGAGTCAAAGTCCACCTATCTAAAATTCCTGAGATTGGCTGGGGGAATTCTGGGAGTCAAAGTCCGCCTATCTAAAATTCCTGAGATTGGCTGGGGGAATTCTAGGAGTCAAAGTCCGCCTATCTAAAATTCCTGAGATTGGCTGGGGGAATTCTAGGAGTCAAAGTCCGCCTATCTAAAATTCCTGAGATTGGCTGGGGGAATTCTGGGAGTCAAAGTCCGCCTATCTAAAATTCCTGAGATTGGCTGGGGGAATTCTGGGAGTCAAAGTCCGCCTATCTAAAATTCCTGAGATTGGCTGGGGGAATTCTGGGAGTCAAAGTCCGCCTATCTAAAATTCCTGAGATTGGCTAGGAGAATTCTGGGAATTGAAGTCCACCCATCTAAAATTCCTGAGATTGGCAGGGGGAATTCTGGGACTTGCAGTCCCCCCATCTTAAAGTTCCTGAGGTTGGAAATCACTGGACTATAGGTAGTCCTTGAATTACAACCATTTGTATATGATCATTCAAAGTTACAACAGCACTGAAAAAAGTGACTTTCAACCGGGCCTCACATTTATGACTGTTGTAACATGTGATTAAAATCGGGGCAGTGGCAACTGGGATATATTGATGACAGTTTCAACATCCTGGGGTCATGTGATTACCATTTGGGACCTATCCAGCCAGTTTCCAACAAAGTCAATGCAGGAAGCGGATTTCCTTGCCAACCATGTGATTTGCTGAACAACTGCCGTAATTTGCTTAATGAACGTGGCAAACAAGAAGTCATAAAATCAGGTGCATCTCACTTAAGAACCAGGTTTTTTTAGCAATGGTACTTTAGAATACCATTTGTCCAGTTGTCATCATAAATCTACCTGTGGGTGATTCTTGTGTGTCCCTTCCAACTGCAGAACCCTGGTAGATATAGAATGATAATGTCAAGAAATACAACATGGAGTAACTCTAGATAGGCCCCTAGTGATGGCGTCAGAATAACAGAATAAAGGAGTTGGAAGAGACCTTGGAGGTCTTCTAGTCCAACCCCCTGCTCAAGCAGGAAACCCTATACCATTTCAGACAAATACCTGTCCAATCTCTTTTTGAAAACTTCCAATATTGGAATATCCTCAACTTAAGGAGGCAAGTTATCCCACTGATTTATTGTTCTGTCAGGAAATTCCTCCTTAGTTCTAGGTTGCTTCTCTCTTTAGTTTCCATCCATTGTTTCTTTTTTATAGAATAGAATAGAATACAATACAATACAATATAATACCATACAATAGTAGAGTTGGAAGGGACCTTGGAGGTCTTCTAGTCCAACCCCCTGCCTAGGCAGGAAACCCTATACCGTTTCAGACAAATAGCTATCCAACATCTTCTTAAAAACTTCCAGTGTTGGAACATTTACAACTTCTGGAGGCAAGCTGTTTCACTGAGTAATTGTTGCAACTGTCAGGAAATTTCTCCTTAGTTCTAAGTTGCTTCTCTCTTGATTAGTTTCCACCCATTGCTTCTTGTCCTGCCTTCAGGTGCTTTGGAGAATAGTTTGACTCCCTCTTCTTTATGGCAGCCCTTGAGATATTGGAAGACTGCTATCATGTCTCCCTGGTCCTTCTTTACAATAAACATTAAACATACCCAGTTCCTGCAACCGTTCTTCATATGTTTGAGCCTCCAGTCCCCTAATCATCTTTGTTGCTCTTCTCTGCACTCTTTCTAGAGTCTCCACATCTTTTTTACATCGTGGCGACCCAAACTGAATGCAGTATTCCAAGTGTGGCCTTACCAAGGCATGATAAAGTGGTATTAACCCTTCACGTGATCTTGATTCCATCCCTCTGTTTATGCAGCCTAGAACTGATTCTCAACATTTTTTTTTAATATCATGGCCACCAAAACTGGTTGCAATATTCCAAATGTGTGTTTTAGAAAAGATGCTTCGGAAGGTGTGCTGGATATATATTTGCTACCTCAAGCTGTTTGTAAAAACACAAAAGTCAGGATGCCAAACAATAAATAAAAACAAAGATCAGAATCAGAGAAACAACATCTTTCTTTACACTCTTTTCTGCAAGCAAAGGGCTTCGGAGGAGCTGGATGGAAAGAATATTGATGCTTTTGAATATCGGTGTCAGAGAAGACACCAAGGTAGTGTTTTTCAAACTCGGCAACTTCAAGATGCTGGCTGGGGAATTCTGGGAGTTGAAATCCACCCGTCTTAAAAGTTGCCGAGTTTGAAAAAGGCTGCTCCAGAGAGAGTTTTGTGGACAGCCAAGAAAACAAACCAATGGATCATCAAACGAACCAACCCCAGAGTTTTCTCTCGAGACACCCATAACCAACTTAAAATTATTATTATTATTATTTTTTGGACACATTTTGAGAAGACTCAGCTCCCTGGAGAAGACACTCATGCAGAGAAAGGTGGAAGGGAAGAGATGAAGAGGACTAGCAACATGATGGATGGATTCAGCCCATCCCAGGAGAAAAGGATTTGGCAATGTTTTTGAACCTTGGCAGCTTTAAGCTGTGGACTTCAACTCCCACACACTTCAACTGGGTGGACTTCTGGGAATTGAAGTCCACCACACATCTTAACTCTGCCAAGGTTCAAAAATTCATGCTGGCTGGGGAATTCTGGGAGTTAAAGTCCACACAGCTTAAACGTCCAGATTTTGATTACCGTATTTTTCAGGCTATAAGATGCACTGGAGTATAAGACGCACCAAGATTTTGAAGAGGTAATTTTTTTAAAAAAAGGTTTTGCCCTCCAGGACCTCCAATTGTTTGTGAAAAATGAACATGCAGAGGGTTTGGGAGGCCTGTAGAGTGCTCCTGGGGTCTTTGGAGGGCAAAAACAAGCAAAATATGGACGCGCAGAGGATGTGGAAGGCCTGCAGAGTGCTCCTGGGGTCTTTGGACGACAAAAACACTCACATTTTTGTGAAAAACAGGCCCATTTCTCTCATTTTTGCGCTCCCCAGACCCCAGGAGCACTCTGCAGTCCTCCCAAACCCTCTCTACGCCCATTTTTGTGAAAAATGGGATGTGCAAGGCGCGGGTTTTGGGAGGCCAAAAATGTTGTATTCAGTGCATAAGATCCACCCAGATTTTCACCCTCTTTTTGGGAGGTTAAAAGTGCATCTTATACTCCGAAAAATACAGTATGAAATTGTGGGGATGTTCCAATGAAAAAGGGTCATGTCCCTTCAAACGGTCACTAAATGAACGGCTGTAAGTTGAGGGCTACCTGTATGAAGTTTCCTCCATCCCCCCCCCCCGGGTTTGATCCTTAAAAATGAGTGCCAAAATGGGGGCCGCTCCCCTGCTGTTGTATAACCAGAAATCTTTGTTTTATTTGGGGGTTGGAAGAGTCCATTCGCGAACAAGCAAAGGTCCAGATTGTAACATTTACCCGAAATGACGTGAAGCAGAGAAACTAGTTGGGAGACAGATGGGAATCCAGACAGCCGACTGCTGGACCGACGCTGTTCCAGGAATTTCTTTTCGTGCAACCGCCAGAGTTTCAACTTAGCTTCTCAGCGTTCATTCGCCAGTCATCGGAAATAGTTTACGGAAACCCATTTATGAATTTGGTCTTATTTTAAGCACGCTCATCCCCCCAGTCTTCTGAATCCCAAATCTATCGCCTAAAGCCGCGATGGCACGCAGAGCCCTCTCTGCGTGCCATCGCGAGCTGTTACCCCAGCTCAGCTCCACCTAAAGCAGGGATCAGCCATCTGCGGCTCTGGAGCCCCTTGTGGCTCCTTCATCCCTCTCCTGCGGCTCCCTGTCATCATTTGTCATCTCAATTTTGAGAGGAGTGGGGGGAAGGGGAAGCAGGGTGCGCCAGCAGGAGACTCTATGGCAAGGGGTAGGTTTGGCGGTCAGCTCCACAATTGATAGGCCTTTCGATTAGGATAGGTAGAGGAAAAAGGATACCGTGCTAGGAGGAGACTCTATGGTGGGGAAACCTCCACCACAAAGTCTCGGTTGGCTCCAGAATTGAACGGGGGGCTTCCGGTTAGGACCCTTGGGACTCTTTGAGTGTTTAAGGTTGCTGACCCCTGACCTAAAGTATTAGCTCTTCCCCCCAGCTTGGTGTCATCTGCAAATTTACGACAATAAGTCAGAAGGGATCTCGGAGGTCTTCTAGACCAACCCCCTGCTCAAGCAGGAGACCCTATATACCATTTCGAAGAAACTCTCCTTGAAAACCTCCAGTGATGTAGAGTGCCCACAACTTCTGGTGGCAAGTCGTTCCACTGGTTAATTGTCCTCCCTGTCAGGAGATTTCTCCTTAGTTCTAGCTGTGTGACTTTGGGCCAATCCTTCTCTCTCAGCGCAACCCACCTCACAGGGTCATTCCTCTGGGGAAAACAGGAAGAGGAAGCAGTATTAAGCATGTTGGACACCTTATAAAAATATTTTTTAATTTTTTTTAAATAAAAACAGTGAAGGCAGGGTATAAATAATAATTATCTCTCTATATAAATGATTTTAATTTTTTAAAATAAAAACAATGAAGGCAGGATATAAATAATAAATATCTCTCTATATAAATGTTTTAAATTTTTTCCCCTAAAAACAATGAAGGCGGGATATAAATGACGTGTGTGTGTTGACTTACTCTCTGGGCAAAAAAATACTGTGGGGGTAAGACACCAATAACACATCTTGGGATGTGTGTTCTGTTAAGATGCAGCCTGTTGTGCTTTAAAATGGCTTCTACTGTACAGTGCAGTGAAGTTGCCATGGTAACGGCTTCACAGTACTCCCCACAAGGGGGCTCCCTCTGGTAAGGGGGAAAATCCAACATTACAAATTACATTTGGTCTGGACATTTTCCCCCTATAAATAAATACCCAGGAAACACCGGGTTATCGGCTAGGAAAGAAAGGAAGGAAGGAAGGAAGGAAGGAAGGAAGGAAGAAAGAAAGAAAGAAAGAAAGAAAGAAAGAAAGAAAGAAAGAAAGAAAGAAAGAAAGAAAGAAAGAAAGAAAGAAAATAAACCCCAAAACGGATTCAACTGCCTGCTCTTTAGACAGCATGCTTTGTAGGCCAACCCACACATTATCTCCCCTTCTCCTCCCCTTTGCAAGCCATGACTACAGGGCCGAGGACAGAGGGAGGCCCTTTGGGTTAAATAAAACACCTCTTGGCCTCCTTTCCACCCTCACTCTCCAAGGCCAAAGCCAATTCACAGCAGCTGGTCTTGAAGAAGCCCAGGGAGGACTGGCCTGCTCAGCCGCTCTTGGCAAACCCAAAATTTCACCGTGAGGAAGGGCACAGCTTCGGCTCTTTGGCTACTAACAGGGGAAGCTGTGGATTTGCGGGCCTGATTTGTCACGGGGGACTCGGTTTGCAAAGCTTTCCCGCATCTGGTGCCATCCAGCCAGCTCTCTTTGGCAAACTTCCTGGGTTGCAAAGGGAAGCTGTCCTAAAACCCATTTTTTTGTCCCTCTCTCGGACTCGGAGGCTTCTTTCTGAGCCATCGATTTCGGCAGGTCGGGCCTCTTCCAGCCACTCCGCCTGCTGAGGTTGTCGTGGGGGGACAGTTGGCTATCTGAGCCAGAGGTCTTCCTCGTCTCCCTGCCCTTTTCTCTTGTCTTCTAGACGGGCAAGATTAAAGTCCAGATGTCCGGCGGTGACCATAAACAAGGGCGAGAAATTTGCCACAGCAGCTGGGAGTTATTTGCAGAGGGGCCCCGAGGAGCCAGCCTTTAGATAGAACATAGGAGAGTAGAGTTGAAAGGGGCCGCAGAGGTCATCTAGTCCAACCCCTTGCTCCAGCAGGAGACCCTGTACCATTTCAGACAAATGGTCGCGTCCAGTCTCTTTTTGGAAAGCCTCCAGCGATGGAGCGCCCACAACTTTTTATAAAAATAAAAAAAAATATTATTATTAATGTAATGTATTTTTAATTATTACCTCCTCCATGCATGTATGTATATGTATGTATATGTGTGTATTTTTATGTTTATATGTATGTATGTATATTTTATTGTACGCCGCCCCGAGTCCCTTGCGGAGAGGGTGCGGCTAACAAATTAAATTTCTATTTCTATTTCTAACTTCTGTTCCATTGGCTGACTGCTCTCCCAAAAGGCCTAAAGAAGGGAAGTGCCATCGAGGAATTCAGTTGACTGAATGAATGCAGAATGTAGAATAACATAGCTGGCAGGGACCTTGGAGGTCTTCTAGTCCAACCCACTGCTTGAGCAGGAGGCCTTCTATCATTTCAGACAGATGAATGTCCATTCTCTTCTGAAAAAAGTGTTGGAGGATGCCCAACTTCTAAACTCAACCTGTTCCACTGGTTAATTGTTCTCAGAATAACGAAGTTGGAAGGGACATTGGAGGTCTTCTAGTCTGACCCCCTGCTCAGGCAGGAAGCCCCATAACATCTTAATACCTCCTTAAAAACATCCAGTGTTGTAGCATTCACAACTTCTGGAGGCAAGTTGTTCCACTGATTAATTGTTCTCACTGTCAGGAAATTTCTCCTTAGTTCTAGGTTGCTTCTCTCCTTGATGAGTTTCCATCCATTGCTTCTTGTCCTGCCTTCTTTTGCTTTGGAGAATAGTTTGACTCCCTCTTCTTTGTGGAAGCCCCTGAGATATTGGAAGACTGCTACCAGGTCACCCCTGGTCCTCCTTTTCATTAGACTAAACGTGAAGGTTCTTCTCGCACATATGTGCTACTCGTTCCCGACTGGGTGTGTGTGCTTATCTCCGTTTCAAAACCAAAGAGCCAGCGCTGTCTGAAGACGTCTCTGTGGTCATGTGGCTGGCATGACTAAATGCTGAAGGCGCACGGAATGCTGTTACCTTCCTGCCAAAGGTGGTTCCTATTTTTCTACTTGCATTTTTACGTACTTTCGAACTGCTAGGTTGGCAGAAGCTGGAACAAGGAACAGGAGCTCACTCCGTTAACCCGGTGCTAGGGATTCGAACTGCTGAACTGCCAACCTTTCTGATTGAGAAGCTCAGCATCTTAGCTACTGAGCCACTGCATCCCTTCATTAGACTAGGAATGCCCAAATCCTGCAACCGTTCTTCATATGTTTTCACCTCCAGACTCCTAATTATTGCTGTTGCTCTTCTCTGCAGCTGTTACAGGATGGGGCAATTGAAAAGGATCCTGCCATCTTTCAGGTTGGTGCAGGAGGCCTTCTGGGCACAAAATGGGGCGTGGGGGGGGGCGCACATGTGTAAACCCCCAAAATGCAATGTGAGAGCCCCTGCACATGCCCCCCGCACATGCGCTCGCGCATTCCCTGTATGCCCCTTGTCTCCCATACATGCGCAGCAGAGACCGAAGACCATCTGGCTGGCAGGAGGCGTGCATGCATCCGTGGCAGAGCTGGGCTGGGCCGATGACTGGTGCGCCTGCAGAGAAAGCTCTGCGTGTCTCCTGTGGCACGCGGACCATAGATTTGCCATCAAGGGTGTAGGTTCTCCTGCTTGGGACAGCGGGTTGGACTAGATGACCTACAGGGTCCCTTCCCATTCTGTTAATCTAATTGCCAGGGTTCCAAATAGCATCCAAAACTAAATCAGAGTCCAAGGCAAAGTCTTGCTCAAAGTTCCAATGTATGAAGAGAGCCATGTTGGCACATCTGGGAAAACCCAAATCTGAAAGTGTTAGATTAGGTAATGGATACACACATACAGGTTTAACGGTAACAACAGCTCTTTATTAAGTACAACAAGTGAGAACAATCCAGCAACGGTTGAATCTGACAGCAGCCCTTTTATAGAGAGCTGTCAGACCCTTTGACCAATAGGATTGAACCTCTGTTCCCGCTGGAACAGAGGACCTTGGTGGAAACCAGTGTAGTTAGAACAAGTATCTAACACACACACACCCTCTTGGATGGAACAATCCTACTTGTTACGTAGTCACGCAGGTAGGCGGGCTTTTGGGTAGCTCTGCCTGACCTGCGCAGTTCAGTAGGAGGGGTTTCCTTGGACAGGTCGGACGGACCTGTTTGCTCCGCAGCTCCGCTTGGTGGAAGCTCCCGCCGGAACAGAGGACCTTGGTGGAAACCGCTGTAATTAGAGCAAGTATCTAACAGAAAGCTTTCTGGTTTCCCCCACCCAGTTGAAACTTCTAGATCTTGCCCCACACCCACAGGTCCATCCCATGGTCCAATCTCCCACTGCCATGCTGGCAGGTCCACCCATCCAGTTCTGGTCAGATGCAGAGGTGCAAAGACAAAAGATGACCTTTGGCTTTCTAGAAAGAATGTTGTTATGGCTACATCTCATCTAACTCCATCCAATCCCCCCTCCCATTTTCCCACCATAGAAAATGCATAGTAGAACAATGGGAAGTGTGGCAGGCCAAAGATCCCAAATAAAAGATGACTGCAGTCCTGACACTAATCTCATCACATAGTATTCAAAGCCATGTTCACACACCTCTAACTGGCTGCTCTCCTTGCATAAGCCCAGTTGTGTGTGAATTCACCCTGTTCCTCTTCGGTCAACCTTCTAAACCATGACGAGGTTTAAAGGACAGGTTGCTGCATTATCAGGGACTTTCTTTGCCCGCCTGGGCAAAGAGGACGGGTCCGTTCCTCGGAATCCCCCAGTGGGGCTGAGAGATTCCCAGCCCGAGACATAAAATATTCCAAATTGGTATTTGCCAGCTGTTGTTGATGGTTCCAGGGGAGCCTGGCATGGCCGCCAATCCAGAGCCGGCGTCCTTGTTCAAAGGACTTGCAAAAGAAAGAAAAACAGAAAGTTTAAGCTGCCGGGGTGGGTGGAGAAGCAGAATGTGTCCCCCCCCCCCAACAAAGAAAAGAAAATGCTTCTCAAGAGACAGAAAGGAGGAAAAAAACCCTAAACCAACAACTCAAGCTAAGAATGTCTGCTTTTTTTTCACCCTTTTGGATAAAAGGGATATTTTTGCAGTCAACCTCTTTCAAAAGCAGGCAGGAGGTGGGGGAATGGCAGGAGGTTTTCAGAATGGGAGGGGGATTTTCTGCACTGGTTTAGAGACATGGGGATGGGAGGGGGGAAACGTGGAGGAGAGGAGAGCGAGAGAGTCCTACCTTTCATCGTACGGGTAGTCCTCCACTTACGACCACCATCAAGCCCCATGTTTATATTGTTCAACTGAGAAATTGGTTCAATGAGGTTCGCCCCGTTTTTACGACTTGACACATTTGTTAAGTGATTCGCTGAAGTCGTTAGGTGAGTGACATGGTCATTAAGTAAAGCTGGCTTTTCCCCACAGACTTTGTGGGTCAGGTCGCAAGGAAATGTATAGATATAGATAGATAAATGAGAGAGAGAGAGAGGTAGGTAGGTAGATAGATAGATAGGTAGACAGGCAGAGAGGTAGGTAGGTAGGTAGGTAGGTGAGAGAGAGAGATAGGTAGACAGGCAGAGGTAGGTAGGTCGGTCGGTCGGTCGGTTGGTTGGTCGGTAGGCAGGCAGGCAGGCAGGCAGGCAGGCAGACAGACAGACAGAAGTAGGTAGGTAGGTAGGTAGGTAGGTGAGAGAGAGAGAGACAGGTAGACAGGCAGAGGTAGGTAGGTAGGTAGGTAGGTAGGTAGGTAGGTAGGTAGGCAGGCAGGCAGGCAGGCAGGCAGGCAGACAGACAGACAGACAGACAGACAGAGGTAGGTAGGTAGGTAGGTGAGAGAGAGAGAGATAGGTAGACAGGCAGAGGTAGGTAGGTGGGTTGGTAGGTAGGTAGGCAGGCAGGCAGGCAGGCAGGCAGGCAGGCAGGCAGGCAGACAGACAGACAGACAGAGGTAGGTAGGTAGGTAGGTAGGTAGGTGAGAGAGAGAGATAGGTAGACAGACAGAGGTAGGTAGGTAGGCAGGTAGGCAGGCAGGCAGGCAGGCAGGCATGCAGGCAGGCAGACAGACAGACAGACAGACAGACAGACAGACAGACAGAGGTAGGTAGGTAGGTAGGTAGGTAGGTGAGAGAGAGAGAGATAGGTAGACAGAGGTAGATAGGTAGGTAGGTAGATAGGTAGACAGACAGAGGTAGGTAGGTAGGTAGGTAGATAGAGGATAGATAGATAGATAGATAGATGGATAGCAGATAGATAGATAGATAGATAGATAGATAGATAGATAGATAGAGATAGATAGATAGATAGATAGATAGATAGACAGATAAATGAGAGACAGGTAGGTAGGTAGGTTGACAGACAGACAGACAGAGGTAGGTATAGATGAGATAGGTAGGTAGGTAGGTAGGTAGGTAGGTAGGTGAGAGAGAGAGAGATAGGTAGACAGACAGAAGTAGATAGGTAGGTAGGTAGGTAGATAGGTAGACAGACAGAGGTAGGTAGGTAGGTAGGGAGGTAGATAGAGGATAGATAGATAGATAGATGGATAGATAGATAGATAGATAGATAGGATAGGATAGATAGATAGATGATAGATAGATAGATAGATAGATAGATAGATAGATAGATAGATAGATAGATAGATAGATAGATAAATGAGAGACAGGTAGGTAGGTAGGTTGACAGACAGACAGTCAGAGGTTGGTAGATAGATGAGATAGGTAGGTAGGTAGATAGTAGGTAGGTAGGTAGGTAGGTAGGTAGGTAGGTAGATACATAGATAGGTAGGTAGGCAGGCAGGCAGATAGACAAACAGAGAGACAGAGGTAGGTAGGTAGGTGAGAGAGAGAGAGATAGGTAGACAGACAGAGGTAGGTAGGTAGATAGGTAGGTGGGTAGACAGATAGACAGACAGAGGTAGATAGGTAGGTAGGTAGGTAGGTAGACAGACAGACAGAGAGAGGTAGGTAGGTAGGTAGGTGATAGATAGATAGATAGATAGATAGATAGATAGATAGATAGATAGATAGATAGATAGATAGATAGATAGACAGACAGACAGACAGACAGACAGACAGACAGACAGACAGACAGACAGATAAATGAGAGACAGGTAGGTAGGTAGATAGGTTGACAGACAGACAGACAGACAGAGGTAGATAGATAGATGAGAGAGAGAGAGATAGGTAGGTAGGTAGACAGAGGAAGATAGAGGTAGGTAGGTAGACAGACAGAGGTAGGTAGTTAGGTAGGATAGATAGTAGATAGATAGATAGATAGATAGATAGATAGATAGATAGATAGATAGATAGATAGATAGATAGATAGATAGATAGATAGATGATAGATAGATAGATAAATGAGAGACAGGTAGGTAGGTAGGTTGACAGACAGACAGACAGAGGTAGGTAGATAGATGAGATAGGTAGGTAGGTAGGTAGGTAGGTGAGAGAGAGAGAGATAGGTAGACAGACAGAAGTAGATAGGTAGGTAGGTAGGTAGATAGGTAGACAGACAGAGGTAGGTAGGTAGGTAGGGAGGTAGATAGAGGATAGATAGATAGATGGATAGATAGATAGATAGATAGATAGATAGATAGATAGATAGATAGATAGATAGATAGATAGATAGATAGATAGATAGATAGATAGATAGATAGATAGATAGATAGATAGATAGATAAATGAGAGACAGGTAGGTAGGTAGGTTGACAGACAGACAGTCAGAGGTTGGTAGATAGATGAGATAGGTAGGTAGGTAGATAGGTAGGTAGGTAGGTAGGTAGGTAGGTAGGTAGGTAGGTAGATACATAGATAGGTAGGTAGGCAGGCAGGCAGATAGACAAACAGAGAGACAGAGGTAGGTAGGTAGGTGAGAGAGAGAGAGATAGGTAGACAGACAGAGGTAGGTAGGTAGATAGGTAGGTGGGTAGACAGATAGACAGACAGAGGTAGATAGGTAGGTAGGTAGATAGGTAGACAGACAGACAGAGAGAGGTAGGTAGGTAGGTGATAGATAGATAGATAGATAGATAGATAGATAGATAGATAGATAGATAGATAGATAGATAGATAGACAGACAGACAGACAGACAGACAGACAGACAGACAGACAGACAGACAGATAAATGAGAGACAGGTAGGTAGGTAGATAGGTTGACAGACAGACAGACAGACAGAGGTAGATAGATAGATGAGAGAGAGAGAGATAGGTAGGTAGGTAGACAGAGGAAGATAGGTAGGTAGGTAGGTAGACAGACAGAGGTAGGTAGTTAGGTAGATAGATAGATAGATAGATAGATAGATAGATAGATAGATAGATAGATAGATAGATAGATAGATAGATAGATAGATAGATAGATAGATAGGTAGACAGACAGAGGTAGGTAGGTATGTAGGTAGGTAGAGGATAGATAGAGGATAGATAGATGATAGATGATAGATGATAGATGATAGATGATAGATGATAGAGATAGATAGAGAGCTAAGTAGGTAGGGTGAGAGAGGGGGGGAGGGAGATGATGCATGGATGGAGACAGACAGACAGCTCATCCTTTGTGCCTCTTCTACACCAAAGCTCCCCTCCCTCCTTTTAAATTCTCGCTTTTCATGTACGCTTACCTTTTCTGATTCGGGTATCTTTTTACATCTTCAAGTAGCACCCTCCTGCTTTCGAGATGCACATCGCGAAGGGCGCAGGCCTTCACCAGCCCCGGCACACAGCAGGCCTGAGAGCATTGCTGAATATTTCATGCGGACACACGCAGGTGGAAAAACAGTGGCCTGTTTTTCACTCAGATCTCAATCGCTCCCCCCCCCTTTTCTGTTCTCCACCCCATCTCCCTCACCTTGCCCCCCCCCATAAATGATTCATCGTGGTTAAACTTCATGGTTTAGATGGAAACTACAAGGGTCTTTGAGAACTGGGCTACCTTCCTCTCAGGAAATGAGGGGAAGAAACCTGAGGGGTATGTTTTGCAAGATATTGACAGCTAGAAGGGGGTTGATTGAAGGTGTGAAAGATGCTACAGGCTCTTGAAGACCTGCCTTCTAAGGATTGGCAGGAGGAACTTGGAATACTCGGTCTGGAAGACAGGTAGTTCTCAACATACGACCACAATTAAGAGTTGTTAACCTCATTTTGCGAAGCTTCCTCTCCAGTAACACTGTATTGCTAACTAAGGCATAGAAAAACCTTTGCCAGACCAATTCTTGAATACAGCTCTTCTGTCTGAAACTTGCACTGTATATCTCTCATTAATACAATCGAGCGAGTCATAGTTCATGAGAAGAGTCCTCCACTCCTCTGCTCACAACAGAATACCTTATGCCACCAGGCTCGAAATTTTGGGCTTGGATAACGTAGAACCGTGATGGCGAACCTATGGCTGATTTTTGATTTTCGGCTGTTTTTCGCCTTCCGGAGGCTTCCCTGAAGCCTCCGGGGGGATGAAAAACTGCCCAACACGCAAACCGGAAGTTCGGGAACGGACTCAACCTTGTACCCTGTGAGATGAGTTCAGGAGACAGAGAGAGAGAGAGAGAAAGAAAGAGAGAGAGAGAGAGAAGGAGAAGGAGAAGGAGAGGGAGAGGGAGAGGGAGAGGGAGAGGGAGAGAGAAAGAGAAAGAGACAGAGAGACAGCATGGTTTCCATGCATAAAGTGGGACTAGAACTCATAGTCTCCTGGTGATTGAGCCAAAGTCACCCAACTGGCCTTCATTGGGACTAGAACTCCTAGTCACCGAGCTGGCTTTCATGACTAAGGCAGGACTAGAACTCCCATTCTCCTGGTGATTGGCCCAAAGTCACCCAGCTGGCTTTCATGACTAAGGTGGGACTAGAACTCCCAGTCTTCTGACGAACGGCCCAAGGTCACCAAGCTGGTTTTCATGGCTAAGGCTTGATTAGAACTCCCAGTCTCCTGGAGATTGGCCCAAAATCACCCAGCTGGCTTTAATGGGGACTAGAATTCCCAGTCTCTTGGTGATTGGCCCAAAGTCACCAAACTGGCTCTCATGGCTAAGGTGGGACTAGAACTCCCAGCCTCCCAGTGATTGGCCCAAAGTCACCCAGCCGGCTTTCGTTCCCAAAGCAAAACTAGAACTCCCAATCTCCCGCTTTCTTACCTGACACCTTAACCCACTAGCCCAAACTGACTCACGCCCGCCTAAAGCTTACTTTTCCATCACGCCCGCTCCCACCATTACATGCAGGCTACGATCCCCCAGGTAGAGGCCGTGTTGGAAGCCTCTTAGTAACATTTCATCAACTCAAGAGATACATGCAGCCGTCTGACACCCGTCTTATATCTCTAAATCAAATCCGTGGTAATGTGACAAGCAGGTACCGCATGTGGGCTTAATGTGCACACTCAATTTATTTGATCCCTGCCGCTTCCTTGCGAGATTTTATCTCCTCGCAACATTACAAAGGCCGCCTCGATGTTTGCGGGTGCACTCACACACAAAAAACATACACACACCCCAAGATGCCTCAGCAGCTAAAAATAAATGATTAAAGAAATCCAAGGAAAACACACCAATTGTTTTATTTTTTTGGCACGGCGGCTGGTGGGGGAGCAGGGGGGGGGTTAATCTCTTTGTCCTAATTTTGTATGTTCAAGCATGAGAAGAATCTATCCAGAACCGAAAGCATCTGAGTTTTCAATATACGTAGTTCTCGACTTACGACCATAAGAGAGCCTCAGATTTTTGTGGCGAAGGGAGTCATTTTTTAAAAGCGGTTTCTGCCCCGTTTTACCTTTCTGGCCCCGTTTTGCTAAGTGAATCACTGCAGTTGTTAAGCGAGTGAGACGGTCGTTAAGTGAATCCGGCTTCCCCACTGACTTTGCTTGGCAGACTGTCACAAAAGGAAATCACATGACCCAGGGACGCTGCAGCCGTCATAAATATGCACTGGAGGCTGAAAAAAAAGGCTCTGTTTTAGGCCCAGTACTCTTCAACATCTTCATCAATGATTTGGATGAGGGAATAAATGGGGAACTCATCAAATTTGCAGATGACAGCAAGCTGGCAGGAATAGCCAACACTCCAGAAGATAGGCTTAAGATACAGAAGGATCTTGACAAACTTGAACATTGGGCACTATCTAATAAAATGAAATTCAATGGTAAAAAGAGTAAGATTCTACATTTAGGCAACAAAAACGGAATGCACAGGTACAGTATAGGTGGTGCCTTGCTCAACAGTAGTAACTGTGAAAGGGATCTTGGAGTCCTAGTGGACAGCCATTTAAATATGAGGCCAGCCGTGTGCAGCAGCTGCCAAAAAAGCCAACACAGTTCTAGGCTGCATCAACAGAGGGATGGAATCAAGATCACGTGAAGGGTTAATACCACTTTATAAGGCCTTGGTAAGGCCACACTTGGAATATTTGCATTCAGTTTTGGTCGCCACGATGTAGAAAAGATGTGGAGACTCTAGAAAGAGTGCAGAGAAGAGCAACAAAGATGATTAGGGGACTGGAGACTAAAACATATGAAGAATGGTTGCAGGAACTGGGTATGTTTAGCTTAAGACAGTGGTCGGCAAGCCGCGGCTCGCGAGCCACATGCGGCTCTTTACATCCTTTAATGCGGCTCTTCTGTGTGCCGGGCGCCCGCTCCCTTCCCTCCTCTTGGGCGGCCGCCCCAAAAGTCAGGACTCTGCAGCTAGCCTCTGTAATTGCACCTATGTTTTCCACGGCGTGGAGCAGCGGCGAGCGATGATTCCGGAGGCCATCAGTGGGGGGGCAGGGTCCCCCCTCGCGTTCCTCATCTTCCCGGATGGCCCCCGGAATCATCGCTCGCCGCGCAGAATCTCGCCACTGCTCTACGCCATGGAAAACAGGCACGCGTGCACAGCTCAGAAAATTACAGCCTCGGAGACTTCGTAACGGTGGGAACTTGTCACTCGCCCGGGTTTTGCAGAAGCTTCCCTCCGAAGCGTTTCGAGGGAGGAAGGGCCAGTTGGGAAAGGGGCTTTGCTCCTGCTCCGGGCTGTAAGCTTCCCTCCGAAGTCTTGGGATGTTCTGAGGAGCCCCCCAAGGCAAAACGCCACTGCCAGGTAGTTAAAAGTACCTCTCTGATTCTGTCAGACTCTGTCAGTCTCTCTCTGATTCCCTCACTCCCTCTCTCTGTTCCTCTCTCTGTCTGTCTGTCTGTCTGACTCACACACACACACACACTGTGGTCACCTTGTTGAGTGTTCCAATCACATTTGAAACACTCAACAACTGGCCTGCATTTATGGTATTTTGCAGCATTCTGCAGTCATAGGACCAATTTTGAATTTAACGTTATCGATAAATAATATCGTTCTAAAGTTTTTGTTTTATTAGTTGTGTTATTTGTATCCTCCCGACCTATGTGGATACTTGCATGCAGAGTATTCTCAATAAAAACTTATTGAAACTAAAAACAGTGTACCATCCTATGTATTTTCGGTTTTAAAAATGTGGCTCTCAAAATAAATTTCAATCGTGGTTTTGGCGAGATTTGGCTCAGTTGAAAAAAAAGGTTGCCCACCACTGGCTTAAGAGAAAGAAGGACTAGGGGAGACATGATAGCAGTCTTCCAATATCTCAGGGGTTGCCACAAAGAAGAGGGAGTCAAACTATTCTCCAAGGCACCTGAGAGCAGGACAAGAAGCAATGGGTGGAAACTAACCAAGGAGAGAAGCAACTTAGAACTGGGGAGAAACCTCCTGACAGTTAGAACAATTAATCAGTGGAACAGAAGTTGCCTCCAGAAGTTGTGAAAGCCCCAACACTGGAAGTCTTTAAGAAGATGTTGGATAGCCATTTGTCTGAATAGAGTTTCCTGCCTAGGCAGGGGGTTGGACTAGAAGACCTCCAAGGTCCCTTCCTACTCTGCTATTGTATTGTATTGTATTGGCTCATTTACTGTGACCTTCAAAATCAGGACCAGAAATAACGGGGGGAAATTAAAACTACCTTTATGGATCAGTTTGGCAGTTTGATCCGGACTGACTCAAGGTTGACTCAGCCTTCCGTCCTTCCGAGGTGGGTAAAATGAGGACCCAGATAGTTGGAGGCAATAGGCTCCCTCTGTAAACCGCTTAGAGAGGCCTGTAAAAGCACTGTGAAGTGGTATCTAAGTCTAAGTGCTAAGTATTGCTATCTTGTTTGTATTTTGGTTCCAACCCTGTTCAAATCCTCATCGAAATCAGCATGAACATCCAGGCACAATTACAAGGCCAATCTTGTTTGGAAAACATGGTGATTAATTGTGAATGATTTTATCTGCCATGTGCCGTGACTTTTGAGTTTAATGTCTTTTCTTCTCTAATGTTTTATGCTGTAAGCTGCCCCCAGTTGTTGGATATGAGATGAGCAGCGAAAGAAAGAAAGAAAGAAAGAAAGAAAGAAAGAAAGAAAGAAAGAAAGAAAGAAAGAAAGAAAGAAAGAAAGAAAGAAAGAAAGAAAGAAAGAAAGAAAGAAAGGAAAGAAAGAAAGAAAGAAAGAAAGTGGAGGGAGGGAGGGAAGGAAGGAAGCAAAAGAAAAAAGGAAGGGAGAGGGAAGGAAGGGAGGGAGGGAGGAAAGAAAGAAGGGGAGGGATGGAGGGAAGGAAGGAAGAAAGGGAGGGAGCGAGGGAGGGATAGGGAAGGAAGAAGAAGAAAGAGAGAGAGAGAGAGGAGGGGCAATAGGATGAAGGGAAGGAAGGGAGGTAGGAAAAGAAAAAAGGAAGGAAAAGAAGAAACAAAGGGAGAGAGGGAAGGAAGGCAGGAAGGAAGAAAGACAAAGAGAGGGGAGCAGATGGATGAAGGGAAAGAAGGGAGGGGAAAAAGAAAGGGAGAGAGGAAGGAAAGAAGGAGGGAAGGAAGAAAAAGAAGAAAGCAAGGGAGAGCAGGAAGGGAGGGATGGAAGGAAGGAAGGAAGGAAGAGAGAGAGAGGAGGGGCAATAGGATGAAGGGGAGGGAGGGAGGAAAAGAAGAAAGGAAGGGAGAGAGGGAAGGAAGGAAGGAAGAAAGACAAAGAGATAGGGGAGCAGAAGAATGAAGGGAGGGAGGGGAAAGAAGGAAGGGAGAGAGGCAGGAAAGAAGGAAGGGAGGAAGAAAAAGAAGAAAGGAAGGGAGAGCAGGAAGGGAGGGAGGGATGGAAGGAAGGAAGAAAGAGAGAGAGAGAAAGAGGAGGGGCAATAGGATGAAGGGGAGGGTGGGAGGAAAAGAAGAAAGGAAGGGAGAGAGGGAAGGAAGGAAGAAAGACAAAGAGATAGGGGAGCAGAAGAATGACGGGAGGGAGGGGAAAGAAGGAAGGGAGAGAGGCAGGAAAGAAGGAAGGGAGGAAGAAAAAGAAGAAAGGAAGGGAGAGCAGGAAGGGAGGGAGGGAGGGAGGAAAGAAAGAAGGGGAGGGATGGAGGGAAGGAAGGAAGAAAGGGAGGGAGCGAGGGAGGGATAGAAGGAAGAAAGAAAGAGAGAGAGAGGAGGGGCAATAGGATGAAGGGAAGGAAGGGAGGTAGGAAAAGAAAAAAGGAAGGAAAAGAAGAAACAAAGGGAGAGAGGGAAGGAAGGCAGGAAGAAAGAAAGACAAAGAGAGGGGAGCAGATGGATGAAGGGAAAGAAGGGAGGGGAAAAAGAAAGGGAGAGAGGAAGGAAAGAAGGAAGAAAGGAAGAAAAAGAAGAAAGGAAGGGAGAGCAGGAAGGGAGGGATGGAAGGAAGGAAGGAAGAGAGAGAGAGGAGGGGCAATAGGATGAAGGGGAGGGAGGGAGGAAAAGAAGAAAGGAAGGGAGAGAGGGAAGGAAGGAAGGAAGAAAGACAAAGAGATAGGGGAGCAGAAGAATGAAGGGAGGGAGGGGAAAGAAGGAAGGGAGAGAGGCAGGAAAGAAGGAAGGGAGGAAGAAAAAGAAGAAAGGAAGGGAGAGCAGGAAGGGAGGGAGGGATGGAAGAAAGGAAGAAAGAGAGAGAGAGAAAGAGGAGGGGCAATAGGATGAAGGGGAGGGTGGGAGGAAAAGAAGAAAGGAAGGGAGAGAGGGAAGGAAGGAAGAAAGACAAAGAGATAGGGGAGCAGAAGAATGACGGGAGGGTGGGAGGAAAAGAAGAAAGGAAGGGAGAGAGGGAGGAAAGGAGGGAGGGAGGAAGGAAAAGAAGAAAGGAAGGGAGAGAGGAAAGAAAGAAAGAAAGAAAGAAAGAAAGAAAGAAAGAAAGAAAGAAAGAAAGAAAGAAAGAAAGAAAGAAAAAAAGAAAGAAAGAAAGAAAGAAAGAAAGAAAGAATCCAAGGATGCCTCGTTCAGCCTGGGGGTTGCACGGATGCGAATCCAGTCAGTGTCTTATGTCTTTGACAGCAAATAAACAGCCATGGCTCCTGGCACCCGACTCTCCAACTTGGGGGGGGGGGGTGTCACCACCCCACGCTGGAGCTTATATCCCCCCCCGGGGGGTGGGGGCAGTGGATTTGATGTGTTTGCTGGGTCCCCATCCCTGTCAATGGCCACCAGGGGCCTGGCTGAGTGCCGGGGCTGGTTGTGTGGCTGGACAAGGCCAGTGGGGAGTCAGTGGTTGGGGCTGAGTTGCCATGACAAAGCTGCGGGGCTGTTGCTCCCGATTCCTCCCCAGTTCGGGGCCTCCTCCCAAGTCCTCTGGCATCAGCTGCTCCACGGTGGCTCTTCCTGGAGCGGAGGCTGCATCCCAGCTGGGCCACTTTGCACCGAAGGGAAGGAAAAAGAGGATTAAAATGCAGCAAGCAAGGAACCTGCTGCCTCTCTGGGGTTCTCCCTCATCCAGGACACGGCTGTCCCAAGGGGGCTCTCTTTCGAAGGGCAACTGGGCTTTCTGGTTCTTCTTTGAAGGTGTTTCGCTTCTCATCCAAGAGGCTTCTTCGGTTCTGACTAGATCAGTGGAAGAAAGCATATGTGGAAAAGACATATTTTTGAAAAAACACGGAAAACATAAAACAATTTGATGGCTGGGGGGTCACCACAACACGAGGAACTGTGTTAAAGGGTGGCGGCATTAGGAAGGTTGAGACCCTCTGGTCTAGATGATGGGGGATGGAATGATTTATACTCCCTGCAGTCCTTATCCACAATTCTTCTACTCTACTCTGCTCTTCTCTTCTCTATTTTCTATTCTATTCTATTCTTTCTTTCTTTATTGCTTATTCTATTCTATTCCATTCTACTCTACTCTATTTTCTATTCTATTCTATTCTACTCTATTTTCTATTCTATTCTTTCTTTCTTTATTGCTTATTCTATTCTATTCTATTCTATTCTATTTTCATTCTATTACTCTATTTTCCATTCTGTTCTATTCTATTCTATTCATTCTTTATTTCTTATTCTATTCTATTCTATTCCATTCTATTCTATTTTTACTTCTATTCTTTTCTTTATTCCTTATTCTACTCTATTTTCTATTCTATTCCATTCTATTCTACTTACTCTTTTCTATTCTATTCTATTCTTTCTTTATTGCTTATTATTCCATTCTACTCTACTCTCTATTTTCTTCTATTCCATTCTATCTACTCTATTTTCTATTCTATTCTTTCTTTCTTTATTGCTTATTCTATTCTATTCTATTCTATTCTATTCTATTCCATTCTACTCTATTCTACTCTATTTTCCATTCTATTCTGTTCTGTTCTATTCTATTCATTCTTTATTTCTTATTCTATTCTATTCTATTCCATTCTATTTTTACTTCTATTTTATTCTTTTCTTTATTCCTTATTCTACTCTATTTTCTATTCTATTCCATTCTATTCTACTCTACTCTATTTTCTATTCTATTCTATTCTTTCTTTATTGCTTATTCTATTCCATTCTACTCTACTCTATTTTCTATTCTATTCTATTCATTCTTTATTTTTTATTCTATTCTATTCTATTCCATTCTATTTTTATTTCTATTCTATTCTTTATTCCTTATTCTACTCTATTTTCTATTCTATTCATTCTTTATTCCTTATTCTATTCTATTCTATTCCATTCTACCCTACCCTACCCTACCCTACCCTACTCTACTCTACTCTACTCTATTTTCTATTCTATTCTATATTCCACATTCCATATTCTATATTTCTTTCTGCGCCAACTCAGGAAGCTCAAACTGCCCAAAGAGCTGCTGGTACAGTTCTACAGAGGAATTATTGAGTCTGTCCTCTGCACCTCCATAACTGCCTGGTTTGGCTCTGCAACCCAACAAGAAGTTGTGAATGCCCCAACACTGGAAGTCTTTAAGAAGATGTTGGATAGCCATCTCTCTGAAACAGTATAGGGTTTCCTGCCTGGGCAGGGGGTTGGACTAGAAGGCCTCCAAGGTCCCTTCCAACTCTGCTATTGTATTATTGTATTGTATTATTGTATTATTAAGACAGAGACAGATTTCATAGGATAATTAGAACTGCAGAAAAAACAATTACTGCCAACCTGCCTTCCATGGAGGACCTGCACACTGCACGAGTCAAAAAGAGGGCCGTGAAAATATCTACAGACCCCTCGCATCCTGGACATAAATTGTTTCGACTCCTACCCTCAAAACCACGCTATAGAGCACTGCACACCAAGACAACTAGACACAAGGACAGTTTTTCCCCAAATGCCATCACTCTGCTAAACAAATAATTCCCTCACCACTGTCAAACTATTCACGAAGGCTGCATTGCTATTACTATTAGTCTTCTTATTGTTCCTATCTCCCATCTCCTCCCACTTATGACTGCAGGACTGTAACTTTGTCCCTTGCACCCTTACGATTTATATTGATACTGTTTCCTGGTTGCTTATTTGTACCCTATGACTATCATTAAGTGTTGTACCTTATGGTTCTTGACAAATGTATCTTGTCTTTTTATGTACACTGAGAGCATCTGCACCAAAGACAAATTCCTTGTGTGTCCAATCACACTTGGCCAATAAAAGAATTCTATTCTACTACTCTACTCTATTCTACTCTACTCTACTCTACTCTATTCCACTCCACTCCACTCCACTCCACTCCATTCCATTCCGTCCCATCCCATCCCATTCTTTTCTATTCTGTTCTGTTGTATTCTTTCCTTATTCCTTCTCTTCTCTTCCCTTCCCTTCTCCCCTCCCTTCCCTTCCATTCTATTCTATGTATTCTTTCCTTATTCCTTCTCTTCTCTTCTCTTCTCTTCTCTTCTCTTCTCTTCTCTTCTCTTCTCTTCTCTTCTCTTCTCTTCTCTTCTTCTTCCCTTCCCTTCCCTTCCCTTCTCTTCTCTCCTCTTCTCTTCTCTTCCACTCCATTCCATTCTATAGGTGATATGATACCACCCATCATAAACACCAGTCGGTGGCCAAGCACCTGTATTTTGATCACGTGACCAAGGAGAGGCTGCAAGGGTCATAAATGTGAAATCCGGTCATAAGCCCATTTTTTCAATACCACTGTAACTTTGAACAGTCACTTAAAGGAAATGCTGTAACTCAAGGACTCCTGTACTGGGCACAGGATAGAGCCTGTCTTTTTCAAAACAATCCTTTCATTTTTCCAGCTCTTCCCTTCAGATGCGGAGTGACGCTTGGAGCCCGTTTCAAAGCGAGGACCCAGCCGGCAGTTTAAATTATCAGCATAACGAGGGTGCCTCATCTGCTAATTCCTTCCTTCTGTGCGCATCCCCTTCGCAACCCACTCCTGTTTTCATGCTGTCTACAAACCTAACCCTGGAACGCAACCAGGAAATGTGTTTGTGGCTATATTTTTGGAACTGCGGATGAAAGAGATGAGCGAAGCAAAGGGAATATATATATATATATGAATATATGAGAGAGGGAGGAAGGGGGTAGACCAGAGGAAGGGGAAGAAGGAAGGAAGGAAAGAAAGAGAGCGGGAGGGAGAGAGGGAGGGAGAGAGGGGGAGAGGAAGGGAAGGGAGAAAGGAAGGGAGAGGAGGGAGAAAGGGAAGGAAGGAAAGAAAGAAGGAAGGAAGGAAAGAGAGAGAGGGAGGAGGAGAGGGAAGGAAGGAAAGAAAGAAAGAAAGGGGGGGGGAGAGAGAGGCAAGGAAGGAAAGAAAAAAAAAAGAGAGGGAGAGGAGGGAGGAAGGAAGGAAAGAACGAAGGAAAGAATGAAAGAAAGGGAGGGAGGGAGAGAGGGAGGGAAAGAAGGAGAGGGAAGGAATGAAGGAAAAAAGAAAGAAAGAAAGGGAGTGAGGAGGAGAGAGAGGGGAAGGAAAGAGAGAGGGGAAGAGGGGGGAAGGAAGGAAGAAGGAAAGAGAGGGAGGGATGGAAGGAAAGGAAGGGAGGATGGAAGGAAGGGAGGAGATGGGAAGGAAGGAAAAGGAGAGAGAGGGAGAAGAGGAAATATATATAATAAGGAAATAGAGGAAGGAGGGGAGGAAGGGGAGGATATATAAGGATATATATAAGGATAAGAATATAATATATAATATATATATATATATATATATATATATATATATATATATATAGGATATATATATATATATATATATATATGAAATGCTGGTTTTGTTGTATTCCAGCTCACTCGTGTAAGGTGGGCGTCAAAAGCATTACAATATCAACCTTATTCGGGAAAAGACCCGAATACAACAAAAACCAGCATACCTACACCCGTAAAAATCTACGAAAAACATATATATATATATATATATATATATATATATATATATATTTCACGGTATATACATATATATATATTAAAAACCAATATATATATATATGGCGACTTTGCATATATATAAAAATATAATAATATATATATATAAATGGCTATATATATATATATTATTATTATATATATTATTTAAAAAGCCGGGTTGCGTTCAAGGGAAACGGGAGGCGAACAGATTTTTTTTGGGGGGGGGGTGTTGGCGGTTTTTTGTTTTGCTTTTTTTACATCTGCCTTTCTAAACTGGGATTTGGGTGGGAGGCGTTTCAATGAGCTGGAACCGAGGAAATGGAGCGGCAACTGTTTGCTAAATCTTTTAACCTCCTTCTCTACAGCTTTTTTCCTTTATTAGGGACAGGGGACTAATAAGACAGGGAACTTTCTAAATTATTCCGTTTAACAGGTTGTTATTTATTCTGGCGTTCGTGGTGCGACATGGCTCTCCCCTGGGCCAAATGCCAGATAAATTGGGAAGATGCTACGGATAAAATAGACAAAGGAACATGTAGGAGAAAAGAAAAAACCTGGGAATAGGAGCATCTGGCTTTCATGCAGGCAGTCCTCGACTTACGACCGTATTGGAGACCGCCAATTATAGGGATAGAATTTATAATTTAAAATGGAATTTAGAATAACAGAGTTGGAAGGGACCTTGGAGGTCTTCTAGTCCAACCCCCTGCCTAAGCCGGAAACCCTACACCACTTCAGACAAATGGCTATCCAACATCTTCTTAAAGACTTCCAGTGTTGGAGCCTTCACGACTTCTGTAAGTGGTGACGGTCGTAAAGCAGATTATCATGTAACATCTGATAATTATGAACTCATAATTAATGAAGTTGCCAATAATAATAATAATAACGGTTGGACTAGAAGACCTCCAAGTTGCCTTCCAGATCTATTCTGATTGATTGATTTTTTTCTGTGTGTGGTGGTTTTTATGTGACTCTGCAGTCGTTAAGTGACTGCTGTGGCCGTTAAGCGAACCCATTGCTCACTATTTTTATTTATCTGTTAAACTTCTTTGTCCCCCGTTTCGTTTTGAAGCAATTCCGGCCGGTTTACAGCATAACGACAGTTAAACGATCGAAGGTAAATATTCCTAAAAGAACCAAGTGAAAGTATCACAGTTAGTCCTCGACTTACAACCGTTCGCTTAATGACCACCCAGAGTTACAACGGCACCATTTCACTTAACAACCGCGTTCATAGTTTTACCAGTGCAATGATTCACTTAAGAACGGCGGCAAGAAAGGTCGTAAACTAGGACAAAAGTCACTTAACCAGTGTCTCGCTTAGCAGCATACATTTTGGGCGCAGTTGCAGTCGTACATCGAGGAGCATCTGTATTTACTTAATGACCACTATGATTTGCTTAAGAACCGTAGCAGAAAAGGTCATAAAGTCAATCCTGACTTATTTAGCAACCACTTCACTTAGCAACGGAAGTTCCCGTTCCAATTGTGGTCATAAGTCGAGAATTAATGGTATGGACTTCAACTCCCAGAATCCCCCAGCAATCTTAAAGGTGACAAAGATCAGAAATATTGCTCTAAGGGTGCTTCCTCTTTGACCTGGTCTGAGCTGAGATACAGTTAGCCAAGGACAGGGTCGGCAAACTTAAACACTCAAAGAGCCATTTGGACCCATTTCCCACACAAAAGAAAAGACTGGGAGGCACAAAGGTCCTAACCGGAAGCTCCCCGTTCAATTCTGGAGCTGACCGGAAGTTCAGTTCCCCCACCATAGACTCATAGTGTCTCCTTTTTCTTTAGAGCGTTCCGTACCATAGAGTCTCCTCAATGGTGTCCTTTTTCCTCTACCTGTCCTAACCGAAAGCCCCATCCATGGTGGAGACAACTGGAAAACCCTCCCCTTGCCATAGAGTCTCCTCCTGGCGCACTGTGCTTCTCTCCCCCCCCCCCCCCGGAAGCTTCTCTCAAAATTGTGGCACCGACCGGTGACGGAGCCGCAGAAGAGGAAGGAAAGAGCCACTGAGGCTCAAATGCTGACCCCTGGCCAAGGACAAACGGGTGCACAACAGAGCCCAAAAATTCTGTGGCTGAGTGACAGAGCCACGCAGTAGAAAAGATGTGGAGGAAAGAGTGCAGAGAAGAGCAACACGAGGATTAGGGGACGGCTCAAGACGGTTGCCTGGGTATGTCAGTTTGCTGAGGACCAGGGGGCCATGATAGGACAAATCTCAGGGGTTGCCACAAAGAAGAGGGAGTCAAACTATTCTCCAACGCACCTGAGGGAGAACCCTGGGTTTCAAGGAGGAAGCAAGAGAAACTTCCTGGGTTAGAACAATTAATCAGTTAGAAATGCGAAGTCTTTAAGAAATGTTGGAAATAAATAAATAAACAGAGACCCCAAAAATTCTGTGCCTGAGTGAGACATTTCTTAAGCGAGTTTTGCCCCATTGAACGACCTTCCTTGCCCCCGTTGTTAGGCGAATGACTGCAGTTAAGTTAGTATCACAGCTGTAACCATCATACCTGTCTTTCCCCGAAAATTAGAAATGGACATTTTCTTTTGGGCTCCAAAATAAGCAGTAGGGCTTATTTTTGAAGGGTGCCTTATTTTTTTTCTCCATGTACATCAGTGTTTCTCAAACTTGGCGACTTTAAGTGCCATGCCTGTGGACTTCAACTCCCTAAGCAAATCCCCCAGCCAGCATAGCTGGCTGGGGAATTCTGGGAGTTGAAGTCCACAGGACTTAAAGTCGCCAAGTTTGAGAAACACAGCTGATGTACAGGAAGCCCCAGAAGTTGTGAATGCCCCAACACTGGAAGTCTTTAAGAAGATGTTGGAGAGCCAGTTTTGTCTGAAACGGTGATTAGGGTTTCCTGCCTAGGCAGGGGGTTGGACTAGAAGAGTCCTCCAAGGTCCCTTCCAACTCTACTATTGTATTGTATTGACTTCAGGGAGTAAGAATGCCACAGAAGTGGACGATGAAAATGGCCCCTCCCAGAGGTCCCTTCCAACTCTGCTATTGTATTGTAAATAAGGCCACAAAAGAGGAAATAAAAGTGGAGGAAAAAGGGGAGTGCAGTTTGCAGGAGACAATTAGTTCCCTTAATTGGTTCGTGACTCTCCGAGACTCCTTGCCAAGTTTTGCAGATCTCAGCCTGGCAGCTCTCCAAGCCAGAGAAGGTCTGTGACTGTAAATTCCCCCTTGAAAGACTTTGCTGGATGTGAAGAAGCAGAATTCACAGTCAATTAATAAAAGGGGCATTCATTTGGAACAGGCTCCAGCTGTTCTTCTGCCCCACTGCTGTCCTGACTCTGAAGGCAGCTGATAACTGTCAGACGGCCCTGGCCCCCTCTCTGCCTCCGACACAGAGCCCTCATCAGAGCCTTCCCCAGACTCCAGGACTGGCCCAGGTTCCTCCCCAACCTCCTCACTGTCTGAATCTGCTGCCAGCTGTGCCGGCCACTGGTGGGCCACAATATGGAATGGGCAGCCAGCCAGCTGTGCAGGCTCTTATGTAGGACTTCTTATGTAGGGGTTAGAGCTTATATTAGATGCATGGGTAAAAGCTTGCTAGGGCTTATTTTCGGGACAGGTGTTATTTTCAGGGAAACCGGGTAACTATGAGTCAGTTGCCAAGCATCTGGATTTTGATCACATGACCAAGAGGCTGCTGCAGCGGTCGTAAGCATGGGAAATGGTCGTGAGTCGAGGACTGCCTGCAGAATCAAAGTGCCTCGGAGTCCTGTAACGTCAGTCACTAAACGAACGGTTGCAAGTCAAGGACTATCTGTGCAGTCAAAGGGCATTCAGGACCGGGGGATCCGAGACCGGGGCTGTTTTCCAAGTCCCGGGTTCCAATCCCACCTAGCCGGAGAATCCCAGCCCAGCGTGAGTTGACCCCACCCAAAGCAGGCTGCCCCCTTCGAGACCTCCTAAACTGGGGGAATGAATAAACCAGCAATTGTTGCTTAACAGGCTTGAAAATGTCTTTCAAGCTGGCCTGTTTCTCTGCAGCCCAGCCGCCCCGTTTTCCTTGCTCTAACTACCTGTTAATTAAACCCTTGGCTTTCATTAGTTTCATTAGTTGCTTATTTCCTCCTTATTTGACTGAGGGGAGGGGGGGGAGTCCCCAGGCTGCCTGTGGGGGGGGGAGCTTCCTATTTCTTCTCTTTAGCACCTTCCGCTCGTCGGGTTTCTGGATCAAAATGTTGGTTTTCTCGAGATGAATTTCAGCCGTTACCTGCAAGGATTGGTTCAATCCATCCATAAATCAGAACAGAGCTGGAAGGGACCTTGGAGGTCTTCTAGTCCAGCCCCATTGGATTAGAAGGAGGAGTTTCAGGGGGATGCCTTCTTCAGTGGCCGGAGGAGGAGCCAGAGGTGGTTTAGAAAGATGGTGCAACTCAAGAGGCAGGTTTAGGGCCCAGGACATGACAGCTCAGAGTGTCTGTGGAGATTCTCCAGCATCCAGGTCCTCTTTCCTTCCTTCTTCCTTCTCTCCCTTCCCCTCCCTTCCTTCTAGCACTCCTTCCTTCCTTTCTTCCCCTCCCTCCCTTCCTACCCTGTCTCTTTTTCTTTCTTTCTTCTTCCTTCCCTTCCTTCTCTCCCTCTCCCTCCCTTCCTTCTCCTACTCCTTCCTTCCTTTCCCTCCCTCCCTTCCTTCTCTGTAACCTTTTCTTTCTTCCTTCTTCCTTCTCTCCCTCTCCCTCCCTTCCTTCTTCCACTCCTTCCTTCCTTCTCTCCCCCCTCCCTTCCTTCTCCCATTCCTTCCTTCCTTCCTTCCCCTCCCTCCCTTCCCTGTCACTTTTTCTCTTTTCTTACTTCTTTCTTTCCTTCCTTCTCTCCCTCTCCCTACATTCCTTCTCCCACCTCTTCCTTCCTTCCCCTCCCTCTCTTCCTTCCCTGCCACTTTTTCTCTTTCCTTCCTTCTTCCTTCCCTTCCTTCTCTCTCTCTCCCCCTACCTTCCTCCTCCCATTCCTCCCCCCATCCCTCCCTTCCCTGTCTCTTTTTATCTTTCCTTCCTTCTTCCTTCCCTTCCTTCTCTCCCTCTCCCACCCTTCCTTCCTTTCTTCCCCTCCCTCCCTCTCTTCCTTTCCTGTCACTTTTTCTCTTTCCTTTCTTTTTTTTCTTCCCTTCCTTCTCTCTCTCTCCCTCCCTCCCTTCTCCCTCCTCCTCCCACCCTTCCTTCCTTCCTTCCTTCCTCCCTTCCCTCCCTCCCTCTCTCTTCCTTTCCTGTCACTTTTTCTCTTTCCTTTCTTCTTTCTTCCTTCCCTTCTCTCTCTCTCCTCCCTCCCTCCCTTCTCCCACTCCTTCCTTCCTTCCTTTCTTCCCCTCCCTCCCTCTCTTCCTTTCCTGTCACTTTTTCTCTTTCCTTTCTTCTTTCTTCCCTTCCTTCTCTCTCTCTCCCTCCCTCCCTTCTCCCACTCCTTCCTTCCTTCCTTTCTTCCCCTCCCTCCCTCTCTTCCTTTCCTGTCACTTTTTCTCTTTCCTTTTTTTTCTTCCTTTCCTTCTCTCTCTCTCCCTCCCTCCCTTCTCCCACTCCTTCCTTCCTTCCTTTCTTCCCCTCCCTCCCTCTCTTCCTTTCCTGTCACTTTTTCTCTTTCCTTTCTTCTTTCTTCCCTTCCTTCTCTCTCTCTCCCTCCCTCCCTTCTCCCACTCCTTCCTTCCTTCCTTTCTTCCCCTCCCTCCCTCTCTTCCTTTCCTGTCACTTTTTCTCTTTCCTTTCTTCTTTCTTCCCTTCCTTCTCTCTCTCTCTCTCTCCCTCCCTTCTCCCACTCCTTCCTTCCTTCCTTCCTGTTTCAAGCTCTCTTGCCACCGAAGTTAGAGGCCACTTCCACAGTCTGAGTTGTCACCCAAAGGTGCTTTTTCAGGAGGCAACTGGACTTACTTTTTTTTTTTCTTTGAAGAGGTTCCGCTTCTCATCCAAGAAGCTTCTTCATCTTCTGACTGAATGGTGGGGAATGGAAGGATTTATGCTCCTTGCAGACAGCTGGTCGTTTGCATCCTTTTAGAGGGTCATTGAGGCCACCTGGAAGTTTCTCTGTGTCCTCAGGGTCACCTGAATGGTGCAAATGGTTCCTGTAATCTGCAATTTATCCTCCGGAAATTCATTCCCACACCCACGCCATTCAAAGGATGTTCATCCCAAATTGTATAGCTAAAAGCCTGCAGAGATTCTCAGTCATCCAGGTCATGGTTGTCCCAAAGGTGCTTTTTCAAGAAGTAACTGGACTTTCTTTGTTTTTCTTTGAAGATGTTTCACTTCTCATCCAAGAGCTTCAGCTGTGACTGAATGATGAGGAATGGAAGGAGTTACGCTCCTTTGCAGACCACTGGTCATTTGCATCCTTTGAGGGAGTTGTTGAGGCCACCTGTCAACATTGAACAGCCCCCTCTCAACAGAGGAGGAGGGATACCACATCATCTATCTCCAGTCTACAACACAGTCCTTTCAGCTGTGACTCTGAGGACACAGAGAAGCCTCCAAGTGGCCTCAATGACTCTCTAAAAAAGATGCAAATGACCAGCTGTCTGCAAGGAGTATAAATCCTCCTGTTCCCCACCATCCAGTCACAGCTGAAGAAGCTTCTTGGAGGAGAAGCGAAATGTCTTCAAAGCAAAACCCGAAAGTCCAGTTGCCTCTTGAAGAAGCATCTTTGAGTGACAACTCAGACTGTGGAAGTGTCAAGAGAGCTTGAAACAGGAAGGAAGGAAGGAAGGAAGGAAGGAAGGAAGGAAGGAAGGAAGGAAGGAAGGAAGGAGTGGGAGAAGAAAGATAGGGAGAGGGAGAGAAGGAAGGGAAGGAAGAAGGCAGAAAAGAGAAACAGACAGGAAGGGAGGGAGGAGTGGGAGAAGAAAGGTAGGGAGAGGGAGAGAAGGAAGGGAAGAAAGAAGGAAGGGAAGAAAAAGAGATACAGACAGGGAAGGAAGGAAGGAAGGAAGGAAGGAAGGAGGGGTGGGAGAGAGGGAGGAAGGGGAGGAAAGGAAGGAAGGAGTGGGAGAAGGAAGGTAGGGAGAGGGAGAGAAGGAAGGAAAGAGAAATAGATACGGGGAAGGGAGGGAGGGGAGGAAAGGAAGGAAAGAAAGAGAAAAAGAGACAGAAAAGGGAGGGGGAGGAAAGGAAGGAAGGAAAGAAAGAGAAAAAGAGACAGGGAAGGAAAGGAGGAAGGGAGGGGAGGAAAGGAAGGGAGGGGAGAAAATGAAGGAAGGAAAGAGAAAAAGAGACAGGGTAGGAAGGGAGGGAGGAAAGGAAGGAAGGAAGGAAGGGAGAGAGGAAGAGAAAAAGAGCCACGGAAGGAAGGGAAGGAGGGAGGAAGTAAGGAAGGACCCCCAATTCAAACAGGCTCACTCCCGTGTCAGCAGGAGGCAAAGAAAGGTCCCTCTCAGGGGAAGGGGCACACATATGGGGGGGAGGCGTTTGCTTCTCCCTCCGCCACAGAAGAGAGTGACACGTGGCCCTTTTTCCACTCTGACAGCCTCCACTGCCCTCATTGGCAGGGAGGGTGGGGGAAAGGGTGTGTGTGTGTGAGAGAGAGTGAGGGAGTGAGGGGGGTGTCGGTCATTGCGAAGGGTCTCTCTCTGTCCCCCCCCCTTTCCCCACTCGCCATTACCCATCGAAAGCCGCAATGGCCCCCACGGAGGCGAGAAAGCGCCAGCAACCCTCTGAATGACATGACAGGGGAAGTGACAAGCTTTTTATTAGTGTGATCACAGCCAGGAGTTTTAAAATAGAGTAATTGGTGCAAACAAAAGCAATTTCGCTCCCCCCTCCTCTCCTCCTCCCCCCCCCCGGTCCCCTCGCCTGTCTTCTCCTCCCCCACCCCCACCCCGAAATGCTCATTCTGAATAAATGATCTGGTTTTAATCAAGCAGCTCATCACGCATTCCCAAACAGACACAGGGGCCTTTTAATTAACAGAAGTCAAGAGTTATATTGTAATTGCAGCGTTTGTGTTTTTTTTCCTTCCCCAACTGCCCAGATGACATGGCTGGGTCCCTGGCGGTGAAAAGTATGGCTTTTATTTTCATTTTCTTTCCCCCCCCCCCAAAAAAAAACCCCTGCTTGCTTTTCAGGTGGTCCTCAATTTATCCCTGTTCGTTTAGCAATGGTTCAAAGTTAGGTCCTCGAATGGGGGTGATGGTTGGGAGCACGAATCAGGCGTCTGGAAACCAGCCTTTTTTTTATATTATAGGTAGTCTTTGATTTACAACCATTCGTTTAGTGTCGGTCTTCTTTTAGGTTACAAGTAGTCCTTGACGTATGCCCATTTGTTTAGCCAAAGCTCGAAGTTAGGGTGGTGCTGAAAAAATGGGCTTAGGGCTGGTCCTCGCATTTATGGCCAGCATTCAGCCTTGTTTCCCTAAAATTAAACATCCTCCACACATCAAAATGTTCTCCAAGGAGACATTTGTTCCCTTGTATATAAAAGGATCCCTGGTGGCGCAGGGGAATGCAGTATTGTATTGTATTGTATTGTATTGCATTGCATTGCATTGCATTGCACTGCACTGCACTGCACTATATTGTGTTGTGTTGTGTTGTGTTGCGTTGTACTGCAATGCACTGCAATGCACTGTACGGTACTGTATTGTACTGTATTGCATTGCACTGTTTTGTATTGCATTGCGTTGTATTGTACTGCACTGTATTGTACTATACTATATTGTGTTGTGTTGTACTGCACTTCAATGTACTGCACTGCACAATACGGTATTTTACTGCATTGAATTGCACTGTTTTGTATCACATTGCGCTGCATTGTAATGTATTGAATTGCATTGCACTGCACTGTATTGTACTATACTACATTGTGTTGTGTTGTACTGCAATGCACTGCTCAGTTTTGTACTGCATTGCATTGCACTGTTTTGTATTACATTGCGTTGCATTGTATTGTATTGCACTGCACTGCACTGTATTGTACTATACTACATTGTGTTGTGTTGTGTTGTACTGCAATGCACTGTAATATACTGCATGGTATTGTACTGCATTGCATTGCAGTTTTGTATTGCATTGCAGTTTTGTATTACATTGCGTTGCATTGTAATGTATTGAATTGCATTGCACTGCAGTGTATTGTACTATACTACATTATGTTGTGTTGTAATGCAATTCACTGCAATGCAATGCACGGTATTGTACTGCCTTGCATTGCACTGTTTTGTATTACATTGCGTTGCATCATAATGTATAGTATTGCAGTGCACTGCACTGCACTCTATTGTACTATACTGTACTGTAATGTACTGTACTGCACTGCACTGCATTGTATTGTACTGTACTGTGCCGTACCATACTGTACTGTATTGCGCTGAGCTGCGTTCTGTGCTGTTCTTCCCAATTCCAATCCCTTTCATTTGTACTCCTTTCTAAACCTATTCTTTCCATTTCATTCTATTCTAGAGTCACGGTGGTGTGGGGGCTAGAATGCAGTATTGTACTGTATAGTAGTACTATGTTGTATTGTGTTCTGTTCCATTCTGTTCTGTTCTTTCCTATCCCAACTCCATTCATTCCTATTCATTTCCAGTTCTACCCTTTCTATCCCATTCTAGTTATACTGCATTCTAGGGTTGGAATGCAGTATGATACTGTACTGTACTGTGTTGTACTGTTCTGCACTGCATTGCACTGCACTGCGTTGTGTTGTGTTCTGTTCCGTTCCGTTCCGTTCTTTCCCATTTCAAGCCTAATTCCGATTCCATTCATTCGTATTCATTCCTAATTCTATCCTTTCTATTCCATTCCATTCTAGAACCTTGGTGGCGCAGTGCTTAGAATGCAGTATTGCAGGCTGACTCTGCCAACTGCCAGCAGTTCGATCCTGACCAGCTCAAGCTTCACTGAGCTTTCCTTCCAGGGTCCATCAGGCACAAGGTGCGTAAAATGAGGACCCAGATTGTTGGGGGGGGGGGGTTGCTGACTTTGTAAACCGCTTATACAGGCTGTAAAGCATTACGAAGCGGTATGTATGTCTGTTATTGCTATTAAGAATGCAGAGAAGAGCAACCAAGAGGATTAGGGGACTGGAGGCTAAAACATATGAAGAATGGTTGCAGGAACTGGGTAGGTCTATTTTAATAGAAAGAAGGACCGGGGGAGACATGATAGCAGTCTTCCAATATCTCAGGGGCTGCCACAAAGAAGAGGGAGTCAAACTATTCTCCAAGGCACCTGAGGGCAGGACAAGAAGCAATGGGTGGAAACTAATCAAGGAGAGAAGCAACTTAGAACTGAGGAGAAACTTTCTGACAGTCAGAACAATTAACCAGTGGAATAGCTTGCCATCCGAAGTTGTATTTGCTCCATCACTGGAAGAGATTGGATAGCCACTTGTCTGAAATAGTACATAGGGTTTCCTGGTTGAGCAGGGGGGGCTGGACTAGAAGACCTCCAGGGTCCCTCCCCGCTCTGTTATTCTGTCATTCTTTCAGGTTTTGTACATCTTGCAGTTTTATTTTTGACAGGCTATTCTTTATCCCACGCTTTACGATCCTTTGATTTCCCCTTTTGCAGGATGGAATTTGCATTTCTGGAATCGGGGATGAAAGCGGGCAGCCTTTCCGAAAATTCTACGGTGAGGAATTTATATTCCTGGAGGGAAGGGCACGCCAATTTACAGATGAAGGTTCTCACATGGCCAAAAAAAAAGGGGGGGGGGACTTTGTCCGCAGATACTTCTGGATTTCATGCCAACTCGGCAAAGGAAAAATAGAAAAAAAGTTCAAAGAGAAGCTGAAATGGAACAGATGATATTGGGGAGGCGAAAAGAATAAAATTAAGTGAAGAATGCAAATGTGTGATCGAAACCCAAATGCATTTTGGAGAAGCGGTTTATGCAAGAGTAAAACCTTTGAGGAGAAGCTGTGGGGAAAAAAAGTAACCAAGCCATATGTAGAAGGATAGAGCACTTCTCAATTGCACTGGGAGAGTCCTCTTTCATCCGACGCAGACGGGTACCCCTCGACTTACGACCGCAATCGGGAGCAGAATCTCCATCGCTAAGCAAGACGGTTGATAAGTCAGTCGATTTTACGACCTTTCTCGCCACAGCTGTTCAGCAAATGACGGTGTTTGTTAAGTGAATCGCATGATAAAAGGTTTATCGATTGCACAGGGAGCCCTCCACGTACGACCACCACGGGGTGGTGTCAAGTTTCTGTTGCTAAGTGAGGCATTGGCTGTTGCTCCATTTTACGACATTGCTTGCCACGTTTGTTAGGTGAATCATTGAGGTGGTTAAATCAGTCGCCTGGTTGTTAAGTTAATCTGGCTTTCCTGTTGTGTCAGGGTTCCAAATAGCTTTACAATATAATACAAATACAATAGCAGAGTTGGAAGGGACCTTGGAGGTCTTCTAGTCCAACCCCCTGCCTTGGCAGGAAACCTTATACCGTTTCAGACAAATGGCTATCTCAGGGGTTGCCACAAAGAAGAGGGAGTCAAGGCACCTGAGGGTAGAACAAGAAGCAATGGGTGGAAACTAATCAAGGAGAGAAGGAGAAATTTCCTGGCAGTTAGAACAATTAATCAATGGAACAGAAGTTGCCTCCAGAAGTTATGAATGCCCCAATACCTGAAGTCTTTAAGAAGATGTTGGATAGCCATTTGTCTGAAACGGTATAGGGTTTCCTGCCTAGGCAGGGGGTTGGACTAGAAGACCTCCACGTTCCCTTCCAACTCTGCTATTGTATTGTATTGCATTGTCTTCTTAAAGACTTCCAGTATTGGGGCATTCACAACTTCTGGAGGCAAGCTGTTCCACTGATTAATTGTTCTAACTGTCAGGAAATTTCTGCTCAGTTCTAAGTTGCTTCTCTCCTTGATTAGTTTCCACCCATTGCTTCTTGTTCTACCCTCAGGTGCCTTGGAGAATACTTTGACTCCCTCTTCTTTGTGGCAACCCCTGAGATATTGGAAGACTGCTATCATGTCTCCCCTAGTCCTTCTTTCTCTTAAGCTAGACATACCTAGTTCCTGCAACCGTTCTTCATATGTTTTAACCTCCAGTCCCCTAATCCTCTTTGTTGCTCTTCTCTGCACTCTTTCTAGAGTCTCCACATCTTTTTTACATCGTGGCGACCAGAACTGAATGCAGTATTCCAAGTGTGGCCTTCCCAAGGCATTATAAAGTGGTATTAACACTTCACGTGATCTTGATTCTATCCCTCTGTTGATGCAGCCTAGAACTGTGTTGGCTTTTTTGGGCAGCTGCTGCACACGGCTGGCTCCTATTTAAATGGTTGTCCACTAGGACTCCAAGATCCCTCTCACAGTTACTACTATTGAGCAAGGTACCACCTATACTGTACTGTGCATTTCTGATCAGCTTTGCTGGTCAGACGGTTGCAAAAGGGGATTGCGTGACTCCGGGACACTGCAGCCATCATAAACATGAGCCAGCTGCCAAGAACCTTTATTTTTCATCAGGTGGGGATGCTGCAACGGTCGTAAGTTTGAAACATGATCATCGTTCACTTTTTTTAGTGCCGTTGTAACCTCAAACAGTCACTAAATGAATGGCTGCAAGTTGAGGGCCTGTAATGTAATGAGTGACATTTGACTTCTTAAAGACACTGGTGTCACGTCTGGAAGCCAGCTTCTGCATTGGGCCTTCTGGCTTGCCACCTTTAAACTGGGGGGGGATTATATGGAGTATGGGAGTTATATAGTCATAATAACATTCCTTTCTCGGAGAGTCAAGGACTGTTGTGGCCTGGCAGTGCCCAGTGAAGCTGGCAGCAGATTCGGAGAGTGAGGAGGTTGGGGAGGAACCTGGGCCAGTCCTGGAGTCTGGGGAAGGCTCTGAGGAGGGCTCTGTGTCGGAGGCAGAGATGGGGCCAAGGCCTTCTGACTGTTATCAGCTGCCTTCGGAGTCAGACATCAGTGAGGCAGAAGAACAGCTGGAGCCTGTTCCCAGTGTGCTCATGCATAGATTGGCCAGACGAAGGGAACAGCTAAAGAACAGGGGTCGACTTGGGAGGAAGGCCAGAGGTGGACGATGAATGGCCCCTCCCAGAGGAAATAAAAGAGGAGCAAAAGGGGAGTGGAGTTTGCAGGAGAGACAATTAGTTGGCTTAATTGGTTCGTGACTCTTGAGACTCCTTGCCAAATTTTGCAGATATCAACCTATCAGCTCTCCAAGCCAGATAAGGTCTGTGCCTGTAAATCCTCCCCTGAAAGACTTTGCTGGACATGAATGAGCAGAATTCACAGTCAATTAATAAAAGGGATTTTTGTCCTGACAAAGGAGTTTGCTTCATGCTCTTGGGAAGCCTCGGTCAGAACACGGGGGTGGAATGTCAAAATAACATTCCTTTCTCAGAGAGTCAAGGACATCCTGCCCTGCACCTGGAGTGGGGTGACTGGGAGGCATCTCCGGTTGGGACGGTGCCTGATTGGGCCATGTGGGTGCTGGGCAGGGACTTCAACTTTCTTTTGGGTGGGGAAAACCTGGAAGCTTTCAGATTCGGCTTTTCCCAGATGTGCCAATATGACATCTCTAATAAAGTGGAACTTTGAGGAACTCAAACCCTCGGAATCTTCTTTCGCCGGGGGTGCTCCTTGGAACCCTGACAACTGGTGAATTTCAAGCCGGTTCCCCATAAATCTGCACCCATCTTAGAGAACATTGCTCCTATCCGTGTGTGTGCATATTTTCACACCCACACTGACACCTTATTTGCATTCCCACATGCAATCCATGCCTAGCGTAAATATTTCTTCGCAGTTTTCATTCTGCATTCACACTTCTTTTGCACACTGTTTGAGAGCAGGGGGTTTTCACCCACCCCTGTGCTTGAAGAAGGGTGGAGCCCGGTCCCAGATGATAAACACAGGCAGTCCTTGACTTACGACCACAATGGAAGCCCAAATTTCCTGTTGCGAAGCGAGACATTGGCGAAGTGGGCTTTGCCCCCATTTTGCGACTTTTCTTGCCCCACGTTGTTAAGTGAATCACTGCAGTTGGTAAATTGGTCACATGGTGGAGACGTGAATCTGTCTTCAAAAGGGGATCACATCATCACACATCACACACACACACACACACACACACCAGGAAACTGCAACCGTCATAAATATGAGCCAGTTGCCAAGCATCTGAATTTTGATCGCGTGATCTTGGGGGGGATGCTGTGCAATGGTCGTAAGTGTGAAAAACGGTCATAAGTCACCTTTTTCTGAAACTTTGAATGGTCACTAAATGAACTGTTGTAAGTCAAGGACTACCCATACATTTCTCCACCATAGGTAGTCCTTGACTTACAACCCCAATGGAGCCCATTATTCCTGTTGTTCAGAGAGACGTTTGTTAAGTGACTTTTTTGCCACGATTGTTAAGTGAATCACCGCAGTGGTTAAGTTAGTAAGACGGTCGTTAAGTGAATCTGGCTTTTCCCCGTGTTTGTCTGAAATGCTGGCGGGTTTCCTGCCTGAGCGTGGGGTTGTACAAGAAGACCTCCAAGGTCCTTTCCAACTCAGTTAACCTACTCTGTTCTCCAAATCACCTCAGGGCAGAACAAGAAGCAATGGGTGGAAACTAATCAAGGAGAGAAGCAACCTGGAACTAAGGAGAAACTTCATGAAAGTGAGGACAATTAACCAGTGGAACTGCTTGCCTCCAGAAGCTGTGGGTGCTTCATCACTGGAGGTTTTCAAGAAATGACTGGGCAGCCACTTGTCTGAAATGGGATAAGGCAGGGGTGTCAAACTCAATTTCATTGAGGGCCGGACCAGCATTTGCAGTTGTCCTCTAGGGTCCAGGGAAGGAGGAGGGCTGTGGTTGGGGCGGACGAACTGGGAGTGGCCCGGGAGCGTTGCCAGTTTGACATCACTCATGTAAGTGGTGCTTGTGATTTGTCAACGAGACATTAAGGCCTGAGCCAGTCTATTCTACATAACACAGATCTACCTCCTTCAGGCAGAGCCATAGGACGAATCCCAAAGCCCTTTTGTTGCATCATCACCCAGCAAGAGTCAACCAAGACTTGGTCGACTCTTGCTGGGTGATGGCTGACCCCTGCATGACCCCACTGGAGTCTGACAACCAATCAGAATACAAGCTCAAATTCAAAGCCCAACAGAGGGTATAAATCTCTCTCTCTCTCTCTCTCTATCTCTCTCTCTCTCTCTCTCCCTCTCTCTCTCTCTCTCTCTCTCTCTCTCGCATGTGCCTTTGTGCCCAGGATCTCAAACCATGTGGTCCTGTCCACCATTAAACTTTCCAAGCAGCCTCCATGTTTCCAGTGTCTTCCTCCCCACTTGGAACTGAACCCAGACGCAACACAGACCAGCTCCTTATCGTTTCCCGGATGGCCGTGTGGGCCAGATCCAACCACATCACGGGCCGGATTCAGCCCGCGAGCCTTGGGTTTGACATCCCGGGTATGGGGGTCTCCTACTCTAGCAGTGGGTTGGACCAGAGGACCTCCAAGGTCCCTTCCAACTCTGATATTCTGTATCCTGTATGCAAACAGCACATTTATCTCCACTAAATATTGGCGCTTAATCTAGAAAGTGTTGGATTGTTTCCTTGTGCCTCATCCGCACGAGGTCTGGAAGACAAACCTATTATTATTATATACACAACACTGTGAAGTCACAGCTGCCAATTCTTTAGTTGGCTGTGTTGGCTTTCATTCACACTGAGTTCCTCCCAAGAACCAAGGATGTCCCCGTACAAATTCAAGCCTTTTGGCCTTTTGTAATTGACAGATGGAAATGTTTTCGGTGTGCAAATTTTCTAAGTTGCCATCCGTGTGTGCCGATAAATCACTGGGACCACCACGCTTAGTTCATGGCACAATTTTTCAGTTTTCATTTCCAGATCTTGATTCTTTCTGTTTTTCCCCAATTCTTTGTCTCTTATTTGACAATCTCCTGAGATTGCTACATCAAATATTCACGCTTTCTTCTTTTCACCCGTCGTTAAATCTGAGCAAAGACACTACAAAGTACAGAATTTCAGAGTAACAGAGTTGGAAGGGGCCAAGGGTGGGTTTCACATTTTGTTACCTCCGGTTCACCACCACCAGGCACCACCACCAGGCACACTTCGCAGGTACACAGGCTCCTCCCACGCATACACCTGTTCTGACCTAGGCTTCCTGATACAGTAAAAAGCACATGCTTAGTCCCCAAAACCCTCTTTTTATTTCAAAGGCTGTGAATTATGTTCATTCACAGCCCGTAATGAGTCACAAACAGTTTGTAAAGAGTCTGACAGAAGTCTGCCACAATCCTTCGGGATAAGGTTGATAAGCACCCACCTTTATCTTCCTTGAAACGCTGCCCAAGACCTAATTGGCAATTAGCTTGCAAGGGCACACAGAGCACAGAGTCAAAACGGAGCTTCAGAATTTAAACCAACCAGCATGAACAAAGTTGCCTCCTGCAAAGGCTTACGTGCCTTTGCTCCTCCTTTATGTCCTATGGGAGGGGCCAATCACCCCCAAGCCTTATTCCCAAGTCGTCTCTTTTGTCTTAACTGTTCTTGCCTTCTGGCAGCTCTGTGCATGCGCGCACTGGGAACAAGCTCCCCCTGTTCCTCTGCCTCGCAGATGTCCAACTCTGGTGGCTCAGGAGGCAGCACATAGCTACCAGATGGCCCTGGCCCCCTCTCTGCCTCCGACGTAGAGCCCTCATCAGAGCCTTCCCCAGACTCCAGGACTGGCCCATCTTCCTCCCCAACTTCCTCGCTATCCGAATATGCTGCCAGCTCCACTGGCCACTGGTGGGCCACAACAGCTCCTGGCCTTCAGCGCATATGCTTTGCTCATGCGTGTGCCTTGTGTGCAGGGGACCAGCCACAAAAAAGTGCCTAAATAGGACGGTATAGAGAGCGATTTCCGCTACCAGTTCGGCAGAACCAGTCCAAACTGGCTGAATATCACCTCTGCAAGGGACCCTCAAAATTCGGATGCTTGAGAATTGACTCATATTTATGACAGTTGTAAAGTCCCGGGGTCACGTCACCCCCTGTTTGCAAACTTCTGATGAGCAAAGTCAATGGGGAAGACAGATTCACTTAACATCCGTGTCACGAGTTTAACAACTGCAGGGATCCACTTAAAAACTGTGTGAAGAAAGGTTGTAAAATGAGGAGGAAACTCATGTAACAACTGTTTTGCTTAGCAACGTAAACTTTGGGCTCAATTGTGGTCGTAAATCAAGGACTACCTGTACTGACTTCCAGCTTTCAGCAAAACCATCTCAGAGTGAGCAATGGCTTCACCTCACGAATGCTGCAATTATTTTACAACCTCCACATCTGCTTAACGACCACTGCAAAAAAAAAGTCATAAAAACAGTTTTACAACATAATGAGCTACAACCGTTAAGGCTCCATTATGGTTGTAACTCGAGAACTTTTCGAGTTTCCTGCGTGAGAAGTGGGTTGGTCTAGAAGACCTCCAAAGTCCCTCCCAACCCTATTATGAGCTGCAGTGCTGCAGTGGTTAGAGTGCAGTACTGCAAGCTACTTCCGCTGACTGCCGGCAATTTGGCAGTTCGAATCTCACCAGGCTCAAGGTTGACTCAGCTGTCCATCCTTCCGAGGTCAGTAAAATAAGGACCCAGATTGTTGGGAGCAAGAGGCTGACTCTGTCAACCGCTTAGAATACGGCATGCAGTTTTGGTCGCCACAATGTAAAAAAGATGTGAAGACTCTGGAAAGAGTGCAGAGAAGAGCAACAAAGAGGATGAGGGGACTGGAGGCTGAAACATATGAGGAACGGTTGCAGGAACTGGATATGTCTAATGTTTAATGAAAAGAAGGACCAGGGGAGACATGATAGCAGTCTTCCAATATCTCAGGGGCTGCCACAAAGAAGAGGGAGTCAAACTATTCTCCAAAGCACCTGAGAGAAGGAGAAGAAGCAATGGGTGGAAACTAATCAAGGAGAGAAGCAACCTAGAACTGAAGAGAAACTTCCTGACAGTTAGAACAATTAATCAGTGGAACAGAAGTTGCCTCCAGAAGTTTTGAATGCCCCAACACTGGAAGTCTTTAAGAAGATGTTGGATAGCCATTTGTCTGAAACGGTATAGGGTTTCCTGTCTAGGCAGGGGGTTGGACTAGAAGACCTCCAAAGTCCCTTCCCACTCTGTTATTCTGTTAGTCCTCCACCCTACTCAAGCAGGAGACTCTTTACCATTTCAGACAAGTGATTGTGCAGTCTCTTCTTAGAAACCTCCAATGATGATGTAAAGTATGTAGAAAAGATGTGGAGACTCCAGAAAGAGTGCAGAGAAGAGCAACAAAGAGGATTAGGGGACTGGAGACTAAAACATATGAGGAACGGTTGCAGGAACTGGGGATGTTTAGCTTAAGAGAAAGAAGGACTAGGGGTGACATGATAGCATTGTTCCGATATCTCAGGGGTTGCCACAAAGAAGAGGGAGTCAAACTATTCTCCAAGGCACCTGAGGGTAGAACAAGAAGCAATGGGTGGAAACTAATCAAGGAGAGAAGCAACTTAAACAGAGGAGGAATTTCCTAACAGTTAGAACAATTAATCAGTGGAGCAGAAGTTGCCTCCAGAGGTTGTGAATTCTCCAACACTGGAAGTTTTAAAGAAGATATTGGATAACCATTTGTCTGAAATAGTATAGGGTTTCCTGCCTGAGGAGGGGGTTGGACTAGAAGACCTCCAAGATCCCTCCCAACTCTGTTATTCTATTCTTTTCTGTAATTCTGTTCTGTTCTATTCTATTCATATTATACTGTACTGTACTTTACTATACTATCCAGTGTAAGTCTAAGTGCTATTGCTATTCTGATTGCCTGCCTGCCTTCTGACCATGAATGGGACTTAGTGGGAGAAGCAGAAGGAGAGCACTGATTAGTTATGACATATTTTGAGTTATCACCTCATCCCTGGAATAAGAAGCAATTGGAGTAAACAAACGATCCATCGTGAACAGAGGAGGAAAATGATTTCTTAATACAGGTAGTCCTTGACTGACAACAATCCAACTAACCATTTGAATTTACAACAGACGTTGAAAAAAGTTGACTTACGACCATTTTTCACACTTACGACCGTTGCAGCCTCCCCATGGTCTACATTGGGATGCTTGACAACTGACTCACATTTATGACGGTTGTAGCATTGCAGGCTTACGTATTTCCCCTTTTGCGGCCTTGTGACGAGCAAATTCAATGGGGAAGCCACTGATTCCCTTAATGACTGTGGGACTCATCTAACGACTGCTCTGATTCACCCTCATAAATGTGGCGAGGAAAAGTTGTAAAACGGGGCAAAACTCACTTAACAACTGTCTCAGTAACAGAAATTTTGGGCTCTGTTGTGGTCGTACATCGAGGACTACCTATAAACCCTCAACCCTACAAAACAACTCCGCCAAGAAGGAACGTTCACACATTCAGGACGAAGTGAGGAAATACATAATTTCTCCCCCTTCTCTTTTCACCAAGGCGGTTTTGTCACTTGTGAATTGCACCTTTTAAGCTGGAGGGAAAAGAGAGAAAGAGACTATTTCAAATGTGCAAATTTCTCTCCCACCGCCCCCCCCCCCCATCTCCCATCCCCAACTCATCTGTATGCACAAGAGAAATCCAAGGTCTCTTCAGGTGTTTGCATAAATCTGAATTCTCTTGCACAGCAATTATCTTGTCTTAAGGGGGAAGTGGGGGGGGGGGGATGCACAAACAAATCTTATTGTGTTATTTTTAGAAGTGGGGGATTGGGAAAAAGAGACAGTGAAGAGATGGAAGAGTAATGATGCTTTTGGGGATTGGTATTATTTTATTTATTTTATTTATTTTATTTATTTTATTTATTTTATTTATTTTATTTATTTTATTTATTTTATTTATTTTTTTATTTATTTATTTATTTATTTCATTTATTTCATTTTTATTTTATTATTTTATTTTTTATTTATTTTATTTATTTTATTTATTTTATTTATTTTATTTTATTTTATTTTATTTTTTTATTTTATTTATTTTATTTTTTTTATTTTTTTATTTATTTTATTTATTTTTATTTTTACTTTTATTTTATTTTTTATTTTTTAACTTTTTTTATTTTATTTTATCACTATTTTACTTTATCATTCCATTTTATTTATATTTTATCAATTTTTATCATTTTTTTATCATTTTACTTTATTTCTATTTTCTTATTTTATTTTGTTTTATTATTTTATTTTATTATCATTTTATTTTATCCCATCACTTTATTTTATCATTTTATCGTATTACGGTACATCTTTTTATTTTGTTCATTACGGGTGAATCTCTACTTATGACCACAATTGAGCCCAAAGTTTCTGTTGCTAAATGAGACAATGGGTTATAAGTGAACTTTGGCCCATTTTACTACCTTTCTTGACGTGGTTGTTAAGTGAGTCACTGCGGTTGTTAAGTTGGTCGAATGGTTGTTATCAGTCAGTGAATCTGACCCAGGGTGGATTGCTGCCAGCATTACTGCTGATTCGATGCGCAGATTTTTTTTGCACTCCCTGAGGCCTCCTGGGACCAAAAACTGCACGGGGAGCCCCCCCCCCCCCGTAGCCCCTTTTGGGCATAGAAGTGAAGCCTCCTGGGACCAAAAGTGGTGCACCGGGGGGGGGGGGACCTCCCACTCCTTCCCCACCCCTCATGCAGTGGTGGGTTGCTCTTACCGTCGCTACCGGTACGCTGATCGCGGTCTGCCATGCTCGAGCTTGACATATGCTGCGCACACATGCGCAATCCACCGCCCCTGCGACACCCAGCTGCTTATCAGGGCACGTGCGCAGTGTGCTTTTTGGCATAAAAACAGCCTATAGACCGCGGGATGGGCGGGTGGACCAAACGAGCTACCGTACCGGTACGTTCTCAGCTGCTCCTGGCCGCTATCGGTACGGCCGTAGTGGGGCCGTGCCCGCAGCAACCCACCACTGCACTCATGCATGCACACGCGTCTCCCGCATGCGTGGCAAAGCCCCGAAAATCAGCTGGCCGGCAGGAGGCCTGCGCAGATGCGTGGTGGAGCTGATCTGGGGGGGGACGGCTGTTGTGTCCGCAGAGAAGCTCCATGTGCCGCCTGTGGCACGTGTGCCATAGATTTGCCATCACGAGTATAGGATCTCCTGCTTGCACCAGGGGTTGGACTAGAAGACCTCCAAGGTCCCTTCCCACTCTGTTATTCTCTTCTGTCCTGAGAGGGCGGCGGCCGGGGGGGGGGGAAGGACCTTTTGGTGTTATCCAAAACTTTGATTTATTTCAAGTTGGAAGTTTGGTGGCCGCCAGCCAGGGCTCCCTGATGGGTTGGGTTGCTTCGTTTATTGGCTAGCTTAAAAACTCACCGCTGGCTTTTTCCTGGAAGAAAGAAGACGGGGAAAGAGAACAAAACCGGATTGGATCAATATTTACACACCTCTGAGGTCCAGCTACTGGCCCTGGAATAAAATTGGACAGCTGGGTTTAATCGAAGTTTTGGTGCCCAGCTGCTCGTCCTTCTCTCCCCATCACCTTCAGAGCCTCAAATGATGCTTGCTGGTGCGAGAGGGCTAAGTTTCTTTCTTTCTTTCTTTCTTTCTTTCTTTCTTTCTTTCTTTCTTTCTTTCTTTCTTTCTTTCTTTCTCTTTCTCCCTTCCCTCCTCGCTTTCTGCCTTCCTTTTTTCCTTCATTCCCTCCTTCCTTCCTTCTTCCAGCCCTCCCCCTTTCTCTTCTTGTTCCTTCCTTCTTTCCTTCCTTCCTCCAGCTCTCCCTCCCTTCCTTCCTTCCTTTTTCCTTCATTTCTTCCTTCTTCCTTTTTTCTTCCTTCCTTCCTCCAGCACTCCCTCCCTTTTTCCCTCCCTTCCTTTTTCCTCCCTCCCTCCCTTTCCTTCCTTCCTTCCTTCCTCCAGACCTCCCACCTCCCCTTCCTTTTTCCTTCCTTTCTTCTTTCCATCCTTCCTTTTTTCTTCCTTCCTTCCTCCAGCACTCCCTCCCTTTTTCCCTTTGTTTCTTTGTCCCTCCCTCCCTTCATTTTTCTTCCTCCCTTCCTTTCCTTCCTTCCTCCAGACCTCCTCCTTTCCCTTCCTTTTCCCTTCCTTTCTTCTTCCTTCCCTCCTCCCTTTTTCTTCCTTCCTTCCTCCAGCCCTCCCTCCCTCTTTCCCTTCGTTCCTTCCTTCTTTCTTTCCTTCCTTCCCTTTTCCTTTTTTTCTTCCTCCCTCCCTCCCTCCCTCCCTCCCTTTCTTCTTCTTGCATTTTCTTCCCCTCTTGCTCCTCTGGGAAGGAAAACCAGCGGTGGTTTTTTTGATGGATGAATGAATGTGAAATGTTATCGGAGTGAGTCTCCAGGGAGGAATATCCCACAATTGTTATTTCCACTGCTTTCAAACACGGGAAACGCAGAACCTGGATTAAGCGGAGAGAAAGCCTCTTGACGTGGGCGACATCTGTGAGGAGGCGTGAGTGGGAAGCATGGAGAAGGCCAAGGCCCTGCTTCAACAGATGGGGCCAGCCTAATGGGGTGTCTCAGCTGCGGAGGTTACAAAGCAAGGGGTAAAATTGGGAGTTTAGTCACACTGGATGAGACTCTGGTTCTTCCACCACCCTTGTCACGTCCTATCAAATCTTGCCTTCCCCAAATTTCACACGGGGAAAGCAACACCAGAGGCCGCACCGTCATAAAATTGCTGGTTTCTTTCAATTTAGTATAGGTGCTACCTTGCTCAGTAGTAGTAACTGTGAAAGGGATCTTGCAGTCCTAGTGGACAACCATTTAAATATGAGCCAGCCGTGTGCAGCAGCTGCCAAAAAAGCCAACACAGTTCTAGGCTGCATCAACAGAGGGATAGAATCAAGATCACGTGAAGGGTTAATACCACTTTATAAGGCCTTGGTAAGGCCACACTTGGAATACGGCATTCAGTTCTGGTCGCCACGATGTAGAAAAGATGTGGAGACTCTAGAAAGAGTGCAGAGAAGAGCAACAAAGAGGATTAGGGAACTGGAGACTAAAACATATGAAGAACGGTTGCAGGAACTGGGTATGTTTAGCTTAAGAGAAAGAAGGATTAGGGGAGACATGATAGCAGTCTTCCAATATCTCAGGGGCTGCCATAAAGAAGAGGGAGTCAAACTATTCTCCAAGGCACCTGAGGGTAGAACAAGAAGCAATGGGTGGAAACTAATCAAGGAGAGAAGCAACTTAGAACTGAGGAGAAACTTCCTGACAGTTAGAACAATGAATCAGTGGAACAGAAGTTGCCTCCAGAAGTTGTGAATGCCCCAACACTGGAAGTCTTTAAGAAGATGTTGGATAGCTATTTGTCTGAAGTGGTATAGGGTTTCCTGCCTAGGCAGGGGGTTGGACTAGAAGACCTCCAAGGTCCCTTCCAACTCTACTATTGTATTGTATTGTAATTTCCAATGGAAGGGAAGAAAGCCTGTTCTCCTTCGATGGGTTAACAGAATGACACAGTTAGAAGGGACCTTGGAGGTCTTCTAGTCCAACCCCTTACTCAAATGGCCGTCCAATGACTCTTCTTAAAAACGTCCAGTGTTGGAGCATTCACAACTTCTGAAGGCCTGTCGTTCCACCGATAAGATTATTCTCACTGTCAGGAAATTCCTCCTCAGTTCTCGGTTGCTTCTCTCCTTGATGAGTTTCCATCCATTTGCTTCTTCTCCTGCCCTCGGGTGCTTTGGAGAATACCGCATTTATTGGAGTATAAGACGCACCAAGATTTTGAACAGGCAAATTTTAAAAAAAGGTTTTGCACTCTGCGGACCCCCCAAAAACGACCTGTTTTTCGCGAAAACGGGCCCATTTCTTTTTTTTTCAAAAAAGGGCATAAATAGCCTTTAGGGGTTTGTAGAGTGCTCCGGGGGGATGAGGCCCCCCCAAAATAAGCAAAAAACAGCCTGTTTTTCACAAAAACGGGCCCTGTTTTTTGTCAAAGAAATTGCATGCATAGCCTTTAGGAGGCTTATAGAGTGCTCCTGGGGACTGAGAGGGCAAAATTGAGTAAAAAAACAGTCTGTTTTTTCGCTCACTTCTGCCCTCCCCAGCCCCCAGGAGCACTCCGGAAGCCTCCTAAAGGCTCTGCATGGCCATTTTGGTGAAGGGGATGGGGTTCCGGGAGGCAAAAAATGCGGTATTCAGTGTATAAGACGTGCCCAGATTTTTTTGGGGGGGATATACAATATAATACAATACAATACAATGCAATGCAATACAATAGTAGAGTTGGAAGGGACCTTGGAGGTCTTCTAGATTTAAAACCCCCTGCTAGGCAGGAAACCCGAAGTGACCATTTCAGGCAAATGGCTATCCAACATCTTCTTAAAGGCTTCCAGTGTTGGGGCATTCACAACTTCTGGAGGCAAGCTGTTCCAAATGATTAATTGTTTTTCACTGTCAGGAAATTTCTCCTCAGTTCTAAGTTGCTTCTCTCCTTGATTAGTTTCCACCCATTGCTTCTTGTTCTTTTCCTCAGGTGCCTTGGAGAATAGTTTGACTCCCTCTTCTTTGTGGCAACCCCTGAGATATTGGAAGACTGCTATCATGTCTCCCCTGGTCCTTCTTTCTCTTAATTTCTCTTAAAAAATAATATATTTTTATTATTTTTACATTTAAAACAATGCAGTGCCGCGAAGTCGAAGTGACCATACATTCACATTATATAAAGCTAGTCTCAACCATTAACAATTAGCCTACTTAATACTGTTGCAGAAAATGACAGGCCTTAGACTTCTCAGGATACAGGAAAAGTTTATTTGGCAGCCAGGTTCAGAAAAGTTAGCCCATGGCTAACGTTGTGAATTTCTGAACGGCCTTCATTGTCGAAGCACGCATTCTTATACATTCTCAAAGACAGCGTGACACGGAAACACTTTACTCATTTCTTATTGGTTACCTTGAGGAAAAAGCCTTATAAGGAGATGGGGGTCTTACTTCTCCTTTTGTTACAGGTATGGACTACGTGCCATTAACGAACTTTAATTGAACCTTGTGGTTTTGGACTTTTGACATAGGGACATTTGCTGGAACATGTTGTGGTTGAAGGCTGATGACATTTCCCTGTCCCTTTAAGCAAGCTTCTAACTGTCCCCTTTTATGCCACGTCTTCATTCTTTTATTTTAATCCATATTTTATTCTACTTTAATACATTGTCTATCCTTCTGTCCAATCACAATATATACAGTTTGTTCCAGTCTTGTCACCTTGTCTTATACCGATCATAATGATCAAATTATCATTCTTTGATAATGTGACAAAATGAGCCTGTCTGGCACCAGAGGACGCTTTGCCGTCGATATAGTTTACTTGTGATTTTCTTTTTCCAAATTGTGCTTTTGATAAGGTTATGCGCGCCCAGTTAACTACTACTAGATAAAGTAGAAGAATGTTCTTAGACAGGTATCACCACCTAGATGGAAAAAATTCTGGTTTAAACAAATTTGGTCACCCACCATTTCTTGTAGTCCTCAATGGAATTTTGCATTTACATGGAGGGAAGTATGCAGTGGAGTACTTTTTTACACTCTGTTTTGGGCCCAGGACTCTTAAACATCTTCATCAATGATTTGGATGAGGGAATAAATGGGGAACTCATCAAAATTTTGCAGATGACACCAAGCTGCAGGAATAGCCAACACTCCAGAAGATAGGCATTTAAGATACAGAAGGATCTTGACAACCTTGAACATTGGGCACTATCTAATAAAATGAAATTCAATGGTGAAAAGAGGAAGGTTCTACATTTAGGCAAGAAAAACCAAATGCACAGGTACAGTATAGATGATACCTTGCTCAGTAGTAGTAACTGTGAAAAGGATCTTGGAGTCCTAGTGGACAACCAATTAAATAGGAACCAGATGTGTGCAGCAGCTGCCAAAAAATCCAACACAGTTCTAGGCTGCATCAACAGAGGGATAGAATCAAGATCACGTGAAGGGTTAATGCCACTTTATAATGCCTTGGTAAGGCCACACTTGGAATACTGCATTCAGTTCTGGTCGCCACAATGTAAAAAAGATGTGGAGACTCTAGAAAGAGTGCAGAGAAGAGCAACAAAGAGGATTAGGGGACTGGAGACTAAAACATATGAAGAACGGTTGCAGGAAATGGGTATGTCTAGCTTAAGAGAAAGAAGGATTAGGGGAGAGATGATAGCATTGTTCCAATATCTCAGGGGTTGCCACAAAGAAGAGGGAGTCAAACTATTCTCCAAGCCCACCTGATTTACAATACAAACAAAGCAACGGGTGGAAACTGATCAAGGAGAGAAGCAACTTAGAACTGCCCTAGGAGAAACTTCCTGACAGTTAGAACAATTTTTCAGTGGAACAGAAGTTGCCTCCGGAAGTGTGTGAATGCCCCAACACTGGAAGTCTTTAAGAAGATGTTGGATAGCCATCTGTCTGAAACTTTTATAGGGTTTCCTGCCTAGGCAGGGGGGTTGGACTAGAAGACCTCCAAGGTCCCCTTCCAACTTCTACTATTGTATTGTATAAAAATCTGTTCCAGACTTCAAAATATTCTGGTTCCCGTTTTTATTTTTAAGTTCCAGAGTGAGCCTATCTGCTTTCGCACAAGCCAACGCTTTCCTGATTATATCTAGCTCTGATGGTGTATTTTCTTTTTTCCAATATTGTGCATATGTTATGCGCGCCACAGTTAGTACATGTATAATTAGATAAAGTGTATCTTTCTTAAACCCCTCTGGTATCATACCTAGGAGAAAAAATTCTGGTTTAAACAAGATTTGGTCTCCCACCATTTCTTCTAACCATGATTGAATCATTTTCCAATATTTTTTTTACCTCATTGCACATCCACCACATATGATAAAAAGTGCCTGGTGTTTTTTTTACACTTACAACTATTTGGGGCCAGATTTTTAAGCATTTTGGAGAGCCGTGCTGGGGGGAGATGCCATCTGTCGAACATCTTATAAAGATTTTCTTTATACACCATAGCCATTGTTAGTTTCTGATTAAGTATCCAAAGTTTTCTTGTTCTCCCCACTAGCCAATTCCACATTGTAACCGAAATTTTTGACTCCCCAGGCGACCATTATTTCTTTGACATGTTCCTCCTCTAGCTTATATTCCAACAAAAATCTATACAACACGTTGATCAGCCTGTTTTCTGTCTGTATCAAAAGTTTATCTAATATTGTGTAATCTTTGGCAATACCTTCCTTCTTCCTATCCTGTGCAAACCTTGATTGTATCTGTAAGTAGGACCACCATTCTACTTGCACCCCTTGTGATGCCAATTTTAATCTAGTTTTTATCTCCCCCTGTCTGTTCAATAACTCTTTTTATGTGACTATATTTTCCATATTAATTACATTTGGGTGTATGTATGCTTCCATCGTAGATAGCCAAATGGGTGTTTTGATATAGTGGTCGTGTTTAATTTTGTTCCATATTAATAACAGGGACTGTTAAAAGGTGTGTCTTATACTCCAAAAAATACAGTAGGTTGACCCCCCCTCTTCTTTGGGGGAGACCCCCAAATATCAGAAGCCTGCTATCATGTCACCAGAGATGGAATTCAGCCGGTTCAGACCGGTTCACCTGAACTGTTAGCGGAAATTGACGGTGGGCAAACCTACCTGCCCCAGCTTTTATGCCCTCCTATTTAGCCACATTTTTGAGACTGGGCACATGCACGGAAGGCACAGGCGAGAGAAAAGCAGATGCGCGGAAGGCCAGGTGCAGGCATGGAAGGGGCGCACACACGCGCAAAGCAAGCATGAACCCGGGGGACGAACCGGCGGTAACAAAATGGGAAACCCACCGCTGCATGTCACCCCTAGTCCTTCTCTTCATTCAAGGGTTGCTGGCTGGAGTGACAGCATCTAGACATGCGGGGGGAGACTAGGATGGGTCAAAACAGTCAAGATGGCGGCCACAAGGGTACAACTGAAGAATTGGTCATTGCTTTTAATGGTTGTTAACATGGCTGTGTAGGATTTGTGTGGGAAGCCAAGAGGACCATGCCAAAGTGGGACAGATTCATTTCCTGAAAGTCCCCCTTTCTCTTTATTCATTTTAACCATGTTTTAGGCATCCTTGCCTCCTTTAAACTTTTACATGTTGTTTTTACTAGTTTAATATTTGATTGTAAACTGTCTGGAGAACCTCTCGGAGGGAGACGGGTAGTTTTAAAAGGTGAGTGGAAAAAGAAAGAAAGAAAGAAAGAAAGAAAGAAAGAAAGAAAGAAAGAAAGAAAGAAAGAAAGAAAGAAAGAAAGAAAGAAAGAAGGAGGGAGGGTAGGAAAGGTAGAGAGAAGGAAGAGAAGGGGAGGGAAGGAGGCGAAGAAAGAGGAGGAGGAGGAAAGGAAGCAAGGAAGAGGGAGGGAAAGGTAGAGAGAAGGAAGAGAAGGGGAGGGAAGGAGGCGAAGAAAGAGGAGGAGGAGGAAAGGAAGGAAGGAAGAGGGAGGGAAAGGGGAAGAGAGAGGAGGGAAGGAAAGAAAGAAAGAAAAAGAAGGAAGGGAGGGGGAGGAAAAAATAAGGAAAGAAGGAAAGAGAAAGAAAGAGAAGGAAGGAAGAGGGAGGGGGAAAGTTGCAAAAAAGAAATGGAGGAGAGGAAGGAAGGAAAGAAAGAAAAAGAAGGAAAGAAGAAACAAAGGAACGAAGGGAAGGGAAGGGAGGAAGGAAAAAGGAAGGACGAGGGAGAGAGGGAGGGAAAGGTGGAGAAAAGGAAGGGAAGGGGGAGAGGAGACAGGAAGGGAGGGAGGAAGGAAGGAAGGAAAAAGAAGGAAGGAAGGAAAAAGAAGGAAGGAACAGTGATCTGGTGGCCATTTTGACTTTTTTGACACACACACACACACACCCTCTCCATGTTTGAGTTACAGAAGTGACATGACCCACACCTACAGGCATGGTGGAAAGATGATGTGCAATTTAACTCCACCCTCCCTGCTTCCAAAAGGCCCCCAGGTAATGATGCGTCCACCTTCCCCCGTTTGATCATTCTATCCCACCCCGCCACTTCCTCCCACCAAGAGGCGAAGGGAATCCATCCCCGCCTGCCAGGGCTTGCTAAAACTGTCAAATGATATATGGACTCGACCCGAACCAGGCGCCATCCGCAAAATATTGTTTTGGCCGTTAATTTTACGAGTCAAATTATGCCCGAGGCTTGAATGAGCTTCACTTCCTCCTAGTAAATCTAATTTTATCCGGATATTCTGTTTTATGACAATCAGCGGGGACAGTAAATTGTCACCCTTGGAGCTGTCAACGGGCCCTTGTTCCATCAGGATTTTTTTCCTCCCACCTTCCTCTGTGAGTTTTGGCAAAAGATTATTATTATTTTTTTTAAAGAGACTGAACAGTCCTCCTTGGTAGATGAAAAGTACAGATTTCAGGTAGTCCTCGAATTGCGACCACAATGGAGCCCCCAAATTTCCATTGCTAAGCGAGACAGCTAAGTGAATTTCGTCCCATCTTGTGGCCTTTCTTCCCACAGTTGTTAAGTGAACCACTCAGTAACGTGGTTGTTAAGTGAATCTCGCTTCCCTATTGACTTTGCTTGACTAAAGGTTGCAAAAGGGGATTGCATGACCCCGGGACGTTGCAAATGTCATTGATATGCGCCCATTTGCCAAGCGTCTGAATTTTGATCACGTGACCATGGGGATGCTGTGGTGGTCGTAGGTGTGAAAAACAGGTGTTAAGTTCCTTTTTTAGTGATATTGCAACTTCGAACGGTCATTAAATAAATGATTGTAAGTCAAGGACGACGTGTAACTGTTAGAAATTCTGATTTTATATACAGCACCACAGATCAAACAAAGCGTACAGTCACCATGTATTTTACTGCTTAACTGGTTTTTTTTTTTAACTGCAACAGGAAACAGAAGACAAAAAGAACATGGAGTATATACCATAGAGCCAAACTTGTAAATTCTGCCATCAACTGGCTGAATACTACTGTAGTTGTTGCACAAAAATACATTCCAACAATGAATTCCAACAGTAAGTTCTTCCTAGTAGTTACATGCAGTCTTCGGCTTACAACTATTAATTTAAGGGTGTAGCTAAAGCTCATGGGAGGAAGTTCAATCAGATGGTTATGGCCGCCATCTTGACTTTTTTGACCATTCCTGGCAGGCACGCCTGTTCCTCACCTTTCCACATTCTCTGGCCTTGTGACAGAGAGTTGGGAAGTATTTCTGTGAGAACCGAAACTGTTTGCATTTTGTTTCATTTTATTCACAGAGCTAATGAGCTTGACAGGAAGGTTAATAAGTGTCAACTGACACCGAATTGTAAAAGGTGTAAAGATAAATTTGTAAAGAAGGTTTCCTTTTTTGGGGGGGAGGGGTTGTTTTAAAGGACACTTCCTTTTTTTTAAAAGGAAAAATGAATTTCCGGTGCATACAAATACACACACGGAGTTTTACGGCTGGAAGAAACTTGCAGTTTGTTTGGGGAAGATTGGCGGCAGAAAAATGTGGTCGATTCAAGGGCTTAGACCAGTGATGGCTAACCTTTTTGCCATCACGTGCCAAGAGTGTGAGGGAGCGTGGGGCGTGGGGGGGTTGTGCACGTGCATGCCCACATCCCAATTTCTATGCGCCCTCCCCCCGCGCATCGGGCGCAACCGCCCATGCATGCTTTTGTCGCACGATAGAAGTTTACCCATTTTTCGTCCTCCGGACGCTTCAGGGAAGCCGAAATCACCTGGCTAACACATGCATGCGCCCTGGAGCTGAGAGGGCAACGCCTCGTGCGCCCTAACAAATGGCTCTGCGTGCCACCTGTGGCAGTTGTGCCATAGGTTCGCCATTGCAGGCTGGACGATGAAAGATCAGATGGGGGCGGTTGAAAGAGAAGTCATCTCCTCTTCAGCCTCTCACTCACATGCGCCCCTCTGCATGCCTAAGGTGGGACTAGAACTCACTGCCTCCTGGTGATTGGCCCACAAAGTCACCCAGCTGCCTTTCATGCTTAAAGTGGAACTAGAACTCCCAGACTCCTGGTGATTGGCCCAAAGTCACCCAGCTGTCTTTCATGCCTAAGGCAGGACTAGAACTCACCATCTCCTGGTGATTGGCCCAAAGTTACTCAACTGGCTTTCACGGCTAAACTGGAACTAGAACTCCTAGTCTCCTGGTGAAAGGGCCCAAAGTCACCCAGCTATCTTTCATGCCTAAGGCAGGATTAGAACTCACCATCTCCTGGTGATTGGCCCAAAATCACAGAGCTGGCTTTCATGCCTAAGGCAGGACTAGAACTCACCATCTCCTGGTGATTGGCCCAAAGTCACCCAGCCAGTTTTTTCACCTAAGACAATTGGTTGAGACTCACTTCACACCCACCTTTCTCAGCAATGGAAACCCCGGTCCGATTTATAGCCGTAAATCAAGGACTCCCTGTAACAATACGGGCAGTCCTCATCCTACGAGCACAAGGGAGCCCAAAATTTCCGTCGCTAAGTGAAACATTTCTTGTGAATTTTGCCCCGTTTTACCACCTTCCTTCCCACAACTGTTAAGCGAATACGTGCAGTAGTGAAGTTAGTAACATGGTTGTTAAGTGAATCTGCCTTACCCATGGATATTGGCTTGTCAGAAGGTTGCAAAAGGGTATCACGTGACCCTGGGACACTGCAACCGTCAGAAATATGAGCCGGTGGCCAGAATCAGGCGACCATGGGGACGCTGCAACAGTCGTAAGTGTGAAACATGATCCTAATGTTCTGACCGAGGCTTCCCAAGAGCATGAAGCAAACTCCTTGTCCCGACAAAAAACTTTTATTAATTGACAGTGAATTCTGCTCATTCACCTCTGGCAAAGTCTTTCAAGGGAGGATTTACGGTCACAGACTTTATCTGGCTTGGAGAGCTGCCAGGCCGATATCTGCAAAACCTGGCAAGGAGCCTCAGAGAGTCACAAACCAATTAAGTGAACTAATTGTCTCCTGCAAACTCCACTCCCCTTTCGCTCCTCTTGTATTTCCTCTGGGAGGGGTCATTCATTGTCCATCTGTGGCCTTACTCCCAAGTCGACCCCTGTTCTTTAGCTTTTCCCGTCGTCTGGCAACTCTGCGCATGCGCACACTGGGAACAGGCTCCAGCTGTTCTTCTGCCCCACTGATGTCTGACTCCGAAGGCAGCTGATAACTCTTAGATGGCTCTGACCCCCTCTCTGCCTCCGACACAGAGCCCTCATCAGAGCCTCCCCCAGACTCCAGGACTGGCCCAGTTTCCTCCCCAACCTCCTCACTGTCCGGTGGCCACTGGCGGGCCAGAACAATAAGTCACTTTTTTTCCGGGGCCGTTGTAACTTCAAACAGTCACTAAATGAACGGTTGTAAGTCGAGGACTCCCTGTATAACCCTTTCCAGCCTATAGTGGCGACTCTGCCAATTTTTGTTCCAGGCAACGGAAGTCCCGATGTTGACAGTTATTTACAAACAAGCCACGGAATAACAACCCAACCCTAATCTGCCTGATTACTCCGAGGTTTAAATTAGAAGGAAATTTACCTCTTTGCATTGTGAAAGTTAATAGTAGTTTGGGAGGTAAACTTTGTTGGGAACAGCAGCTTCCCCGTTGAGCTAATTAACACCCGTTTCAGCTCTTAGATGAGTGGTTTGATTCCAGAGTGGCTGGCAACGGCTGCGACCCCCTTCAATAAATCAGAGATAAAAGATACCGGAGGCCAAGAGAAAAGTGGAAGACATGGGGAGCAGGTGCCGGAAAGCCACGGACGGCAGAAAAGCGTGGGAAAATAGGATGGTTGGGTCTATTGCGGGTAGTCCTCGTCTTACGGCCAGAATTACAAGCTAGATAAGGACATCGCGGGGCACATCTGGCTGGCGGGACTTGAGCTTGACACCCCTGCTGTGAAGAGCCCTCTCTTTGGTTCCTTCTTGTGGATCAGGAGAAGTTTGCTGGGCAACAGGAGTGGGGGCGGGAGGGGGGGAATACTTCTCTGTCCTGCTTTGCGTTTCCCAGCTGCACCTGGTTAGAACAGGAGGGCCGCAAGGAAGAAAAGACAGCACAATTCAACAGAAAATACAATACAATACAATAGTAGAGTTGGAAGGGACCTTGGAGGTCTTCTAGTCCAACCCCCTGCCTAGGCAGAAAACCCTACACCGTTTCAGACAAATGGCTATCCAACATCTTCTTAAAGACTTCCAGTGTTGGGACATTCATAACTTCTGGAGGCAACTTCTGTTCCACTGATTAATTGTTCTCACTGTCAGGAAATTTCTCCTCAGTTCCAAGTTGCTTCTCTCCTTCATTAGTTTCCACCCATTGCTTCTTGTTCTACCCTCAGGTGCCTTGGAGAATAGTTTGACTCCCTCTTCTTTGTGGCAGCCCCTGAGATATTGGAACACTGCTATCATGTCTCCCCTGGTCCTTCTTTCTCTTAAGCTAAACATACCCAGTTCCTGCAACCATTCTTCATATGTTTTAGTCTCCAGACAAGCTAAAGGCAATCCTCGCAGAGAGGGACTGGCCCAAAGTCACCCAGCTAGCTTTCATGCCTAAGGCGGGACTAGAACTTCCAGTCGCCTGGTGATTGGCCCGAAGTCATCCAGTTGATTTTTGTGCCTAAGGTGGGACTAGAATTTCCAATCGCCTGGTGATTGGCCCAAAATCATCCAGTTGGTTTTTGTGCTTAAGACGGGACTAGAACTTTCAATCTCCTGGTGATTGGCTCAGAGTCATCCAATTGTTTTACGTGCCTAAGGTGGGACTAGAATTTCCAATCGCCTGGTGATTGGCCCAAAATCATCCAGTTGGTTTTTGTGCTTAAGACGGGACTAGAACTTTCAATCTCCTGGTGATTGGCCCATAGTCATCCAGTTGGGTTTTTTTGTTTTTTTTTTGCCTAACAAGGGACTACAAGTCACTGTCCCTGGTGATTGGCCCAAAATGACCCAGCTGGCTTTCATGGCTAAGTTTAATGAAAAGAAGGACTAGGGGGTGACATGATAGCAGTCTTCCAATATTTCAGGGGTGGCCACAAAGAAGAGGTCAAAGTATTCTCCAAAGCACCTGAAGGCAGGACAAGAAGCAATGGTTGGAAACTAATCAAGGAGAGGAGCAACCTGGAATTAAGGAGAAACTTTCTAACAGTAAGGAGAATTAACCAGTGAAACAGCTTGCCACCAGAAGTTGTAGATGCTCAACCCTGGAAGTTTTGAAGAAGTGACTGCCCACAGTTACTTGTCTGAAATACTATTGGCTCTCCTGCTTGATCAGCGGGTTGGACTAGAAGACCTCCAAGGTCCCTTCCAACTCTCTTCTTTTGTGACTTTTTTTGACCTGTTTGGCAAACGCAATCAGATTATAATCAGATCAATTCAAACTTGATGGTTCTCCTCCCACTAAAACCCCCTTCTGACCCAGGCACAGCTCAGACCGAAATATTCCAACGCTGTACACTGTCTTAGCTTGGCACAAGCTTTGTGCAATCAAATGCTCCATTTCTCTCATAAGGCTTATAAGGGATTTGCTCAACCAAACCAATTTCCCAAATCCAGTCAATCGGAATAGGGCTTCCCCCGGTTTCTGCAACCGAACAAGCAGCAAAGTCCAGCTGACTCTGGAGATATATTTCAGTGCAGCTTCGGAGTGAATTTTCAGTTTAGTACTGAAGTCCCAAAGGTGCCTTTTTCAAGAGGCAACTAGACTTTCTGGGGGGTGTTTCTTTGAAGACATTTTGCTTCTCATCCAAGAAGCTTCTTCAGCTGTGACCGAATGGAGGGGAATGGAAGGATTTATACTCCCTGCAGACAGCTGGTCATTTGCATCCTTTTTGGAGGGTCGTTGAGGCCACTTGGAGTTTAATCTGTGTTCTCTGGGTCACCTGAGTCGTGCAAATGGGTGTGCAGCCTTCTTGGAATTGCTGAAAGGACTGTGTTGTAAAGCTACTGCAGGGACACAGGGCAGAAAACTCTGAGGACACAGACAAACCTCCAAGTGGCCTCAACGACCCTCCACAAAGGATGCAAATGACCAGCTGTCTGCAAGGAGAATAAATCCTTCCATTCCCCACCATCCAGTCAGAGCTGAAGAAGCTTCTTGGATGAGAAGCGAAATGTCTTCAAAGCAAAACCCGAAAGTCCAGTGGCCTCTTGAAAAAGCATCTTTGGGACAACCATGACCTGGATGGTGGAGAATCTCCATTGATATTTAGTAGCAAAGGAAGAAATCAGGAGACGGTGAGTTCTAGTCCTTCTATAGGCACAATAACTAGCTGGTGATTTTGATCCAATCACCAGGAGATGGTGAGTTCTAGTTTCACCTTAGGCACGCAAGCCGGTTGGGTGATTTTGGGTCAATCACTTGTAAACAGTGAGTTCTAGTCCCGCCTTAAGCATGGAAATGGCTGGTTGACTTTGAGCCGCTAACCAGGAGATGGTGAGTTCTAGTTCCACTTTAGGCACAAAAGCCAGCCGGTGACTTTGGACCAATCACCAGGAGATAGTGAGTTCTAGTTCTACTTTAGTCTTTCCTTTGGGCATGAAAGCCAGCTGGATGATTTAAGGCCAATCACCAGGTAATTGTAAGTTCTAGTTTCACCTGGCAGGATGACTTTGGACCAATCACCAGGCATCCTTCTTACTCCCTCCTAAGGAGAAGACCAGGACAAACCATTTCCAAAAATTTTGCCAAGAAACTTGCAAAGACTTTTCCAACCTAATGGAACCTAATTGCCACTTTTGGGGCATTTTTCAGGCCATTATGGGGCCGTTTTCAAGCCGTTTTTGGGCTGTTTATAGGCCGGTTTTGGGGGGCAGTTTCAGGCTGTTTTGGGGGCATTTTCAGGCTGTTTTGGGGGCTGTTTTCAGGCTGTTTTCAGGATGTTTTGGGGGCCATTTCCAGGCTATTTTGGCCTCTTTTCAGGTCGGTTTTTTGAGCTGTTTTCAGGCCATTTTCGGGCTTTTTTCAGGCCATTTTAAGGCCATTTTTGTTTCCAGGCTGTTTTGGGGTTGTTTTTTTAGAATGTTTTTGGGCTGTTTTTCAGGCCGTTTTCAGGCTGTTTTGGGGGCTGTTTTCTGGCTGTTTTCCGGCACTCCGGTGCCCACAAAGACCAGCTGGCGATGGTCTGTGTGCCACCACTGGCAGGCATGCCATAGGTTCACCATAACGGATATAGGTTTAAAACTGTCAATCTTTGGATCCAAAATTACAAAGCCAACATTCGCACAATCGAACAGCACAATACCGTGCCGAGCTTTGTGAGGTATTTAACTTGTTTCCTCAGTGAGACACATAAAGACCTGTGAGTTGTCTATTTTGGAGAACTCCAGAGACCTCCGCCCGAATCTCCTTTTTACAGCTTTTCCTCTTCTAATATTTACATAATTATCCATATCTCATTTGTGACAGACAATGGTTTGTATTTCATGTTTGAGCAGATAAATTGAGATAACATAATCTTCTCTCCTAAATTTTAAACTAGGCCTGGGTTGAACATCTTTATAGTGTGGTTATAAGTCGAGGACTACCTGTATAAAAGGAAATTTTGCTTTCTCTTCCAGAATTCCCTTTTTTTTTCATAGAGTGAAAAATTTGGACAATGTATACTGGAATTGTGGGAGGCAAAAATCTGGTTCTGGGAGTTACAGTTCACACATCTTAAAACTTGTTGAATTCCCAAAAGGAATTCTGATACAGTTCACACATCTTAAAACTTGTTGAAGAATACTGATCAAGAGAGAAGCAAATTGGTCCCACAATGTATTTTTTTTCCTGCCTTGAAATCCTTGTTTCAATGTTTTTGGTGTTTTTAGGCCCATAATTTTAGTCAGAAGACGGACGCTTTTTCTCTACCGAGGGAAATCTCTCATGCTTCTGTGACTTCTGTTTCCTTCAAGATATATATGTATATATATATATATATATATAATTCCAGGCTGCGTTGGGCTCAGCTGCTCTGCTCCGAGTGTTTTCCGCTACTGCTGGTTCCAATTTAATGATTTTCACTTAATGGCATATTGTAATTGTCCTGTTTTTTAAGCATATTAAAACTCTCGGTAAACAGGCAATGTTGGGAGGGTAACATGCCCTCAAAAGCAGGTTAGAAATCCATTAAATGGAATAATTGAAAAGATAATAATTGGAACGTGTGGGAAAGGACTGGAGGACTGCATTGCGTTCCCCTCATTAGCCTTGGGAAAAGCTTTGATGAATTTCAGAGATCTTGAGTTTTATCTTCTCAAAGCCCTTCTAGAAAAAGTCAAACTAGAGCGAGACTGTCCACACCCGTCGCTGTAGATTGGAATTACGTTTATTTATTTCTATGCTGCCTTTGTTATTCTTACAGTAACTTAAGGCGGCAAACATATCCAACAGACTTTCTCCTCCAATTTTCCCCACCACAACAATCAGCTAGTCAGTCAGCCAGCTTTTGTGCCTCAGGTGGAACTAGAACTCATAGAAACCTGGTGATTGGCCCAAAGCTCCCTGGCCAGATTTCATGCCTATGGCAAGAACTAGAAGTCACCGTCTCCTAGTGATTGGCCCAAAGTCACCCAGGTGGCTTTCATGCCTAAGGTGACACTAGAACTCACTGTCACCTGGTAATTGGCCCAAAGTCACCCAACTGCCTTTCATGCCTAAAGCAGGACTAGAACTCACCGTCTCCTAGTGATTGGCCCAAAGTCACCCAGGTGACTTTCATGCCTAAGGTGAGACTAGAACTGACTGTCACCTGGTGATTGGCCTAAAGCCATTCAGCTGGCCGTTGTGCCTAAGGCGAGACTAGAACTCACAGTCTCCTGGTGATTGGCCTAAAATCCCCCAGGTGGCTTTCATGCCTAAGGTGAGACTAGAACTCACTGACACCTGGTGATTGGCTAAAGCCATTCAGTTGACCTTTGTGCCTAAGGCGGGACTAGAACTCACTGTCCCCTGGTGATTGGCCTAAAGCCATTCAGCTGGCTTTTCTGCCTAAGGCAGGACTAGAACTCACCGTCTCCCAGTGATTGGCCCAAAGTCCCTCAGGTGGCTTTCATGCCTAAGGTGAGACTAGAACTCACTGACACCTGGTGATTGGCTAAAGCCATTCAGTTGACCTTTGTGCCTAAGGCAGGACTAGAACTCACCATCTCCTGGTAATTGGCAAAAAGTCACCCAGCTGGCTTTCATGTCTAAGGTGGGACTAGAACTCACTGACACCTGGTGATTGGCTAAAGCCATTCAGTTGACCTTTGTGCCTAAGGCGGGATGAGCACTCCCTCTCTTCTGATGAGGAATTCTGTGAAGTCCACAAGTCATAAAGTAGCCAAATGTGGTGACCCTTTAATGTATATCATTTATGATGACCCCGAAAACCCTCTCCCTCCTAGAATTTAGCTAGCTCCACACCCACGACTTTGGTCATTTTAAGTTGTGTACAGCGGTGGGTTTTTCACATTTTGTTACCACCAGTTCGCCGGACGCATGCTAAATAGGAGAGCATAGAGCACTGGTGGGATTCACTTAACTCAGGGGTGTCCAAACTTGAGAACTTTAAGACTTGTGGACTTCAACTCCCAGAATTCCCCAGCCAGCATGGCTGGCTGGGGAATTCTGGGAGTTGAAGTCCACAAGTCTTAAAGTTCCCAAGTTTGGACACCCCTGACTTAACTTCCCTACCAGTTTGCAAATGTGAATGCTTCACTCGCACACGCCTTGTCTGTGCATGTGCAACACTTTCTACGCATGCTTAGTGCTCGCGCATTCTGTCGGGGTGAGTGGGCGGAGCCTCCCACAGCCACCGCTACCGGTTCACCTGAACCTGCGAGAACCGGCTGAATCCCACCTCTGGCATAAAGCTGAGGCCGGTGGGCGGGCCGACTGCGATTTCCACTACCGGTTCGCGCAAACCGGCCTGAACCGGCTGAATCTCACCTGTGATTGTGTACCTCTAACAACTGCTAAAGAAACAGCTTCTTCTTTCATCTGCTCTACGAAGACCTCGATTTCATCTCCTGCGCGGAGAAAATCTATTCTTCAAAAAGGAACTATGCTTCCTCGGCAAGTCAGACCGGAAAGAGAATGATGACCGAAGCCTAACCGAGTAGGCCAGGAATCTATCTGGAGGACCGTGAATTAAAGATGCCGCCATCTCTCTGGGCCTCTTCAAAAAGAGAAATAACGTTGCGGGCAGATTCACTGTCTCTTCCTCACATTTCATAAGAAAAACAGGGAAAGGGCTAGAGATATTCAGGAAATGCAGGTCGTCTTCGTCTTACGACCCCAATGGAGCCGGTTGCTAAGTGGAGACAATTGTTAAGGGAATTTTGCCCCATTCTATGACATTTCCTACCACAGACGTTAAGGAAAACACTTCAATGTAACAATTTAACACTCAACGTGGTTGTTGAGTGAATCTGTGCTCCACGTTGACTTTGCTAGTCAGGCGGTCGCAAAAGGGGAATCACATATCCAGCGGTGGGTTTCACATTTCGTTACCACCAGTTCGCCGCGCGCACAAACCGCTCGCTTCGCAGGTGCACGCGCCCCTTCCGCGCATGCGCTTTTTTCACATGCCTTCCACGCATGTGTACGGCCTCCAAAAGGTGCCCAAATAGGACAGCATAGAGCCGGAATGGATGGGTAGGCCTAACCGCGATTTCAGCTACGGGTGAACCGGTCTGAACTGCCTGAATGCCACCTCTGCACACGACCCCGGGATACTGTGACGTCAGTTCTAAGGGTCTGGATTTCAATCCCATGATCATGGGGATGTTTCAAAGGTCGTAACTGTGGGGAACAGTCGCAAGTCGCTTTTTTCAGTGCCGTTGCATCTTTGAACGTCAGTCACCGTTGTAAGTCGAGAACTACCTGTACGCTTCCGAAGGGAGGTGCGCAAAGCTGAAGGTTTTGCAGAAATAGCTGGCTTTGTTCTAACTCAGGACGCATTTTGAGAGCCAGTTTGGTCTAGTGCAGTGATGGCTAACCTTTTCGTCCTTGCATGTCGAAAGCATGCATGGACGTGTGACAGCTTACGCACATGTGCCAAAGGCCCATAATGCAATGCTCATGTGACTCTCCCCTCCTCCCCCCTCCCATGGGCCGTTTTGGCCTATCAAGCTTCCCTGAAGCCTCCTGGGACCACAAATGGGGCACAAGTGGGGGAGAGACCACACCCCTTCCCATGCTCCCCCCCGCCCACCGCGCATGCACATGTGAGAGCCCCCGCTCCCCTGTCCATGCGCACGCATCTCCCGCATATGCGGCACAAGACTGAAAATTAGCTGGCCTCTACCATGCTCATGCATGCGTGGTACAGCTTAGCTGGGCGATGGCTTGGTGATCAGAGAGAGCTCCGTGTGCCACCTGTGGCACACTTGCCATAGGTTCACCATCACTGGTGTAGTGGTTAAGACACCAGGCTAAAAAGTTCAAAACCGTGAGTTCAAATCCCGCCTTTGGCAAGAAAGCTGGCTGGTTGATTTTGGACCAATCACCAGGAAACTGGGAGTTCTAGTCCCGCCTTAAGCATGAAAGCTGGTTGGGTGACTTTGGGCCAATCAACAGGAGACTGGGAGTTCTAGTCCCGCCTTAGGCACGAAAGCTGGTTGGGTGACTTTGGGCCAATCACCAGGAGACTGGGGGTTCTAGTCCCGCCTTAGGCACAAAAGCTGGTTGGGTGACTTTGGGCCAATCACCAGGAGACTGGGGGTTCTAGTCCCGCCTTAAGCACAAAAGCTGGTTGGGTGACTTTGGGCCAATCACCAGGAGACTGGGGGTTCTAGTCCCGCCTTAGGCACAAAAGCTGGTTGGGTGACTTTGGGCCAATCACCAGGAGACTGGGGGTTCTAGTCCCGCCTTAGGTACGAAAGCTGGTTGGGTGACTTTGGGCCAATCACCAGGAGACTAGGGGTTCTAGTCCCGCCTTAGGCACAAAAGCTGGTTAGGTGACTTTGGGCCAATCACAAGGAGACTGGGGGTTCTAGTCCCGCCTTAGGTACGAAAGCTGGTTGGGTGACTTTGGGCCAATCACCAGGAGACTGGGAGTTCTAGTCCCGCCTTAGGCACGAAAAGCTGGTTGGGTGACTTTGGGCCAGTCCCTCTCTCTCTCTCTCTCTCTGTCAGCTGAACCTACCTCACAGGATTGTTGTTATGGGGAAAATAGGAGGAGTGTATTAAATATGTTCCTCACCTTGCATTACTTATTTTAAAAATCTAACCAATCAATAAATGAACAATTGATGAAAAAAACCAAGAGCTTTCCACAATCAGAATGCAATTCTGATAATCCAGTTTTCAGAATGCAAGACATTGATTGATTGATTGATTGATTGATTGACTGACTGACTGACTGACTGTCTGTTATAACTACAGGCCATAAGGTATTTGAACCAGAGCAACTGAAAATATATAGAATAATAGTTTTAGATTTCAAGAAGGCAGTTTTAAATTGAACATTGGGTAAAAAAAAAAAGCAATTCCAAACGAGCAATTTAGCGATTAAATAGAGCCAATTTATACTCACCAAACCAAGCTCAGAGAAAGCATAAACTGCCCCTAGCTAGGGCTGGACTATATGACCTCAAGTATCCCGTTCGCCTCTAAGATTCGGTGACTTTAGACCCCGGAACTGACGCATGAACAAACTACGGTCTACATCTGAGCCATCTTACCTCCTTCTTCTCCCCCCCGCCCCCACACACACAACCACTCAGCTGCCCCACCTCTCTCTGTTTTTAAATACATAATTACCAACCTGCCCCATTAACATATTTTGACGCCATGCCTTTGAAATAAACGTTCAGGTGAAGATTTGATTGCCTCCCGGGAGAGCATCTGCGGAAAGAAGAGGCGGAAGAGGTGAGTTTGAGGAGGCTAAGAATGCTTGACCCCCGGGGTCAAGGCGGCTGGCAGGATTCGAACAGGAAGGTGGCGCCAAAGTGACCCCCTTGAACTCACGGAAATCCTGAAGTGCAATTATCATGGTGTGTGTGCTCGTGCGCACACGCTTTTCGATTTAAAAAAAGTGGGGGGGGGAACTCCCCGGCCTCCCCATGCATAGTTTAGGAGATAAATCTATCTGGTATTATAGTTCCCGCAGTATAAAATAGATGTGGAGACTCTAGAAAGAGTGCAGAGAAAAGCAACAAAGAGGATGAGGGGACTGGAGACTCAAACATACAATGAACGGTTGCAGGAATTGGACGTGTCTAGTCTAGTGAAGAGAAGGACCAGAGACAGGGATGGGTTCCTGCCAGTTCTAACCTCTTCTATAAGAAGAGGTTCCACAAATCTACCGTGCCGTTTAGAACTGGTTCCAGCTCCCTCCCACCACCCGTCCGCACATCATCAAGATGAAGAGCGAGAGGAGGAATTCTGGGAGTTGAAGTCCACAAGTCTTAAAGCTGTCAAGTTTGAACACCCCTGGGTTTTTTTTTCTAAAGGGTTAGGGGTGCAAGGGTCTTGTAACTTGATAACTTTAAGACTTGCGAACTTCAATGCCAGAGTTTCTGAGCCAACATTTTGGTTGCTAAGCAAGAGTGTTAAGTGAGTTTCACCACATTTTACAAGTTGGCCACGCCCACCAAGTCACATGGCTGGCAAGCCACTCCCACTCAGTCACATGGCCAACAAGCCACTCCCACCCGGTCACATGGCCACCCCCACAAAGCAAGCCACACCTACAGAAGAGGTTCTAAAAAATGTTGAAACCTACCACTCACCAGGATAGCAGTCTTCCAATATATGAGGGGCTGCCACAAAAAGGAAGGAGTCAAGCTATTTTCCAAGGCACCTGAAGATCCAGACAAAGAATAATGGATGGACTAACACTATAGCTAGTCTTCAACTTACGACCACAATAGGGATCCGGATTTCCATTGCGATAAATCAAGCAGGGTCTCCCTTCCCATTTCCCCACTCCCTCTTGCTTTTCTATGCCTTCCATCAAAGTCCCTATCTAACAAAAGGAAATCCAATGTAGAGAAAAGTAAAGTATTACACTTAGGCAAGAAAAACCAAAAGTACACATATAGACTGGGTGAAACCAGGATTAATAGCAGTGACCGTGAGAGGGATCTCAGAGTCTTAGTGGACAACCAACTAAATAGGAGCCAGTAGTATGCAGCAGTAGCCAAAAAAGCCAATGCAATCCTAACTTGCATTAACAGGGAGATACAATCAAGATCAAGTGGGGTACTAATACCACTTTATAAAGCCTTAGTTAGTAAGACAACACCTAGAGTACTGCGTCCAGTTTGGCGCTAGGGGAGAACCTGCGGAGATTGGGGAAGCCAAAATGGGGCAAGGGGGTGCCTCGTGAGCAGCCCCCCCACCATGGCCCATGTTAGGCCTGGAAAGCCGCCTGCACCAACCTGGAAGCCAAATTGGGGGGCATGGGGCATGTGCAGGGATTGCAGGGCACATGCACGGGGAGGGGGTACATGCACAGGGGGGGCTCACATTGCATTTGGGGGAATGGAGTATGCATTCACACACACACTTTGGCCACTCAGCACCAAAAAGGTTAACCATCACTGGTGTAGGATCTCTTGCTAGAGCAGGGGTTTGGACTAGAAGACCTCCAAGGTCCCTTCCAGCTCTATTCTGATTCTGCTGGAAATCAGAAGTTAACCCTGGTTTCCAGCCACCAATTCTAAAATCACAGTCAGGGGATTGTAAGATGCTACAAAGCGCTATATTTGTGGGCTTACTGACAAACATCCGAACTGCGATCAGGTGATGGGGGGAGAATAGCGGACATTGGACTCTTGACTCTGGGTCATAAGTAGCGCTTGAGGGGTCCGTCATAACTTGGCACGTTCCCAAAGCAACCAGTTGTAAGCTGAGGCCTATCTGTAGATCTACATCATTCATGCAATACACTCGATTAAAGTGTGAAAATTAAAACGAGAAGGGTCAGCAATCTGGAGAAAACGCAGATCCTGAATTCACACAAAACTCGCCAGAGTTCTAGTCCCACTTTAGGCAGGAAAGCCGACTGGGGGACTTTGGGCCAATCACCAGGAGACGGAGAATTCTAGTCCCACTTTAGGCAGGAAAGCCGACTGGGGGACTTTGGGCCAATCACCAGGAGACAGTGAATTCTAGTCCCGCCTTAGACATGAAAGTCGGCTGGGTGACTTTGGGCCAATCACCAGGAGACAGTGAATTCTAGTCCCAACTTAGACATGAACGTCGGCTGAGTGACTTTGGGCCAATCACCAGGAGACAGAGAATTCTAGTCCCAACTTAGACATGAAAGTAGGCTGAATGACTTTGGGCCAATCACCAGGAGACGGTGAGTTCTCGTCCCACCTTAGGCATGAAAGCCGATTGGGTAACCTTGAACCAATACCCCGCTCTCCTCCCAACCTACCTCACAGGGTTGTTGTTGTGGGGAAATTAGAAAAAAGAATGAGTATTAGGTAAGTTCACCGCTTTGGGTAGTTTATAAAAATAATAATAAAGGCAAGATATTGATAAATTGCAGGAAGCAGCTCTCATCTTATTCCAGAGTCTGCAAACTCTGCTTGGTGTCAGGAACGTATAAATTCTGATAGCCTTTTTGCTGAAGCTACTCCCTGCATTGATACTCAGGTCACTGCCTTGTCATAATTACATTTTAATCTTTGCAGCTCTCCAGATGGGGATGATTTACAACATCTGGCCAAGGTGGAGAGAGGCTGGCCGCTGTAGATTAGTGCCCTTCAAAGGCCCACGGTCTGTCCTTTGCCAGGACACTTTCTTGACTATGGAATATTATTCGTTAGAATTAAATGTTGACTTTCTTTACGGAGTACAGGGCGATGATTTTTGAGAGATTTTGAAAGTCCCAAGTGAGTCGCTCATAAACCTTCTGGCACTAAGGGAGGATTTGAACTCAGATCTTCCCCATCCTAGTCCCACCCATTCCCTTTTACTCCTGATTGGTTCTTGAGCTGCGAGGGAGGGACTGGCCCCGAGTCAGCCAATGAAGCTCTTTGACTGAGGAGGAACTACAACACAGCTTTCCGAATGTCTGGTGCAGCCCCTCCCTCCGCTACATCTGATTGGCTCTTGGGTTGAACGGGAGGGAGTGGTCGCCAAAGTCCATTGGAGGGCTTCCATGACTGAACGGGATTAGAACTCACTGCTTTCGCTGACTTTTAAAGACGGATAGAGAGAGAGAGTAATTGAGTGGTAATCTTCAGGTTATGATGGCAATTGCGACCAGCAACACAGTCGTACAGTGTGACATGATGTGGCATGTCGCTTAACAATAGCAACTCTGGCAATTCTAGTTGCTGTTGTATAGCGAGAATCACATGTGTCATTAAGTTAC
>JAKRSI010000247.1:377500-392500 GCA_029890345.1 Natrix helvetica helvetica
ATGGCAGAACTAGAACTCCCAGTCTCCTGGGCCAATCAAAATCACCCAGCTGGTTTTATATGCCTAAGACAGGCCTAGAACTCACCGTCTCCTGGTGATTGGCCCAAAGTCACCCAGCTGGCTTTCTTGCCTATGGCAGAACTAGAACTCCCAGTCTCCTGGGCCAATCAAAGTCACCCAGCTGTTTTTGATTGCCCTCACCCAGCCTATGGCAGAACTAGAACTCCCAGTCTCCTGGGCCAATCAAAGTCACCCAGCTGTTTTTAAATGCCTAAGAGAGGATAACAACTCACCATCTCCTGGTGATTGGCCCAGCTGGCTGTCTTGTCTATGGCAGAACTAGAACTCCCAGTCTCCTGGTGATTGACCCAAAGTCATCCAGTTGGTTTTATATGCCTAAGACAGAACTAGAACACACTGTCTCCTGGTGATTGGCCCAAAGTCACCCAGCTGGCTTTCTTGCCTATGGGAGAACTAGAACTCCCAGTCTCCTGGGCCAATCAAAATCACCCAGCTGGTTTTATATGCCTAAGGCAGGCCTAGAACTCACCGTCTCCTGGTGATTGGCCCAAAGTCACCCAGCTGGCTTTCTTGCCTATGGCAGAACTAGAACTCCCAGTCTCCTGGGCCAATCAAAGTCACCCAGCTGTTTTTAAATGCCCAAGGGAGGATAACAACTCACCACCTCCTGGTGATTAGCCCAGCTGGCTGTCTTGTCTATGGCAGAACTAGAACTCCCAGTCTCCTGGTGATTGACCCAAAGTCACCCAGCTGGTTTTATATGCCTAAGGCAGGACTAGAACTCACTGTCTCCTGGTGATTGGCCCAAAGTCACCCAGCTGGCTTTCTTGCCTATGGCAGAACTAGAATTCCCAGTCTCCTGGTGATTGGCAAATGTCCCCAAGCCAACATGGGGCATGTGTATGTTTCCAATAGATTTCTGGGTGAAATTCAAAGTGCTGTTTTGAACCTCTAAAGTCCGACATGGTTTAGAAGCTTGAAATGTACAGAACATTTTTTTGGGTAGCTTCTTCCAGAAAACACACCAACTCCTTCCTCTTTCTTGTCTTCCAGACTCTGTTGTAACTGGAGGACTTCCAGAATTTTTTGGATGACTTGGATGAATCTCATCGTGTCTTACGTTGGTGCCTCTCCATCTTATTTATTTTGATTTTTGCCCTAATTCCGGCTAATGATGTCTCTCTTTACCGTGCTTTCATTCCTCTGGTGTATGTTTATTTTCGTTAAGCACTGGGAGAAGATTATGGCCAAATAGCACTTTGCCAGTTTAATAAATAAATGATAACTAAATAGGTATCCTAAATAACCTACCTTTTAAAGCTTCAGAGGATTATCTTCTTGGATGGAGCCTTACCTATCTTCTATCCAAAACAGCCATGCACTGACTTTATTTATTAGATTAGATTTTTATGTTATTTTTTTATTACTTCATAAGAATCTCAAGGTGGCGATTATACATAATACTCTTTCCTCCTCCTCTTTTCCCCACCAGAACCTTGTGAAGTAGGTTGAACTGTCTGACTGCCCTAAAGTCCCCTCAGCTGATTCTCATGCCTAAGGTAGAACTAGAACTCCCCCATCTCCTAGTGAGTGGCCCAATGCCAATCAGCTAGCTTTCATGCCTAAGGTAGAACTAGAACTCCCCCATCTCCTAGTGAGTGGCCCAATGCCAATCAGCTAGCTTTCATGCCTAAAGTAGAACTAGAACTCCCCATCTCCTGGTGAGTGGCCCAATGCCAATCAGCTAGCTTTCATGCCTAAGGTAGAACTAGAACTCCCCCATCTCCTAGTGAGTGGCCCAATGCCAATCAGCTAGCTTTCATGCCTAAAGTAGAACTAGAACTCCCCATCTCCTGGTGAGTGGCCCAATGCCAATCAGCTAGCTTTCATGCCTAAGGTAGAACTAGAACTCCCTATCTCCTGGTGAGTGGCCCAATGCCAATCAGCTAGCTTTCATGCCTAAAGTAGAACTAGAACTCCCCATCTCCTGGTGAGTGGCCCAATGCCAATCAGCTAGCTTTCATGCCTAAGGTAGAACTAGAACTCCCCCATCTCCTAGTGAGTGGGCCCAATGCCAATCAGCTAGCTTTCATGCCTAAAGTAGAACTAGAACTCCCCATCTCCTGGTGAGTGGCCCAATGCCAATCAGCTAGCTTTCATGCCTAAGGTAGAACTAGAAACTCCCCCATCTCCTAGTGAGTGGCCCAATGCCAATCAGCTAGCTTTCATGCCTAAAGTAGAACTAGAACTCCCCATCTCCTGGTGAGTGGCCCAATGCCAATCAGCTAGCTTTCATGCCTAAGGTAGAACTAGAACTCCCCCATCTCCTAGTGAGTGGCCCAATGCCAATCAGCTAGCTTTCATGCCTAAAGTAGAACTAGAACTCCCCATCTCCTGGTGAGTGGCCCAATGCCAATCAGCTAGCTTTCATGCCTAAGGTAGAACTAGAACTCCCCCATCTCCTAGTGAGTGGCCCAATGCCAATCAGCTAGCTTTCATGCCTAAAGTAGAACTAGAACTCCCCATCTCCTGGTGAGTGGCCCAATGCCAATCAGCTAGCTTTCATGCCTAAGGTAGAACTAGAACTCCCCCATCTCCTAGTGAGTGGCCCAATGCCAATCAGCTAGCTTTCATGCCTAAAGTAGAACTAGAACTCCCCATCTCCTGGTGAGTGGCCCAATGCCAATCAGCTAGCTTTCATGCCTAAGGTAGAACTAGAACTCCCCCATCTCCTAGTGAGTGGCCCAATGCCAATCAGCTAGCTTTCATGCCTAAAGTAGAACTAGAACTCCCCATCTCCTGGTGAGTGGCCCAATGCCAATCAGCTAGCTTTCATGCCTAAGGTAGAACTAGAACTCCCCCTCTCCTAGTGAGTGGCCCAATGCCAATCAGCTAGCTTTCATGCCTAAAGTAGAACTAGAACTCCCCATCTCCTGGTGAGTGGCCCAATGCCAATCAGCTAGCTTTCATGCCTAAGGTAGAACTAGAACTCCCCCATCTCCTAGTGAGTGGCCCAATGCCAATCAGCTAGCTTTCATGCCTAAAGTAGAACTAGAACTCCCCATCTCCTGGTGAGTGGCCCAATGCCAATCAGCTAGCTTTCATGCCTAAGGTAGAACTAGAACTCCCCATCTCCTGGTGATTGGCCCACAGCCAATCAGTTAGTTTTCATGCCCAAGGTAGAACTAGAACTCCCCATCTCCTGGTGATTGGCCCAATGCCAATCAGCTAGCTTTCATGCCCAAGGTAGAACTAGAACTCCCCATCTCCTGTTGAGTGGACCAATGCCAATCAGCTAGCTTTCATGCCCAAGGTAGAACTAGAACTCCCTATCTCCTGGTGAGTGGCCCAATGCCAATCAGCTAGCTTTCATGCCCAAGATAGAACTAGAACTCCCCATCTCCCGGTGAGTGGCCCAATGCCAATCAGCTAGCTTTCATGTCCAAGGTAGAACTAGAACTCCCCATCTCCTGGTGAGTGGCCCAATACCAATCGGCTAGCTTTCATGCCCAAGGTAGAACTAGAACTCCCCATCTCCTGATGAGTAGCCCAACACCAATCGGCTAGCTTTCATGCCCAAGGTAGAACTAGAACTCCCCATCTCCTGGTGATTGGCCCAATGCCAATCAGATAGCTTTCATGCCCAAGGTAGAACTAGAACTCCCCATCTCCTGGTGATTGGCCCAATGCCAATCAGATAGCTTTCATGCCTAAGGTAGAACTAGAACTCCCCATCTCCTGGTGAGTGGCCCAAAGAAAATCACCCAGCACTTCAGAACTGAAGCAGGAGTAGAACTCACGTTTTCCTGATTTCTAGGTCAGCACCTTAACCAGTACACCATACTGTCTCTCTGACCGACTTTCCAAGTGTTTATCTGTCTATGTAGGGAAGACTGACCCATTTATGGAGAGGAGCCGATAAGTGACCCTGGAGAAGGTACACACAGCCACTGTTTACAGAGCATGAGTAGTTTGGGAAAACAGGAAAGTGTGAGGGAAAATAATCTGACAATTGCTTCACCTTGGTTCTCATTGTTTTTAAGAGAAAGGGATGAGAAACCCCAGGATTCGGTTATTTTAGCTCAGGGGTTCGCAGCCTGACGGCCGTGACCCATAGTGGGCCATGAGGGGTTTGCAACTGGGCCGTGATGTTGTGGCCCACCAGCGGCCAGAGGAACTGGTGGCGGAGTCAAACACTGAGGAGGTTGGGGAGGAACCTGGGCCAGTCCTGGACTCTGGGGAAGGCTCTGATGAGGGCTCTGTGTCGGAGGCAGAGAGGGGGCCAGGGCCATCTGACAGTTATCAGCTGCCTTCGGAGTCAGACAACAGTGAGGCAGAAGAACAGCTGGAGCCTGTTCCTAGTGTGCCCATGCGCAGAGTGGCCAGACGAAGGGAACAGCTAAAGAACAGGGGTCGACTTGGGAGTAAGGCCACAGATGGACGATGAATGGCCCCTCCCAGAGGAAATAAAAGAGGAGCGAAAGGGGAGTGGAGTTTGCAGGAGACAATTAGTTCGCTTAATTAGTGTGAAGATGTGTTCGTGGCTCTCAGAGACTCCTTGCCAAGTATTTTTTTTATATATTTTTTTTTAATTTTCAAAACAAACACAACACATCCTTCTTTACATACTGTAGAATTGGTTGGTTACAAAAAGGCTTTCGTGTATCTCTTCCACAGTCAACAAACATAATTCATATGAACTCAAGTATTTTAACTCAGATATTTATACATGTTACCGTCATCCTACCTCCATTTTCATTTGACTATAATTGTTTAAATGTCCTTCATCATAAAATATACCAAGATTTAATACATAACCACATAGTGGCATTTCATTTGCTATTTCTAAAATCCTCCAATAACACTGAAGCCTTACGTCCTATTCTAGCTAAACATCCATAATATTTAGTAACAAAATTTTCTAATCCTCCCTTCCAAATCACTGTTTACAATTTAATCCAGTTTCCTTATGTTGTACCCATACATATATATACGTTGTTATCATTATCCCTCCTTTATTTAACTATATCCTGTATCATAACATTTCCCACGTAATAATCAAGACTTAACTGTATCTAACTTAGTTCTTTTTCATTAACCTTTAAATATAATCCAAAAGGATTTCTAATCTTCCTTTCATGGATACCATTCAATCTTCATACCCAATTATTACTTATCATAACACTACACATTGTATACATTATTATCATTATCAATTATTTATTTAACTATATCGATTATCACTAAATTTCACTAAGTTTAACTAGTTTTAAATTATGCTCTTCCATCTATCAACCTGTATCTTTCCAGTAGCAAAACAGTCTCATGTCTTCTGCCATTTGTGGTGTCAGTCCTCTAATCATCTCCTTAATCAACTTCGTATGGACTCCTCTTAGCAACTCCTTGCTTGTAAAATCTCTCATGTAATTTCGATGCCCTTCTTCTGTTTCCTTAATCAGCTTATCTTTGATTGTCGGTAGTGTTATCCATGATATTGCTAATAAAATTTCTCTCTTTAAATCCATAAATTCTTTTGTTTTTTCTTCTTCTGTGTCTTGCCATCTGGGGTAGATTTCCACTCCATTTAATTCCTCTTTCAGTATTCCACTCTTTCCATTTTCAGAGACAAACCAATCACCATAAATATCAGCAATTTTAATTTCTTTATATTCATTTTCTTCTTTGATTTTTAGGATTTTAACCACCACTTTTTCCATTTGATAAACCTCTCCAACTTCTTCATCATATTTTACTGTTAAATACTCTAAGTCTTCCAACTTCTTCTCTATCCTCTCATGTGTTTGATAATTTCTGTATTTCTGAGAATATCTTTTGCAGACTTAAAATTTCTTTCTGCTGTTGAAATTGTGCCATTATCTCCAGCTAACAAACACTGCTGCTCTACTTTGGAAGGTTTTAACAAGATTAAGCATAGATTCACAATAACGTTTTATTTTCACCTTTCTCTGGTTAAAGATATACTTCAAAGGGACATCTGTATGCATTTCTTCTTATCACTCTCTATAAACAAGCAGTGAGACCTTGGAGTGCCAAGCCAGGATAATCAGTAAGAAAAGTAAGAGTGTTTCGTTTCCAATACACAAACCTCCAGCCTCCGAGTAGCAGTGTTATTGGATTCTTGAATGAGTTAGAAGAACACCCACAGTAATGAAAGAGGAGAATTTTAGTCCATAGGTTACAAAGAATAATAAAAGAAAAAAAATAGAAGAAGAAAACTTAATCCATTCATTTTAAAAGGCTTGCATAAATTCCATCCATGAAGATAGCATTTAAAAAGTAAGATAACCCACTGTCCAAAACCATTCCAAACTTAATTCCGCTGCTTATTTATTCTGTTCTCCAATTTAAATTAGTTTTACGTTTTTTATAGGCACTTTATTAAAATGGTAAAAATTCCTCACCAGCTGGAAACACTTTCTCTTTCCGTATCCTTCCGTTTTGGAGCCGCCTCGACTCCATCAACTTAATGGCTGGATTTTTTTGTTGCCGGCTTGAAGAACTTCTCTTGGATCGATCAGGGACTTTGCAATGTCCCTGAGATCAGCAAGACGTATTCTTCCTGTTCACCGTCTCTGCGGGACGGTTTCCAAAGGATGGTAGAGGACAGGAAGGCCTGGAGGAACGTTGTCCATGGGGTTGCGATGGGTCGGACGTGACTTCACAATTAACAACAACAAATTTCACCTACAAATGGAAATTTTGAAGGACAGTTTGCTCTTTCAGGAAGTCCTCGACTTATGACCACAACGGAGCCTGACATTTCGGTTGCTAAGTAAGACCATTGGTGTGAAGTGAGTTTTCCCCAGTGTACGGCCTTTCCTGCCACCGTTGTTAATTGAATCTGCAAGCTAGTGACACTTGTTAAGCTAATGTGGTTTCCCCCACTGAAGCAAATTCCTTGTCCTGACAAAAAACCCTTTTATTCATTGACTGTGAATTCTTCTCATTCACATCCAGCAAAGTCTTTCAGGGGAGGATTTACAGTCACAGACCTTCTCTGGCTTGGAGAGCTGCCAGGCCGATATCTGCAAAACTTGGCCAGGAGTCTCGGAGAGTCACGAACCAATTAAGCGAACTAATTGTCTCCTGCAAACTCCACTCCCCTTTCGCTCCTCTTTTATTTCCTCTGGGAGGGGCCATTCATCGTCCACCTGTGGCCTTACTCCCAAGTCGACCCCTGTTCTTTAGCTGTTCCCTTCGTCTGGCCACTCTGCGCATGCGCACACTGGGAACAGGCTCCAGCTGTTCTTCTGCCTCACTGATGTCTGACTCTGAAGGCAGCTGATAACTGTCAGACGGCCCTGGCCCCCTCTCTGCCTCCGACACAGAGCTCTCATCAGAGCCTTCTCCAGACTCCAGGACCATCCCAGGTTCCTCCCCAACCTCCTCACTGTATGAATCTGTTTCCAGCTCCGCTGGCAGGCCACAACGCACATTTTAATTATCTGACTGTGGGGATGCCGGAATGGTTGTAAGTTGAGAACCGGACCTTAGTCACCTTTTTCAGTAGCTCTGAAGGTCACTAAATGAACGTCCGTAAGTCAAGGAGTACCTATACCGCAGAGCCTCTCTTCTTTTCAACTGCAATTGTCAACTCACACTAAACTCAATCCTAAAGATATTTTTTCCTCTCAAACATTATCTATATATGAGCTATTTTTATATGCTGCTTAGTTTTTTTTCCCCATAGGCACAAGCCAGAGATCAGCCTCAGAAAAAGACCATAATTAGATGAATTTGAATGGAGCCGGTGACTATTGATGAAAATTAATTGCCTATAAAATAAGGCACCGTTAATTGATCTCTTCTCTACATCCCGCTTCTGCTAACTCTGAAGTAAGTTCCGCAAAGTTTAATAATTCTGACTCCCGGCTCATTATTTATTGTCACTTCCAATTATTTGTGACCAGGTGAGCAACGGGATTGTTGGTCTACAACAATTTCTTGTCTTGGTAAACTCCTGCCTTGCATCCAGCAGTGAATGACAGCATCTAGTCTTCTTGTGTTTTTGTAGTTTGGATTTTCTTACAACAGGGGTGGGGAAACGATGGTCCTTTGATGACATGTGGACTTCAACTCCCAGAATTCCTTTCACTAAAGGAGAAGGCGGGACAAGGTGAGATAACAAGAAATATCATCTGATAAACAGTAATAATTCTACAATTTGTTCTATTGGTCTCTAGCCGTCCTTATTCCTAAGCCTTGGCTAATGAATGCCCCAGGAGTTATCTAATGCACATTTCATTTGCAGCCGGCCATCCCTAACTTTTAGCTGAGGTCTGTAAGTAACTACCCATATTTGCTACAAGCTTTACACATGCATATTTCCTGTGGATAAGCATTCTTGGTTCTTGCCAGACAGACCCCCCCACAATTACAGTTTTCCTGATTTACTTTCAAGTGTGTGCCATGACCTTGCTTTAGCAGCCAATTATGGTCTTTTTCTGAGGCTGATCTCTGGCTTGTGCCTATGGAAAAAAAAAACTAAGCAGCATATAAAAATAGCTCATATATAGATAATGTTTGAGAGGAAAAAATATCTTTAGGATTGAGTTTAGTGTGAGTTGACAATTGTAATTGAAAAGGAGGGAGCCTCTGCAGTATACTGTAGGTACTCCTTGACTTACGACTGTTCATTTAGCGACCTTCGGAGCTACTGAAAAAGGTGACTGAGGTCCAGTTCTCGGCTTACCACCATTCCGGCATCCCCACAGTCAGATAATCAAAATGTGCGTTGTGGACTGCCAGCGGTCAGCGGAGATGAAAACAGATTCAGACAGTGAGGAGGTTGGGGAGGAACCTGGGATGGTCCTGGAGTCTGGGGAAGGCTCTGATGAGGGCTCTGTGTCAGAAGCAGAAAGGGGGCCACAGCCGTCTGACAGTTATCAGCTGCCTTCGGAGTCAGACATCAGTGGGGCAGAAGAACAGCTGGAGCCTGTTCCCAGTGTGCGCATGCACAGAGTTGCCAGACGAAGGAAACAGCTAAAGAACAGGGGTCGACTTGGGAGTAAGGACACAGGTGGACGATGAATGGCCCCTCCCACAGGAAATAAAAGAGGAGCGAAAGGGGAGTGGAGTTTGCAGGAGACAATTAGTTCGCTTAATTGGTTCGTGACTCTCCGAGGCTCCTTGCCAAGTTTTGCAGATATCGGCCTGGCAGCTCTCCAAGCCAGAGAAGGTCTGCGACTGTAAATCCTCCCTTGAAAGACTTTGCTGGATGTGAATGAGAAGAATTCACAGTCAATGAATAAAAGGGGAATTTGCTTCAATGGGGGAAACCACATTAGCTTAACAACTGTGTCACTAGCTTGCAGTGATTCAATTAACAACGGTGGCAGGAAAGGCCGTACACTGGGGAAAACTCACTTCACACCAATGGTCTTACTTAGCAACCTAAATGTCAGGCTCCGTTGTGGTCATAAGTCGAGGACTTCCTGAAAGAGCAAACTGTCCTTCAAAATTTCCATTTGTAGGTGAATTTTCTTGTTGTTTGTTGCAAAGTCACATCCGACCCATCGCGACCCCATGGACAACGTTCCTCCAGGCCTTCCTGTCCTCTACCATCCTCTGGAGTCCATTTAAACTCACGCCGACAGTTCAGTGACTCCATCCAGCCACCTCATTCTCTGTCGTCCCCCTCTTCTTCTTTTGTCCTCTATCTTCCCCAGCATGAGGCTCTTCTCCAGGGAGTCCTTCCTTCCCATTAGGTTGCCAAAGGATTTGAGTTTCATCTTTAGGATCTGGCCTTCTAAAGAGCAGTCAGGGTTGATCTCCTCTAGGACTGACCGGTTGGATGGCCTTGCAGTCCAAGGGACTCAATGCAGGAGTCTTCTCCAGCACCAGAGTCCAAAGGCCTCCATTCTTTGGCGCTCAGCCTTCCTTATGGTCCAACCTTCACAGCCATCCATTGCAACTGGGAAAACCAGAGCCGTGACTATACACACTTTTGTTGGCAGGGTGATGATATCTCTGCTTTTTAGTATGCTAGGTGAAATTTAGAAGGCAAAAATACCCCCGCCTCTCTTCCAGAGAAGGGGGAAGAAAGAGCGAACTGGAGGTAATAAGGAACACGTTTCTATGGTTATTAAGTCCCCATCTGCTGTCTCCTTCGTGCGGCAATGTTTCCCACCATGGGAAAAGCTGTTTTCACTTCAGAGGAATGGCACATGCCGTAACGGAGAACAGCACCAGCAGCCAGAGATCAAGCGAGGGAGAGAAAATTCGTTAGCAACGGTTTTCCTTTTTTTTTTCTTCTTCTTTTTTTAAGGCTTATGTAATGACTGCCCCAGCCCCTTCCCCTCCCCTCCCAGGTATATTTTAAGCTTTTCTTTCTATTTTCTTGAGAAAATAAAATATAGGCAGCCCAATCAAAGGGAGGGGTGATACATGATGACATTTCATAGATTCAAATATACTGTAGATAATAGATGATGATAGATAGATAGATAGATAGATAGATAGATAGATAGATAGATAGATAGATAGATAGATAGATAGATAGATAGATAGATAGATAGATAGATAGATAGATAGATAGATATAGATAGATAGATAGGATGGATAGATAGATGGATAGATAGATGGGTGGGTGGGTGGGTGGGTGGGTGGGTGGGTGGGTGGGTGGGTGGGTGGATAATGATAGATATAGATAGATGAGATAGATAGATGATAGATAGATGATAGATAGATAGATAGATGATAGATAGATAGATAGATAGATAGATAGATAGATAGATAGATAGATAGATAGATAGATAGATAGATAGATGAGAGAGAGAGAGAGAGAGAGAGAGAGAGAGAGAGAGAGAGAGAGATGAGATAGATGGATGGATGGATGGATGGATAGATGGATGGATGGATGGATGGATGGATATGGATGAATGTATAGAGATAGAGATAGATTAACAGAGTTGGAAGGGATCTTATAGGTCATCTAGTCCATCTCCTGCCTAAGTAGAAGACGTTACACCATTTCTGGCAGAGGGCAATCCAGTCTCTTCTTGAAAGCTTCTAGTGATGAAGCTCCCACCACTTCCGAAGGCAACTTCTGTTCCATGGGTTGATTGCTCTCACTGTCAGAAAATGTCTCCTTATTTCTAGATTGAATCTCTCCTTGACCAGTTTCCATCCATTGTTCCTTGTCTGGCCTTCAGGTGCTTTGGAAAATAATAGCTTGACCCCCCTCTCCCCTGGTCCTTCTCTTCACTAGACTAGCCATGCCCAGTTCCTGCAACCGTTCTTCGTGTGTTTTAGCCTCCAGTCCCTTCATCATCCTGGTTGCTCTTCTCTGCACTTTTTCTAGAGTCTCAACATCTTTTTTATAATGTGGTGACCAAAACTGGATGCAGTACTCTAGGTATGGTCTTACTAAGGCTTTATAGAGTGGTATTAGTACCTCCCTTGATCTTGATTGTATCCCTCTGTTAATGCAATTTAGGATTGCATTGGCTTTTTTGGCTGCTGCCACACACAGCTGTCTCATATTTAACTGGTTGTCCACTAAGACTCCGAGATCCCTCTCACGGTCGCTGCTATTAATCCTGGTTTCACCCAGTCTGCATGGGTCCTTTTGGTTTTTCTTGCCTAAGTGTAAGACTTTACTTTTCTCTACATTGAATTTCATTTTGTTAGAGAGGGCCCAGGGTTCAAGTCTGTCAAGATCCACCTTGATCTTGAGCCTATCTTCTAGGGTGTTGGCTATTCCTGCCAGTTTAGTACTATCTACACATTTGGTAAGTTCCCCTTCTATTCCCTCGTCTAAGTTGTTTACGAAAATAAGTCATTTTCTGCTGCAAAAATCTTTTTTAAAAAATCCTGAGTCTCAAGGTTTGCTAGGCAAGCGAGAAACCCAGCAAGAGTTGAGGCGTGGAAGAATCAGACCCGGCCGCAGCGCTTCCCGACCGCAGCTTACAACTCCAAGCCCGAAGCAGCGGGAACCTTGCCATGTGTGATGTTGAGTTGGCCATGCCCGCTCAGTCACATGACTCTCCACCGCCACGCCCACCCAGCCGGTCATTAGGAAGAACCAGCTGTTAAATGAGTCCCTTTTGGGAGAGGGGGCGGTATATAAACGCTAATAATAATAAATAAATAAATACTTGAATCCCACCACTGGGGGATGCTGCAACAGTCGTAAGTGTGAAAAATTTTCCTAAGTCATTTATTCTCAGTGCCGCTGTAACATCGAACAGTCATTAAACGAACTGTTGCAAGTCAAGGACTACCTGTATTTTCGGATATGGAATTGCTGGACTGCGTTGCTTTTATTGCTGTGTTGACTGTTTGCTCTCCGTCTGCTTGGTGCAGAAGGGAGCCATATGCCATTTGGAATCGGCTTCGAGTAATTTATGGGCCGTGAGATAGAAGTAATCTATAAGCTTCTAAAACTCTTGTTGTTGTGACCTTTACGAAACGCTGCATCATAGGGCAACCGTTTTTGATACCAAGGGATCACGAATGGGCTAGCTTAAAGAATGCTCCCCAAATCCACGACCCCTGATTCCTAAAGGAATAACACGAGAGGAAGTTGTGGCTACTTCACTGCTGCTGTTCTGGTCATGTGATCTTCGTTTTCAGTGTTCCGTGACAGTTTCCCAGTCAATCTTGCAATCCCTCACTTTCTCTCCCACCAGGCATGAAGGAAAAGGAAAGAGAAAGGGGAGGGAAGAGAAGGGAAGGGAAGGGACAGGGAAAGGGAGGGGAAGAGAGGGAAAAGGGAAGGGGATAGTAGGAGAGGGAAGAAAGGAAGGAAAAGGGGGGAGGGGGAGGGGAGGGAAAGAGGAAGGTGGAGGGAGGGGACAGTAGGAGAGGGTAGAAGGGAAGGGGATGAGAAAGGACGGGATGGAGGGGGAGGGAAGGGAAGGGAAGGGGAAGGAAGGAAAGTTTCCAGTGCATCTTGCCAGATTCTCACAAAGAAACGTAATGGGGAAGCCAGCAGGTAGTCGGAAATCTCTCCTGCAGCTACTGCTCATTTGCCCACCTGTGGTCATTCGGTTTCTTTATAAAGAAATATCTCTGCAACGATGATCCACCAGGACACCGATTGTCAATAAACAAACAAAAAAGGCAATAATAAGGGAATAATAATAACAAGGGGAATCAAAATAAGACCAACAAAAGGAAAGAAAAACAACGTAGGAATAAAACGCAAAATAAAATAAAACCCTCCCCCCTTCCTTCCTTCCTTCCTTCCTTCCTCCCTCCTCCCCTCCTTCTTTCCTCCCTCCCACTCTCCCTTCCTCCTTCCTTTTCCCATACCCTTCCTCCCATCCCTCCCCCTTTTCCTTCCTTCCTTCCTCCTTCCCTTCGTCTCTCCCTCCTCCCCTCCTCTTCCTCCCTCCCTCCCTCCCCCCTCCCTCCGTATCTCCTTTCCTTTGTCCTCCCCTCCCTTCCCTCCCTTCTTCCATCCTCCCTCCTTCCCTCCCTCCTTCCTTCCTCCCCGCCTCCCTCCCTTCCTTTTTCTTTCCCTCCCCCTCCCTCCCTCCCTTTTCTCATACCCTCCCTCCTTCTCTCCCTCCTCCCCTCCACCTTCCTTGCTCCTTCCCTCCCTCCCTCCGTCCATATTTTGGTTTACTTTGGCCTCTGCTGCTTCTATTTTCCCTTCTTTCTCTTTTCTCCTCTTTTATACACATTAAAGGCAGAGAATAAAACAGCAGAAGCCCCCTTGTGCCTCAGTCTCCACCTTTCCTCTGTCAACCTTCCCCTGACTGCAGCTTTTGAATGGCAAAAAAAAAAAAAAAGAGGATCCCAGCAAACGTGGATTCGAATCCATGAATTAAATGCCCCGTTTGTGAGTCATCACGCCAATATCCTCCCGTGTCCTAGCATGGTGTGTTTGCTCCACCTGGAGACGCCGGTTGCCAAGCCAGCAAATGCCTGCCAAACATAATATGCGCCATCCAGTGATAAGTGGCATTACGAGAAAAGAGGGAAAAAAACGCCAGCAAAATCCATGTAGGAACAAAGAAGAGAAACAGGAGTATCTCGAAGCAGAAGTAGTCAGCAGATGAGAGAGACTATTATTCTATTATTCTTGGTCTCTCGGGCAAGGGTCCCAGAATGAAAAGAGAATTTCAAAGCTTCAAAGAGACTTTGCGTTTACGGAATCCTTTACCATGAAAGAGTTGGGAGCCGCTATCTCACTTCTGAATATTACGCCCTCTAACCCAGGATAGCTCAGCCTGAGCAATTTAAAAACCTGTGTTTTTCAACTCCCAGAATTCCCCTGCCAGCACGATTCATTCATCCATCCATCCATCCATTCATTCATTCACCCATTCATTCATCCGTTCATTCATCCATTCATAGTAAGGTTCTACATTTAGGCAAGAAAAACCAAATACACAGGTACAGTATAGGTGGTACCTTGCTCAATAGTAGTGACTTATGACCGTTTTTCACACTTACAACCATTGCAGCATCCGCATGGTCGCATGATTTACATTCAGATGCTTGACAACTGACTCGCATTTATGACGGTTGCAGTGTCTCAGGGTCACGTGGTCCCATTTTACGACCTTCTGACAAGCGAAGTCAATGGGGGAACCGGATTCACTTAATAATCGTGTTACTAACTTAACAAATGCAGTGATTCACTTAACAGCTGTGTAGTAAGGAAGGTCATAAAATGGGGCAAAACTCACTGAACAACCGTCTTGCTTAGCAGCAAAAAATTTTGGGCTCAGTTGTGGTTGTAAGTTGAGGATTACATGTATTCCGCTTGTGAGAATAACATATTATTTTATCTTACCTCATTTTATTTAACACAGTAAAGATGCTTTTACTCCAGCCACAATTTAACAAACGCTCTCATCAGCTTGCATAGAATGTGTAATACAGTAAAAACATCCACAGTACAATAGAAAAACCCTCAGTTGTAAATAAAAGACAATGACAATAGGCAATGGAAAAGCAAAACTGCCACAACATCACAACAATAGAAAGTCAAAAATAAAGAGG
>JAKRSI010000247.1:395000-415000 GCA_029890345.1 Natrix helvetica helvetica
CAGTGAAATGCCTCCAGAGATTCTGGGTCCTCCAACACTGGAGATTTTTAAGAAGAGATTATATGGCTATTTGTCTGAAATGGTACAGGATTTCCTGCTTGAGCAGGGGGTTAGACTAGAAGCTAATGGAGAGGGGTGGGACAGATATAAATAAGTGGGTCGGTGGATGGATGGATGATGGATGGAAGGGAGAGGGGGGAAGGGGGGAGGAAGGGAGAGAGAGAGGGAGGGAGGCACAGTCAAAGGCACATGAATATTCTGCTGCTATCCCTCTCTTTTTTAAAAAAAATTTAAAGGTCCTGGTTACTCAGATTCACTTTATCTTCCCTTGAGTAATTTGACTCTCTCTCTTCATGAACACATCCGCGGAAAATATTGTTTTGTTGTCTGTTGTATTCACCATAACATCTCAATAAGCAGCTTTGGGGTGCCCTTTAGCCCATACAAACTCATTATTTGTTCTAGGTTTTATTCTCTTTTATTTATTCTGTATATACTGTACCTTTCACCGAGCTGTGTAATATGATCCGTTTTTACTCCTGGTTATTGGAAATCGTACATTTATTTGAACTGGTCCAAGACTGTTAATCAATTCATCAATCAATCAATGTATTTACTTTGCTTTCCCTTCATTTCCATAAACAACACCATAAACAACCATAGTAATAAAATAATACAATACAATACAATAGTAGAGTTGGAAGGGACCTGTCTGTCTGTCTGTCTATCTGTCTGTCTATCTATCTATCTATCTATCTATCTATCTCTCTCTCTATCTATCTATCTATCTATTTATTTTTTTTCAGAGCTAATCCTATAGCTATCGTATACTCTATTATCACTCTATCAAGTATCTTTCATCTATCAAAATCTACGCTGTCATCTCCTCCTTCATCTATCTATCATCTATCTATCTATTTCTATCTATCTATCTATCTCTATCTGTATCTATCTATCCATCCATCTTTTTAATCTAGCTATCTATATTATCACTCTATCAAGTATCTTCTTTTATCTCTCTATAATCTACCTGTCATCTCTCTATCTATCTATATCTTTATCTATCTATAATCTATCTATCTATCTATCTATCTATCTATTCATCTATTTAATAATCTAGCTATCTATATCCTCTATTATCACTCTATCAAGTATCTTTCATCTATCTAAAATCTACCTATGTCATCTCTCTCTATCTATCTATCTATCTATCTATCTATCTATCTATCTATCTATCTATCTATCTATCTATCTATCTATCTATCTATTCATCTTTTTTATCTAGCTATCTATACTCTATTATCACTCTATCAAGTATCTTTCATCTATCTATAATCTACCTGTCATCTCTCTCCTATCTATACCTATCTACCTACCTATCTATCTATCTATCTATCTATCTATCTATCTATCTATCTTCATTTTATCTATCTAACTAACTGCACTCTGATGAAGTTACCTCTTTGTATGGGTAATGAAATGTCTGCAAGACAACAAGCAGAGAGCACCATATACCTATCCTATCCTCCTCCTCTATCCACAAATCACATCTTCTAGCACTGATCATCTTTTTATCTAGCTATCATGAGAAGTCACTCTATCAAGAAAGCCATCAAGCTCAGAAGCTACCAAGTCACCCCTCTTCAACTTTGAGCTACAAATCTATTATCTATCTATCTATCTATCTAGCTAGTTCTCTATTTGTTTATCTATCTACAATCTATCTGTTCATCTTTTTTTAGAATCTAGCTATCTATACTCTATTATTCATTACTATCAAGTATCATTTCATCTGATCTATAATCTACCTGTCATGGATTCTATTATCTATCTATCGAAGATGAAACATCTATCTATCTATCTATCTAAGATCTATGCCTATCTATATATCTATTCTGTCTTTTTAATCTAGGGCTATTTATTATCACTGCCCTATCTATCTTTCATCTATCTATAATCTACCTGTCATCTCTCTCCTATTTATCTATCTATCTATCTATCTATCTATCTATCTATCTATCTATCTATCTATCTATCTATCATCTATCTGTTCATCTTTTTAATCTAGCTATCTATACTCTATTATCACTCTATCAAGTATCTTTCATCTATCTATAATCTACCTGTCATCTCTCTCCTATCTATCTATCTATCTATCTATCTATCTATCTATCTATCTATCTATCTATCTATCTATCTATCTATCTATCTATCTATCCATTTTACCATCTAACTAACTGCACTGATGATGTTACCTTGTATGGGTAATGAAATGTCTGCAAGACAACAACCAGAGAGCACCAAATACCCCATAGTTCTCCTCCTCCTCTCCACAAATCACACCCCCTTCTAGCACTGATGATGTTACCTAGCTGGGTCATGAGAAGTCTGCAAGAAAGCCATCAAGCTCAGAGAGCACCAAGGGGACCCCTCAGTTCAACTTTGAGCTAAAAACATTCTCCTTTAAGGGAAAGATCTGGTGGGATGGAGCTGAGTTCTCCATTTTCCCGAAGTCTTTGTTTAGAAAGCTACGAATGCCAGCTTTGAGCTTCTAGACATGCGACAATAATTTAGGGGAAAACATTGGATTAGTTACACCAGAGACGGTCCATGCCTGAGTTTAAAGGAAGAAACCAAGACATGATGGATTCTTTGAGATGTCATTTCCATAGAACGAAGATGAAACAACCACATCTATTAAGAAGAGCGATGCCAATTCAACCAACGGCATGACGTTTTGTCCTCTCCTCACTGAGGGAATCATCACTGCTGCCCCAGCTATCTTTATTGCTGTTGAACAGTAACTGGAAACTCAGAGAAACGTATTTTTCCGGTGTCCATGGAGACCAAACATTTCTGAAAAAGATCTCCCTTGGCAGCTGCTCCCCAATCTCCTTGAAGGAAGAAAGGAGAGAAGTTACAAACATGGAGTGCTCTTTGGGAAGAAGCCCCAAGGATAACAGAATAATGGAAGGGACCTTGGAGGACTATGAAATTCAATGGTGAAAAGAGGAAGGTTCTACATTTAGGCAACAAAAACGAAATGCACAAGTACCGGATAGGTGGTACCTTGCTCAATAGTAGTAACTGTGAAAGGGATCTTGGAGTCCTAGTGGACAACCATTTAAATAGGAGCCAGCCGTGTGCAGCAGCTGCCTGTTGAGCAAGGTACCACCTATACTGTACCTGTGTATTTCGTTTTTGTTGCCTAAATGCAGAACCTTACTTTTTTCACCATTGAATTTCATTTTATTAGATAGTGCCCAATGTTCAAGTTTGTCAAGATCCTTCTGTGTCTTAAGCCTATCTTCTGGAGTGTTGGCTATTCCTGCCAGCTTGCTGTCATCTGCAAATTTGATGAGTTCCCCATTTATTCCCTCATCCAAAACATTGATGAAGATGTTGAAGAGTCCTGGGCCCAAAACAGAGCCTTGGGGTACTCCACTGCATACTTCCCTCCATGTAGATGCAGTTCCATTGAGAACTACACGTTGAGTGCGGTTGGTCAGCCAGTTACGAATCCATCTGGTGGTGATGCTGTCTAACCCACATTCTTCTACTTTATCTAGTAGTAGGTTATGGTCTACCTTATCAAAAGCCTTACTGAAGTCCAAGTAAACTATATCGACAGCATTCCTCTGGTCCACTAATTTTGTCACATTATCAAAGAATGCAATAAGATTAGTCTGGCATGATCTGTTTTTGACAAGCCCATGTTGGCTTTGTCAAGATCCTTCTGTATTTTAAAATAGTTCCTAAAATATTTCATTTTTTCTAGGAGAAGGGTGGGTGCTAACTTCCTACAATGAAATCACATCATTTTCCTGCCTTGGTTTGTCTTCCTGGAAAATATGCATTGCGAGACCTGAGCCTGAAAAAGCCTTCAGTCTGAGCCCCCCAACAGCCCACCGTACGAGTAGATTGATCAGAGCCGAACTCGGTCTGGGAACTGCAGCAGGCGAAGGACAAAATCTAATTACGGTGCACCAGCTTGTTTGCAGCAGTCAGGATTGGGCACCGGTTCAAATCCACAAACACGCACACAAAAAAAGAGGGACTCTTGATGAGGGCCATTGGTTTGATTTAAAGTGGTACCTGAAATGTTTGCTTCAGACCATACAGGAGAAAAGGAGGGAGGAAGAGAGAAAGAAAAGAGAGAGAGAGAGAAAGAGAGAACAGTGTGCCAAGAAAGGTTTGTGCCAAAGTCCAGCGAACGTGCAACTCGACAAAAAGACTGCCGTGTACCAGGAAAACGTTGTGGGTTGGAGTGTTTTTTTTTGGGGGGGGGGTTGCTTGGTTTTCTGCCCTCTGCAACTTTACACAGGGAGTTGTCTTATCACAGAATCAGGGGTGTAGAAAGTTAGCACCTACCCATCTCCTAGAACAGTGTTTCTCAAACTTAGCAACTTTAAGACCTGAGGACTTCAACTCCCAGAATTCTGGAAGTTGAAGTTCACAGGTCTTCAAAAAGGTTGCCAAGACACTTTTGAGGGAGGAAACTTACTGTCCCTAAAGGAGGAACCATGATGGCAAAACCATCCACAGAATTGTAGAAAGTTAACACCTAATGAAAATATTTCTGAATGAAATATTTGAGAAAAAAAAAGGCAGAATATTATATTTCCCTGGATGAGAAATGGAGAAACGTGGTTTTAAAGGGAGTAAGCAGCCTTCGCCTTTTCTTAATAGCCCACAGCAGATGTCAGCGATAAAGAGATAAAGAGATAGATAGCTCTATTCATAGGCAATGCCAATACTGCAGGCAGAAATCCAGTCAAGGACAGGATATTTTGAAATTCCCGGCAGCAAAGTCTGGACAAAGGCAGAGGATTGGCCCTCACTCAAGATCTAAACCAGGACAAAGCCATTAAGCCATAATAGGAATTGCCCAACATCCATCCAGAACACAAGCCTCTTCATTGCGTCATCTCAGCAGTCCAAACTTCAACCAAACCTGGGAGCTCAGACAACCTAACAGAGCCAGCTATGACCCCTACATAACCCCTACAACAGCCAAATAGAATACATGTTCTTGCACAGGAATAGGAAGCTCAAGTGCAAAGCCCAAGAGAAGGTATAAAAACCCTTCACTCTCAACTCCATGTGGTCATGGAGCACCAGAACTCATGTGGTTCTGTTCATCTTTCATCCATCTTTCCCATCAGCCTCCATGTTTCCAGTGTCTTTCTCCTGGCTTGGAACTGAACCCAGAAGGACATTTCTTCCCACAGGAGCAATGAACCACTTTGATCCATGGACAAATGGCTTCACTGTTTGTCCAGAATGGTACAGGATCTTCTGCTCAAGCAGGGGGTGGGACTAGAAGACCAACCAAAGGACTCCAAGGTCCCTTCCAACTCTATGATTCTAAGTCAGAGGTCACCAAAGTTGGCAACTTTAAGACTTGTGGACTTCAGCTCCCAGATTCTTCAGTCAACATCACCAGGAGTTGGTGAGTTCTAATCCTGCCTTAGCCATGAAAGTCGGCAGGGTGACTTTGGACCAATCACCAGGAGATGGTGAGTTCTAGTTCAACCTTAGGCATGAAAGCCAACTGGGTGACTTTGGACCAATCACCAGGAGATGGTGAGTTGTAGTCCCGCCTTAGGCATGAAAGCTAACTGGGTGACTTTGGACCAATCACCAGGAGATGGTGAGTTGTAGTCCCGCCTTAGGCATGAAAGCTAACTGGGTGACTTTGGACCAATCACCAGGAGATGGTGAGTGAGTCCCGCCTTCATGAAAGTCTAACTGTGACTTTGGACCAATCACCAGGAGTTGGTGAAAGTCCCGCCTTAGGCATGAAAGCCAGCTCGGTGACTTTGGACCAATCACCAGGGGATGGTGAGTTCTAATTCTGCCTTAGGCATGAAAGCTAACTGGGTGACTTTGGACCAATCACCAGGAGATGGTAAGTTCTAGTGCCTTAGGCATGAAAGCCTTGGTAGGCATGAAAGCTGAACTGAAAGGCTGGGTGACTTTGGACCAATCACCAGGAGATGGTGAGTTCTAATCCTGCCTTAGGCATGAAAGCTAACTGGGTGACTTTGGACCAATCACCAGGAGTTGGTGAGTTCTAATCCTACCTTAGTCATTAAAGTCGGCAGAGTGACTTTGGACCAATCACCAGGGGACAGTGAGTTCTAGTTCTGCCTTTGGTATGAAAGCCAGTTGGGTGACTTTGACCAATCACCAGGAGTTGGTGAAGTTGTAGTCCCGCCTTAGGCATGAAAGCCAGCTCGGTGACTTTGGACTCAATCACCAGGAGATGGTGAGTTCTAATCCTGCCTTAGGCATGAAAGCTAACTGGGTGGCTTTGGACCAATCACCAGGAGATGGTAAGTTCTAATCCTGCCTTAGGCATGAAAGCTAACTTGGTGACTTTGGACCAATCACCAGGGGACAGTGAGTTCTAGTCCTGTCTTTGATATGAAAGCCAGCTGGGTGACTTTGAGATTTGAGTTCTAATCCTCACCAGGAGATGGACCAATCACCAGGCATGAAAGCTAACTGGGTGACTTTGGTGAGTTCTAATCCTACCTTAGTCATTAAAGTCGGCAGAGTGACTTTGGACCAATCACCAGGGGACAGTGAGTTCTAGTTCTGCCTTTGGTATGAAAGCCAGTTGGGTGACTTTGGACCAATCACCAGGAGTTGGTGAGTTGTAGTCCCGCCTTAGGCATGAAAGCCAGCTGGGTGACTTTGGACCAATCACCAGGAGATGGTGAGTTCTAATCCTGCCTTAGGCATGAAAGCTAACTGGGTGGCTTTGGACCAATCACCAGGAGATGGTAAGTTCTAATCCTGCCTTAGGCATGAAAGCTAACTTGGTGACTTTGGACCAATCACCAGGGGACAGTGAGTTCTAGTCCTGTCTTTGATATGAAAGCCAGCTGGGTGACTTTGGACCAATCACCAGGAGATGGTGAGTTCTAATCCTGCCTTAGGCATGAAAGCTAACTGGGTGACTTTGGACCAATCACCAGGAGTTGGTGAGTTCTAATCCTACCTTAGTCATTAAAGTCGGCAGAGTGACTTTGGGCCAATCACCAGGGGACGGTGAGTTCTAGTCCACCACTTCTAGCTGTCAATTCAGCTGTCATAAGTCACTTTTTTCAGCGCCTTTATAACATTGGACAGTCACTAAGCAAAGTGTTGTAAGTCGAGGATACCTGTATGGGTTTTGGTTTTTTTTGGAGTTTGCATTTCTCTGAAAGGAGCAAAGAAGAAGGATGTCAAAATTCAATTTAATCGTGATACACAACTCCGAATCACCGGCGGATGCTTCGTCTTCTCCGCCTGTCACTCTGACTGCAGTTGTATCTTTTTTTGGTTTAGCCGATTTTGTCCCTTCCTCTGGACGGAGTCCAACCGCAGTTTACTGGATTAAAAACCACAACAACCCAACAACTCCGCCATGCATTCAGAAAACAATTACAATTTCCTGGTTTTTTGGAATTATAAAGTTAGCGGCCTGAGACTAACAGATACGTTGTGCTTACCGCCTGGTGGAGGTTTGGGAAGGGGTGGGGGGTGGAATAGTGGTAACCCCCCCCCCCGAGAATGTATTAAAAAATAACATTAATTGCTCCATCAAAGCAGAAAAATTCTTCTGTCACTTTTACACTCTTTAGATTAATTATACCATTGGCTGCAAGGCTCCGTTCTGGAGATAATACCTAAAAGTAACTTTTTTTTCCAATATCCTCTTACTTTGGACTCAAATAAACCCTGCACAAATTCCGATTTTTCATATCTTGGTTTATGGGGATTTAAGGACTCTGCTTTGGAGGTAAGGTTGATAACTACTAAGTCTCAACATTTGACCGCAAGTGAGCCCAAAATTTCTGTTGTTAGGGGAGAGATTTGTTCCATGAATTTTGCCTCCTTTTACGACCTCTCTGACCGCCGTTGTTAAGTAAATCACTGCAGTTGACGAGTTGTTAAGGGAATCTGGCTTCCTCGTTGGCTTCGTTTGTCAGAAGGTCGCAAAAGGGGATCAAGTGAACTTGGGGCACAGCAACGATCGTAAGTATGAAGCAGCAGCCAAACATCTGAATTTTGATTGCGATCATAGGAATGCTGCAACTGTCGTAAGTGTGAAAAACGGTTGTAAATCAATCAATCAAACAGTCACTAAGTGGACTGTTGTAAGTCGAGGACTACCTGTATTTTATGGTCCTGAAGGGGGTCAACAACATTGTGATGTCCATCTCCACCTTCCTGATAGTCCTCAAATTACAATCATTCGTTTAGTGGCCACTCAAAGTTACAACGGCACTGAAAAGATTGATTTACAACCGTTTTTCACGCTTACGACCGTTGCAGCATCCCACAGGATCAAAATTCTGACGTTTGACGACGGACTCATATTTATGACGGTTGCATTGTCCCGGAGTCACGTGAGTCCCCCTTTGCGACCTTCTGACAAGTCAATGAGGAAGCCAGATTGACTTAACAATTGTGTTGCTAACATAACGATCGTGGTGATTCACTTAACAACCGTGGCAAGAGAGGTCATAAAATGGGGCCAACACTCACTTCAGAATTGTCTGGTTTAGCAGTGGAAATTTCGAGCTGAACTGAGGTCATAAGTCGAGGATTACCTCTGTCGTGAGGCCGAGTGAGAAGATTGAACACCTTTCCACTGTCTTCTGAGTGTCGGAGAAATTGGTGATCTTGAAGGAACTCAAGGAAGATCTCGTCCACCTTGGGAGGAGATCTCACCCGATCTTGTGCGTCTTAGGTGAAACTCTTGAGATATTTGATGAACTCACACAATTTTGATCAGTTTTGATTTTTAGATTGTGGCGGCGGCATGCGGTAGATCCCTTTTCTGAGGGACATTTTGGGGTGAGTCATGAAAACTTTTCAGGATCAGGGAGATGGGCTTTGGTATTATGAGTCTAGGGAGATGGGCTATGGAGTGAATCTTCAACTCTGAGACCAGGAGGATGGGCTATGGGGTGAATCTTTAAATCTGAGACCAGAAGGGTGGACTATGGGGAAAATCTCCAAATCTCCTGGGACCAGCTGAGAATGGGTTATCGCCCTCCCCTCCCTGGGTGGACGGTCCCTGAAGCCTTCGGATCTTTCAAAAAATCTTAGACCACTGCCGGTTTGATGGGTCGTTTTAAGCGCTCCGAAGGCGTCAGGGAGGCCTCCGGAAGGTCCAGGGGAGAATCTTAAAATCTCTTTGGACCAGGAGTGAATGGGTTATTTAAGCGTTCCGAAGGCTTCTTTAAATCGGATGAGACCAGAAGCGTGGACTATGGGGGGAATCTCCAAATCTCCTGGGACCAGGAGAATGGACTAGCATGTAAAAAGGGGGGGGGGGGTTGAATCTTTTTAAATCTGAGACCAGGAAGATGGGCTATGGGTGAATCTTCATGCATCTCTTTGGACCAGGAGAATGGGTTATGGGGTGAATCTTTAAATCTGAGACCAGGAAGATGGGCTATGGGGTGACTCTTCATTTCTCCTGGGACCAGGATAATGGGTTATGGGGTGAATCTTTAAATCTGAGACCAGGAGGGTGGACTATGGGGAGAATCTCCAAATCTCTTTGGACCAGGAGAATGGGTTATGGGGTGAATCTTTAAATCTGAGACCAGAAGGGTGGACTATGGGGAGAATCTCCAAATCTCCTGGGACCAGGGGAATGGGCTATGGGGTGAATCTTTAAATCTGAGACTAGAAGGGTGAACTATGGGGAGAATCTCCAAATCTCCTGGGACCAGGAGAATGGGTTGTGGGGTGAATCTTTAAATCTGAGACCAGAAGGGTGGACTATGGGGAGAATCTCCAAATCTCCTGGGACCAGGAGAATGGGTTATGGGGTGAATCTTTAAATCTGAGACCAGAAGAATGGGCTATGGGGAGAATCTCCAAATCTCCTGGCATCAGGAAGATGGGCTATCAGGAGATTCTTCAAATCTCCAGAGACATGGAGGATGGGCTATGAGGTGAATCTTAATCACTCCAAGCACCAGAGAGATGAGGGTTTGGGGTGAGTTATGGCCTTCATATGTTTGTCCATCTCACAAACCCGACGGTTGTTTCTTGCGGGTGTGTTTAAACAGAGGAAATCAATTAACAGGCCCGCGTGGCTGGTTATAAATCAGCTATTTACATATTTAATGATTACACCTTTAATAAATCCCAGGGAGGGGAGCCGGAGTTGGCAGTTCCCTCAGCTCTTCTTCAGGCGGTCATCAATTATGCTGAAAGGCCGGCAGGGACACTAAATCTTCTCTTCCACCAAGGAAAAAAAAACGCAGGGGCCTTGTCAGAGAAAAATTGGTCCCCTCCTTCGCCCACCGAAAAACCCTGGAGCTGGGCCACCAACATTACATTAAGGAAATTGCTTAGTCCGCACTTTCCACTAGCCCCCCCCCCCCCAACAAAAAGAGGGGGAGGGCAGCTTTTAATTTTGGCCGCCCAGGGAAATCGATCGGCTGCCCTTCAGCTCTGGAGAGCGACGGGGAAAAAACCCATCCCGCTCGGACTAATCTAATTTTTCGGAGCCTCGTTCGGAAGCATCCCTGGGTCCCCCCGAAACAATGGCGACCGTTTGAAGAACCCATCTGGGAATTTGGGCTCCGGAATTCCTTTGATTAAATTAGCTGCCTCCGTCGCCTCGGCTGGAAAGAGAGAGAAATGAATTCTGATTGACCGATCGATAGGCAGGGATGGTATTTATAGCAAGCCCAGTGGTTACAACCCTTTTAAAGTAATTTACGGTGACACGGAACCCAATTATTACAAGGGTGGGGGAGCCAAGAAGCTGCAGGATGGTGGGGGGGGGGGGGGGGACACGGGACTCCCTCCGTGGATGTCAATTTAGAAAAACGCCTGTGGAGATTCTCCGTCATCCTGGGCATAGTTTTCTCAAAGGTCCTTCCTTCCTTCCTTCCTTTTTTTCTTTCTTTCTTCCTTTCTTTCTTCCTTCTTCCCTTTCTTTCTTCTTCCTTCCTTCCTTTCTTTTTTCTTTCTTCCTTCCTTTCTTTCTTTTTCTTTCTTTCTTCCTTCCTTCCTTTCTTTTTTCTTTCTTTCTTTCTTTCTTTCTTTCTTCCTTTTTTTCTTTATTCCCTCCTTTCCTTTTTCTTTCTTTCTTCCTTCCTTCCTTCCTTCCTTTTTTCTTTCTTGCTTTCTTCCTTCCTTCCTTTTTTCTTTCTTCCTTCCTTTCTTTTTTCTTTCTTTCCTGCTTCCTTCCTTCCTTCCTTACTTACTTTTTTCTTTCTTGCTTCATTCCTTCCTTTTTTCTTTCTTCCTTCCTTTCTTTTTTCTTTCTTTCTTTCTTCCTTCCTTCCTTTTTTACTTTCTTGCTTTCTTCCTTCCTTCCTTTTTTCTTTCTTCCTTCCTTTCTTTTTTCTTTCTTTCTTGCTTCCTTCCTTCCTTCCTTTTTTCTTTCTTGCTTTCTTCCTTCCTTCCTTTTTTCTTTCTTCCTTCCTTTCTTTTTTCTTTCTTTCTTTCTTTTTTCCTTCCTTCCTTTTTTTCTTTCTTTCTTTCTTTCTTCCTTCCTTTCTTTTTTCTTTCTTTCTTTCTTCCTTCCTTCCTTTTTTCTTTCTTTCTTTCTTTCTTTCTTCCTTCTTTCTTCCTTTCTTTCTTTCTTTCTTTCTTTCTTTCTTTCTTTCTTCCTTCTTTTCTTTTTTTCTTCCTTCCTTCTTTTTTTTTTTTTTCTTTCTTTTTTCTTTCTTTCTTGCTTTCTTGCGTTCTTCCTTTTTCTTTCTTCCTTCCTTCCTTTCTTTTTTCTTTCTTTCTTCCTTCCTTCCTTTCTTTCTTTTTTCTTTCTTTCTTTCTTTCTTTCTTTTTTCTTTCTTCCTTCATTCCTTTCTTTTTTCTTTCTTTCTTTCTTCCTTGCTTCCTTCCTTCCTTTTTTTCTTCTTCCTTCCTTCCTTCGTTGCTTCCTTCCTTGCTTTCTTTCTTCCTTCCTTCCTTTTTTCTTTCTTTTTTCTTTCTTTCTTTCATTCTTGTTTTCTTCCTTCCTTCCTTCCTTCCTTCCTTCCTTTCCTTCTTTCTCTTTTCTTTCCTTCATTTCTTTTTTCTTCCTTGCTTCCTTCCTTCCTTTGTTTCTTTTTTTCTTTCTTTTTTTCAAATGGCTACCCTGTTCCCCCAAAAATAAGACCTCCCTGGATAATAAGTCCAATCGGGCTTTTGAGCACATGTGCTCAAATAAGCCCTCCCCTGAAAATATTGCAACACAGCAGCAGCCATGAGGTGACCACGCTCACTGCTCACTGCACCTCAAAAATAATAAGACCTCCCTGAAAATAAGGCCAAGTGCTTATTTCAGGGGTCAAAAGAAAATAAGACCCTGTCTTATTTTGGGGGGAAATGGTACTAGACTGGGTTTTTTTTCTTGAGGAGGAAGAAGAAAACGTTTTGCTCCTCCTCCGAGAAACTTCCTCAGTTCTGATTGAGCGGTGGTGGGGATGGGAGGATAAGTACCGATAGCGGAGACTACTAGAGGGTGGGGAGATGGAAGGATCACTTCTGATGGGATGGTGATGATGGAGGAATGGAAGGATCGTATTTCTTGGCAGTCATCTGGTTATTGGTACTCTCCCTGAGAGCTCTTGAAGCCACTTGGGAGTTTATCTGCGCCCTCGGGATGCAGCTGGTTGTGGGCTCAGTTGTGGCCATAAATCGAGGACTACCTGTTCTTCATCTGCGATCTGTAGAGCAGACAGTAGATACATCCAGATGAGCTAATTCAACTTGATCAAAGAAGGACCAGGGGGTGTCATGATGACAGCCTTCCAATATTTGAGGGGCTGCCACAAAAAAGAGGGGGTCCAACTATTCTCCAAAGCACCTGAAGAAGTAATGGGTTAGGGTTATGTTCTGTCCCATGATTCCAATGAAGATGCAGACCCAGGCTTGACTGTCTGCCACGACTAATTACATAAAGCCACCCCTTGGCTAGGAGCCTAGAAAGCTATCTTCAAGAACCAAGATTAAACTTACAGAATGCTTTCTCAACGGCTAGTAAAATGGACTGTTGTTTCCTGCAAAGATTCCCCTCCCTTCGCTCCACTTATAAACTCTTTGGGAGGGGCCACACCCTTAGCCAGCTGTCCCTACTTCCTTCTATGACGTCTTCTCCACAGCTGTTCCTTTCTCCTCTCAGCTCTACGCATACGCACATCAGGGACAACCTCCCTCTGTTCCTCCTCACTGCTCCCCGACTCAGATGCCACCTGGGGGCCAACAGGCCTCTCTAGTTCCTGCTCTGACTCCAAACACCCTCCAGAGTCTTCCTCATCCTCCAGAGCAGTCCCACAATGGTTTGAGCTGTCAGAGTCCACCAACAGCTCAGCTGGCCGCTGCTGGGCCACAACAGGTTAGGGTTAAGGTTAATAAAAAAAAATAATCTGTGGAACAACTTGCCTCCAGAAGTTGTGGATGCTCCAACACTGGAATTTTTAAAGAAGAGATTGAACAACCGTTTATCTGAAATGGTGTAGGGTTTCCTGCCTGAGCCCGGGGTTGGACTAGAAGACCTCCAAGGTCCCTTCTGACACTGTTACTCTGTTATTCTGTTATTTTAAGGCTCCATTTAGCATAACCTTTCATAACTGAATGTAGAAACTTGCCCTTCTCTTTATAGGATTAGAAGCAGTGCTGGGTTTCAAAAATTTTTAGAACCTCTTATGTAGGTGTGGCCTGCTTTGTGGGAGTGACTTGCCAGCCATGTGACTGGGTGGGCGTGGTCAACTTGTAAAATGTGGTGGAACTCACTTAACATCGCTCTTGCTTAGCAACCAAAATGTTGGCTCAGAAACTCTGGCATTTGAAGCACGGAAGTCTTAAAGCTGTCAAGTTACAAGACCCTTGCACCCCTAACCCTTTAGACCTCCCCCCAGGGGTGTTCAAACTTGACAGCTTTAAGACTTGTGGACTTCAACTCCCAGAATTCCTCCTCCAGTCATGTTGACTCAGGAACTCTGGCATTGAAGTGTGCAAGTCTTAAAGCTGTCAAGTTACAAGACCCTCGCACCCCTAACCCTTTAGAAAAAAAAACCCCAGGGGTGTTCAAACTTGACAGCTTTAAGACTTGTGGACTTCAACTCCCAGAATTCCTCCTCTCGCTCTTCATCTTGATGATGTGTGGACGGGTGGGGGGAGGGAACTGGAACCGGTTCTGAACGGCACTGTAGATTTGTGGAACCTCTTCTATAGAAGAGGTTAGAACTGGCAGGAACCCACCCCTGGTATGAAGCCATGGATAGTCCATTCTCGGATTTTGTTCTCCATCCATTATGCAGCTCTGGGCTCACCTCTCCCTTATTCGACCATTCCCTTAGGCCAGGTGTCTCCAACCTCGTCAACTTTAAGACTTGTGGATTTCAACCTCCCCGTTACAGATCTGTAATCTAGGTGTCCACAGACCTTCGGGGTCTTTGCTTAGATTTGATGGTGTCCATGAACTTGGATGGGAGGAAAAAGAATACACCGTTTTAGTTTTCCCAACCTCCAGTTAAAATGTCACTTTTCATTCAATCAGGCATGTAGAGAAGCGGATAATTTATCGCCTCTCGGTTCCCGAAATGTTTGTGAAGTTCAACGCATCTTCCTGCGTAAAATTATTTCAATTATGGTTTTTTTTTTCCATCTTTTGAGAACCGTATTTGAGCATAATTGGCTTCCTTTTAAAAATTCTTTTGATGCAGATAACTGTTTCTTTATTCCCCGAGAAGAATTTCAGCAAATATGCAAAGGAGTCCATGACACAAAACATAAAGAATTTGGCAACCTAAGTAGGAAAATTTGTATTCCCCCAAATCTGTTTGGACCTTGACCTCCAACTGCTTCATTCTTCATGGCCAATGGGAAAGGATTAGGGTATTTATAGTCCAAAAGGCTCAATTGATTCCAGTTTGGGGCACCTATAAATTCTCTTTTTCTTTCTCTCTGTCTGTCTCCCTCCCTCCTTCTAAACTTACAGGCACCATCATGCTTTTAATGGATGGGTTTTCTTTCTTTTTCCTTCTTTTTTCCTTTCTTTCTTACCCTCCACCCCTACCCTTCTTTCCTTCCTTTTTTTCTTTCCTCCTTCCTTCCTTCGTTTCCCCCTCTCCCTCCCAGTCCCTTTCTTTTTTTCCTTTCTTTCTTTCTTTCTCTCTCTTCTCTCTCTCTCTCTCTCTCTCTCTCTTCTCTCTCCCTCCCTCCCTCCTTCTAAACTTACAGGCACCATAATGCTCATAACGGATGGGTTTTCTTTCTTTTTCTTTCTCTTTTCTTTCTTTCTTACCCTCCATCCCTCCCCTTCCTTCCTTCCTTCCTCCTCTTCCTTCTTCCTTCCTTTTTTTTTTCTTCCTTCCTTCCTTCATTTCCCTCTCTCCCTCCCACTCCCTTTCTTTCTTTCTTTCTTTCTCTCTTTCTCTCTCTCTCTTTCTCTCTCTCCCTCCCTCCCTCCTTCTAAACTTATAGGGCACCATAATGCTCATAATGGATGGCTTTTCTTTCTTTTTCTTTCTTTTTTTTCTTTCTTTCTTCCTTCCTTCCTTTTCCTTTCTTCCTTTTCCCTTCCCTCCTTTCTTCCTTTTTTCTTACTTCCTTCATTTCCCTCCCTCCCACTCCTTCTTTCTTTCTCTCTCTCTCTCTCTTTCTCTCCCTCCCTCCCTTCCCTCCTTCATTCCCTCCTTCTAAGGACTAGGGGAGACATGTTTTCCTTTTTCTTTTCCAATATTTCAGGGGCTGCCACAAAGAAGAGGGAGTCAAGCTATTCTCCAAGGCACCTGGGGACAGAACAAGAAGCAATGGGTGGAAACTAAGTCTTTAAGAAGATGTTGGATAGCCATTTGTCTGAAACGGTATCAGGGTTTCCTGCCTAGGCAGGGGGTTGGACTAGAAGACCTCCAAGGTCCCTTCCAACTCTGCTATTGTATTGTATTAAACTTACAGGCATCATAATGCTCATAATGGATGGGTTTTCTTTCTTCTTTTTTCTTTTCTTTCTTTCTTACCCTTCCTTCCTTCCTTCCTTCCTTTTTTCCCCTTCCTCCTTTCTTCCTTTTTCCTTCCTTCCTTCCTTCCTTTCCTTCCCTCCCTCCCACTCCTTTTTCTTTCTTTCTTTCTTTATCACTTTTCTTTCTCTCTCTCTTCTTCTTCTTCTTTTTATGGCTTCCCTCCCTGCTAGAGAAGGAAAACTTCATCCATGCTTCATGGTAGGTTTTTAAAATCTGAAATTTTTCAGAGCTCAGAGATTCTTGAGTTATTCCTTCCTAGTTTAAATAATGAGTCAGTTTGAGGCCTTTTTAACTCCTTTTTAACTTTTTTAGCTACCCAGATCACTAACGGTGACCCTCCAATGGCACACAGAAGTTTCTAAAGCAAAAGAAAATATTGTGTCAAGGAACAATAGCAATCGTACTAAGCACTTAGAGAGATATACCAGTCTTCATAATGCTTCTCAGGTTCTCTCAAAGAAGTTTACAGAGTCAAAGCCTATTCTCCAAGGTCCCACATTTGACCCACCTGAAGGTAGGACAAGAAGCAATGGGAGGAAAATCAAGGAGAGAAGCAACTTAGAACTGAGGGAAATTTGAACTGAAGTTGAACAATTAATCAGTGGAACAGAAGTAGCCTGCAGTAGTTGTAACCATGCCACATCAGCTCTTCCTTGACAGTCTGACAAAATACAATAGCCATTTGTCTGAAACCTATGGAGGTTTCCTGCCTAGGCCCCCTGACTAGAAGACCTCCAAGATCCCTTCCAAATCTGCTATTGTATTGTATTAAACTTACAGGCATCATAATGCTCATAATGGATGGGTTTTCTTTCTTCTTTTTTCTTCCTTTCTTCCTTTTCCTTCCTTCCTTTTTCCTTCCCTCCTTTCTTCCTTTTTTCTTCCTTCCTTCCTTTCCTTCCCTCCCTCCCACTCCTTTTCTTTCTTTCTTTCTTTATCACTTTTCTTTTCTCCCTCTTCTTCCTTCTTCTTTATGGCTTAGTGGCCTGCTAGAGAAGGAAAACTACCATCCACAGCTTCAGGTAGGTTTTTAAAATCTGAAATTTACCCAGAGCTCAGAGATTGTGAGTTATTTGGAGCTAGTTTAAATAATGAGTCAGTTTGAGGCAAATGATTTAACTTTTTAACAAATTAGCTACCCAGATCACTAACGATGACTCTGGATGGCACACAGGAGTTAAATAAAGCAAAGAAATATTGTGTCAAGGAACAATAGCAATCGTACTCAAAGCACTTAGACTTATATACCACTTCATAATGCTTTTGCAGCCTCTCTCTAAGCGGTTTACAGAGTCAGCCTCTTGCCCCCAACAATCTGGGTCCTCATTTTACCCACCTTGGAAGGATGGAAGGATGAGTCAACCTTGAGCCCGGGCAGATTTGAACTGCCAAATTGCAGCTAGCAGTCAGCTGAAGTAGCCTGCAGTAGTGGCACTTTAACCACTGCGCCGTTTCAGCTCTTCCTTGACATCAATATTGGTAGTTCTCGATTTAGAACCACAAAAAGATTTTCCGTTAGGCATTGCTGTTGTTCATCTGTTAAGCCCATTGCACAACCTGTTTAGCACGGTCATTAAATGAGGTAGATTGAGAACTACCTGTAGCATTTTAACAGACTCAACAGCACAAATCCGGCTATAAAGGCAATCCTCGACTTACAACCCTCTATTTAGTGACGGTTCAAAGTCACAACAGCACTGGAAAAAAAGGGACTTAGGACCATTTTTCACACTTAGGACTGTTGCAGCATCAACCTTCAGATGCTTGGCAACCGACTTATATTTATGACGGTTGCAATGTCCCAGGGTTGTGCGATTCCTTTTTGCGACCTCCTGACAGGCGAGGTCAATGGGGAAGCCAGATTTACTTAACCTCTGTGTGGCTAAGATAACAACGGCAGTGTTTCACTTAACCACTGTGGCAAGAAAGATCATAAAAGGAGGCAAAAGGTATTTCATCACAGTCTCACTTAGCAATGGACATTTGGAGCTCGATTGGGGTCCTAAGTCGAGGACTTTCTGGAAACGCTACTTGTTCTGACCTGGGCTTCCCCAAAAAGCATGAGGCCGAGTCCTGGTCCCCGCAAAAGCCCTTTTATTAAATGAATGGGAATTCCTGTCATCCCCTCTGGGAATACAATACAATAGTAGAGTTGGAAGGGACCTTGGAGGTCTTCTAGTCCAACCCCCTGCCTAGGCAGGAAACCCTATACCGTTCCAGACAAATGGCTATCCAACATCTTCTTAAAGACTTCCAGTGTTGGGGCATTCACAACTTCTGGAGGCAACTTCTGTTCCACTGATTCATTGTTCTCACTGTCAGGAAATTTCTCCTCAGTTCTAAGTTGCTTCTCTCCTTGATTAGTTTTCACCCATTGCTTCTTGTTCTACCCTCAGGTGCTTTGGAGAATAGCTTGACTCCCTCTTCTTTGTGGCAACCCCTGAGATATTGGAAGACTGCTATCATGTCTCCCCTAGTCCTCCTTTCTCTTAAACTAGACATACCCAGTTCCTGCAACCGTTCTTCATATGTTTTAGCCTCCAGTCCCCTAATCATCTTTGTTGCTCTTCTCTGCACTCTTTCTAGAGTCTCCACATCTTTTCTACATCGTGGCGACCAGAACTGAATACAAATATTCCAAGTGTGGCCTTACCAAGGCATTATAAAGTGGTATTAACCCTTCACGTGATCTTGATTCTGTCCCTCTGTTTAGGCAGCCTAGAACTGTGTTGGCTTTTTTGGCAGCTGCTGCACACGGCTGGCTCCTATTTAAATGGTTGGCCACTAGGACTCCAAGATCCCTTTCACAGTTACTACTGTTGAGCAAGGTACCACCTATACTGTACCTGTGCATTCCGGTTTAAGAACCTTACTCTTTTCACCATTTAATTTCATTTTATTAGATAGTGCCCAATGTTCAAGTTTGTCAATTCACATTCAGCCAAGGCCTGGCAAACAGTCTTTCAAAGGAATATTTATGACCACAGACCTTATCTATCTGGGAAAGGTGCCATGTGAAGCTGCCCACCCACCCAGACGTCATCACAGACGCTCTGCGTGCTCCGTATTGAGCTGGCGGGGCAAAGGGAGGTGACTCAGGCATTAACCACAACACTTTGTTAGAATTCAACTAACTTGCAACGAACGAACAACAGTTTCAGCACCACACTCTATCTGACAGTTATTTATGCCCTCCCTGAGCAGCCAATTAGCGCTCTGCAATCTCCCACTCGCTGGCTGGCGGGTCTTAGCCAATGAGCACCGTCCTTCAGCCGCCAAGGTTGACGGGTCCTAAGTCGAGGGCTTAATCCTGGTTGTAAGTCGAGGACTTGGCACTGCGCATACGCAGAAGGTTCTCGGCAGGCCCATGTCACTGCGTTAATTGGTTTGCTAGCTGTGCTGAGATTTACTGCGCAGGTCCCAGTTCTTATCTGCAAGTGATTTAGTGCGCCTGCTCCTTCCCATTCCTTCTTAACTTTCTCTTCTGATCTTCCGTTCGCCTGCCGAAGGAGACAGGCGCATAGCTTTGCCAAGATGTAATTAACTCAGTTAGCAAGTTTTGTATTTTTATTTTCTTTTATATTAAAATGTTTTTATTCGATCTTGCTTCGGGTTTATTTTTGCTTCTTTCAAAAGTATGTGACAAGGGAGGCCAAGATTCACACCTCCTTAATTCAGGGCGGAATTCACACCCTAACAGCCCAGAAGCACACACACACACACACACACACACACACACACACACACACGCACACTCCCAGTTCCAAACCGGTAGCAGAGGTGATAGCATTTCATGCCTGCTTCACACTCCCTGAAACGAATCTAATGAGCGAACGAAGGAATTGTTTCATGCAAGCTCCACTCCCCTTTCGCTCCTCTTTTATTTCCTATGGGAGGGGCCAATCACCTTCCACCTGTGACTTTGCTCCCAAGATTTCTGAGTTGTTCTTTTCTTCTGGCAGCTCTGCGCAAGCGCACCCTGGGAACAGGCTCCAGCTGTTCCTCTGCCTCACTGCTGTCCAGCTC
>JAKRSI010000247.1:420000-517500 GCA_029890345.1 Natrix helvetica helvetica
CCTCAACAGCTATAGCAAGAAAGGTCGCAAAATGGGGCAAAACTCACTTGAATGTCTCACTCGAGGACAACCTGTGTCCATTTTAAGGATCTTGTCCTGCTTTATTTATTCTGTACGGGAGGAATTGGAAGAGATATTGTGCTATGCTATGCACATGCACACCAGTGAAAAAAGCAAGATGGCGATTTTGGGGCCGATAGAACCAGTTCGGAGGCGTGGGTGGCTGAGTTACTACCTACTCAGCCCAACTGGTCCGAGCCTGTAGGAACCCCTTCTGGTGTGTATCCCAGTACAATCCATGATTCACATGAGCTTACATGTAGAATGTAGGAACCAATCTCATTGCACCAGTGGTGGGTTTCAATTTTTTTTTAGAACCTCTTCGGTAGGTGTGGCCTGCTTTGTGGGAGTGGCTTGCCGCCCACCCATGTGACTGGATGGGCGTGGCCAACTTGTAAAATGTGGTGAAACTCACTTAACAACGCTCTTGCTGAGCAACCAAAATGTTGGCTCAGAAACTCTGGCATTTGAAGCACGCAAGTCTTAAAGCTGTCCAGTTACAAGACCCTTGCACCCTAACCCTTTAGGGGGGGAAAAACCCCAGGGGTGTTCAAACTTGACAGCTTTAAGACTTGTGGACTTCAACTCCCAGAATTCCTCCTCCAGTCATGTTGGCTCAGGAACTCTGGCATTGAAGTGTGCAAGTCTTAAAGCTGTCAAGTTACAAGACCCCTGCACCCCTAACCCTTTAGAAAAAAAACAGTGGTGTTCAAACTTGACAGCTTTAAGACTTGCGGACTTCAACTCCCAGAATTCCTCCTCCTGTCATGTTGGCTCAGGAACTCTGGCATTGAAGTGTGCAAGTCTTAAAGCTGTCACGTTACAAGACCCTCGCACCCCTAACCCTTTAGAAAAAAACAGTGGTGTTCAAACTTGACAGCTTTAAGACTTGTGGACTTCAACTCCCAGAATTCCTTCTCCAGTCATGTTGGCTCAGGAGCTCTGGCATTGAAGTGTGCAAGTCTTAAAGCTGTCAAGTTACAAGACCCTTGCACCCCAACTTCAACTTCAACTCCCAGAATTCCTCCTCTCGCTCTTCCTCTTGATGATGTGAGGACGGGCAGGGGGAGGGAGCTGGAACCGGTTCTAAACGGCACGGTAGATTTGTGGAACCTCTTCTATAGAAGGTGGGATTCAGCCGGTTCGGACTGGTTCACCAGAACCGATAGTGGAAATCATGGGGTGGATCTGTCCGCCCACCTGCGCACCCACCCTGGCTCTATGCCATCCTATTTAGGTGCGCTTCCAAACCAAAGCGCATGTGTAGAAGGCTGAGCGCATGGGTGGACGAGGCGTGTGTGAGCAAAGCTAGCATGCGCTCACATTTGCAAACGGGTAGGGAAAGTAAATGAATACCCCACCCCCCTGAGCCAAATCAAGGTTCTTAAACTGGGACTCGAGACTGGAATGCAGTTCTGTCCCCAGTTCTTCCAGTGAGAAAGAAGGGAAGAGGACAGCAATTCGGCGACAGGAAGAAAAAGAAAAACAGGGATGGGGGAGGGAGGAGGACCAAATTAAATGACAGCACGCAAACTTTTGCCTCTCCGCCAACGTGCCTGCAGGCAGCAAGCGAAGCAGGTTGCCCTACAGGAACTCTGCAGATGGCATGGAAAACAACAAGAGCATTGAAATGCCATAAAACGAGAGATTTCTGCGCCGTTCACCAGGGGAGCGGTGGGAATCGGAGGCGGTGGGCACACATGGGCCCATTTCCCTTCGGAAGGCGGCAGCGTTGATTCACTGGCGACCCTCCGATGCCACCAACCCAACCCAACCCCCCCGCCCCCCGGCCTTGGGGGCTTCAGCCAGCCAAGTGATGAGGACAGAAGTTGCTCTTATATGTATGCTTGCACACGTGTGTGGGTCTGTTTGTGAGTGAATGTGAACATGATTGTTTCCTTCTAAACTTACTAACTTCATGATGCTCATAATGGGTGGGTTTTCTTTCTTTCTTTCTTTCTTTTTCTTCCTTTCTTCTTTCCTTCCTTTTTCTTCCTTCCTTTCTTTGATTCTTACCCTCCATCCATCCCCCTTCCTTCCTTCTTTCCCTCCTTTCTTTCTTCCTTCCTTTCCTCCTTCCTTCCTTTTTCTTCCTTCCTTCCTTTGATTCTTACCCTCCATCCATCCCCCTTCCTTCCTTCGTTCTTTCCCTCCTTTCTTTCTTTCTTCCTTTCCTCCTTCCTTCCTTTTTTCTTTCTTTCTTCCTTCCCTTTCTTCCCCCTCCCTTTCTTTCTTCCTTTCTTCCTTTGTTTCTTACCCTCCCTCCATCACCCTCCCTTTCTTCTTTCCTCCCTTTCTCTCTCTTCTTCCTCCCTCCCTCCCTTTTTCTTCCTTCCTTCCTTCCTTTCCCTCCCTCCCACTCCTTTTCTTTCTTCCTTCCTTTCCTCCTTCCTTCCTTTTTTCTCCCTTCCTTCCTTCCCCTTCTTCCCCCTCCCTTTCTTTCTTCCTTTCTTCCTTCATTTGTTACCCTCCATCCATCCCCCTTCCTTTCTTCTTTCCTTCCTTCCTTTCTTTCTCTCTTTTCTTCCTCCCTCCCTCTCTTTTTCTTCCTTCCTTCCTTCCTTTCCCTCCCTCCCACTCCTTTTCTTCCTCCCTTCCATCCTTCCTTCTGACTCCAACTCTTCTTCTTCCTGATTTTCTTCCTTCCTTTCCTCTCTCCCTCCCTCCCACTCCCTTTCTTTCTTCTTTCCTTCCTTCCTTCCTCCCTCCATCCCTCCCTTTTTTCTTCCTTCCTTTCTTTGTTTCTTACCCTTCAACCCTCTCCCTTCCTTCCTTCCTTTCTCTCTCTCTCTCTCTCTTCTTCCTCCCTCCCTTCCTTTTTTCTTCCTTCTTTGCTTTCTTTCCCTCCCTCCCTCCCTCCCTTCCTTCTTCCCCTGTCCCTGCATCTTCATAACAGGAGCTGCTGCTCAAATCATCCCCGCAGGGAACAGAAGAGCAGATAGCAGAACAAACGGAGGCGAGACCTCGGTGGTGTCTCTACCACACTGTGATCTAAATATCACGAAAGACATGCTGATAAGAGAGAGCGCGGGAAAGGAACAGAAGCAGGGAAAGAGGCAAATTGAGCTGAGAGCTACGGTCTTTCTTTGCCCCCCCAAAGAAAGTTGGGGAGACTCGGTTGCCTGGGGAACAGAGTCTCTCCATAGCGGCCAGAATTTCTCAACGTTACCCACTTTAAAGTTACAGGCTGTTCTTTGAGTTACGACTCAACAATTTCTTTTGCTAAGATGGGGGAAGCCCAATTCGTTTAACGACCATGTGATTCACTTAACAACCATTTGCTGACCAACCGTGGGGGGGCAAAAGTAGTCAAAGGGGGCACAACTCCCTTAACAACTGTCTTGTTTAGCAGTGGGAATGTCAGGGGTCAGTTTTGGTTGTAATTCCGAGGACTGCCTCTACTGATCAGAAAGGGATGGCAGAAAACGACAGAAGCCAGAGAAACGGCAGATTCTTGGAGAGAATCTGGGGCTCTAGAATAGACACCATCTCTTGGGAATACCAATAGCAACAGCACTTAGACTTATATACCGCTTCGCAGTGCTTTTATAGTCCTCGCTAAGCAGTTTGCAGGGTCGGCATCTTGCCCTCCCCAAAAAACTATCTGAGTCCTCATTTTACCGATCTTGGAAGGATGGAAGGCTGAGTCAATCTTGATCCGGTAAGGATCAAACTCCTGACAATGGGCAGAGTTTGCCTGCAATACTTCATTCTACCCATTGTTCTACCATGGGGGACAGAGGGAAGGAGGGAGAGAGAGAAAGAGAGAGGGGGGAGAGGTTCTATCTATCTCTCTCTCTCTCTCTATCTATCTATCTATCATCTATCTATCTATCTCTCCATCTCCATCTACCTATATCTATCTATCTATCTATCTATCTATCTATCTATCTATCTATCTATCTATCTACCTATGTTGTATTTGTACTGATAAATAAATAAAGGGAGAGAGAGAGGTTCTATCTAGCTATAAATAGATCTATTTCGAGCTATTTAGCTCTCATCAGCTAGCCATACCCTTACTGGGATTTGAACCTGGGCTGTATTATATCTTAGGCAGGAGTCTTAGCCACTAAGCCACAGGGTCGCCTCCTTATCAGTTGAGCCAGGGAAATAGGTATGCATTTGTGTTACAACCCCTGGTATGCCTAAATATGGGAGGAAGGTCACTACTCCCTCTTTCTGTCCTTCGGCTCATCACAGAAAACCATGCAGGCAGAAAACCATATTTTTTTTATTTTTAATGTTGCCTTTTTATATTTGTGTTGTATTTGTACTGATAAATAAATAAAGGGAGACTAGTATAGATCTTCGAGCTAATTAGCTCTCATCAGCTAGCCATACCCTTACTGGGATTTGAACCTGGGCTGTATTATATCTTAGGCAGGAGTCTTAGCCACTAATCCACAGGGTCGCCTCCTATTATCAGTTGAGCTAGGGAAATAGGTATCTATCTATCTATCTATTATCTATCTGTCTATCTATCTAGCTATCTCCATCTATCTAGCTATCTAGCTATCTAGCTATCTAGCTATCTAGCTATCTAGCTATCTAGCTATTTAGCTATCTATATCTAGAGAGAGAGAGAGAGAGAGGTTCTATCCATCTATCCCTATCTATGTATCTATCGCTACCTACCTACCTATCGAGAGAGAGAGAGAGAGAGAGAGAGAGAGAGAGAGAGAGAGAGAGAGAGAGAGGTTCTAGCTAGCTATCTAGCTAGCTAAATAGCTATCAATCTCCATTATCTATCTATCTATCTATCTATCTATCTATCTATCTATCTATCCATCCATCCATCCATCCATCCATCCATCCATCCATCCATCTATCTATCAATTTAACTATCTATCTATCTCTACCTACCTACCTACCTATCTATTTCTATATCGAGAGAGAGAGTGGTTCTATCTCTATCTATCATCTATTTATCTATCTCTATCTCTATCTATCTAACTACCTATCTACCTATCCAACTAACTAACTATCTCTATCTATCTGTCTATTGAGAGAGAGGGGAGGGAGAGGGAGAGAAAATAACCATAGCAATAGCACTTGGAGTTAGCCACGCCATCATGGCTGGGATAGTGAATTTGTGCCCTGACAGGGGGTTGGTCTAGATGACCTCAAGGGTCCCTCCAACCTCTTCCATTGTAGCATTCTATCATCCTAACCAAAGAAGGTTCTGTTGTTTGCCCTGCCCACAAACGGCCTCACGTTAACCTGATTTCCATGAGCTATTCCAAATGTGTGCCTTCCATCACTCAACAGCCCTTTGTGTGAAATGGTATAAAGTCTCCTGCTTGAGCAGGAGGTTGGACTAGATGACCTCCAAGGTCCCTTCCAAATCTCTTATTCTGTTCTTCTGGTCTGGGCTAAATAATTTTCGCAGATGTCCGTCCTGAAGAACGGACTAGATTTTAGACTCCATCCATAATTGGGGGTGGGGTTTTTTTGTTGCTTATTCTCCTTCTCCCTTGTGTCTTGACACAATTCTGGTGCAGCCTAAGTTTTATGACCAGGCGGCGGGCAGTGGCGGGGCCCTGCTGATGCGGCTGGCCATTTGTTTTATTTACAGTGGTGGAGGAGGAGGAGGAGAAAGAAGGGAGGGGCAAAAATACCCCCTCAATCCTTCTGTGGCTCAGCCGAGGCTGAGTCAGCAAAGGCTTTCTTTAAAAGGAGGGGAGAAAATCATTTTCCAGCAGAGAGAGACAGAAAGAGAGAGAGGGAGAGAAAGAGAGAGAGAGAGAGAGAAAGAGAGAAAGAGACAGAGAGACAGAGACAGAGAGGGGGGGAGAAACAGAGAGAGAGAGAGAGAAAGAGACAGAGAAAGGCAAAGAAAGAGAGAGAGAGAGATACAGGCGATATGGGCCTCAAAAGATGCAAGATGGGAAGTTGTAATGTTAAGTTAATTTCATCCTCTCCATTATGCAGCACTGGGTTGCCTTGTCTGCCTCCACACCCCCATCCCCTACCCCCTCCTTGTCTTGTGGATAGGGTAGGGCAGGGTAGGGTAGGGTAGATCTGGTAGGGTAAGGTAGGGTAGGTAGGGTAGGTGGGGTAGGGTAGAGTAGGGTAGGAGGGAGGTACGGGGTAGGGCAGGAGGAGGAGGAGGAGGGAGGTAAGGAGGAGGAGGGTAGAGGAAGAGGGAAGAAGGGTAAGAGGGAAGAAGAAGAAGAAGAAGAAGAAGAAGAAGAAGAAGAAGAAGAAGAAGAAGAAGGAAGAAGAAGAAGAAGAAGAAGAAGAAGAAGAAGAAGAAGAAGAAGAAGAAGAAGAAGAAGAAGAAGAAGAAGAAGAAGAAGAAGAAGAAGAAAGTAGAAGAATTATTATTGGAGGACCTGGAAGAAAGACCAGGCTGGAGACAGATCTTCTGGCAGAAAACCAACCTAGGAGATGGCTAATAGTTAGCAATGATGTGATGGCCCACAATACCTCAATCAATATGAAGACCTAGTTTTCTGAAGAAGTCCACAATGCTAGGATGGTTGAAGGAAAGAGGAGAAGGAGAAGGAGAAGGAGAAGAAGAAGAAGAAGAAGAAGAAGAAGAAGAAGAAGAAGAAGAAGAAGAAGAAGAAGAAGAAGAAGAGAAGAGAAGAGGAAGAGGAAGAGGAAGAGGAAGAGGAAGAGGAAGAGGAAGAGGAAGAGGAAGAGGAAGAGGAAGAGGAAGAGGAAGAGGAAGAAGAAGAAGAAGAAGAAGAAGAAGAAGAAGAAGAAGAAGGGGGCCACCATTGAAAGAGCTGAAAGACCAGGTTGAGGACAGATTCCCCACGAGAAAATCTATATGGTTGCTAAGAGTCGAAAACAACTTGATGGCACTTAATCAATCCATCATATTAGTCATAATTTTTTTTAAAATCAAGATATCAGACAATAAAAAGCAATCAACCATTAAAACATGAGCATCGTAAAATCACAGCACTGCATATTAAACAGCCAAAGACATAAACGTTGAAACAGCTTTGAAGGAATATTCATATTTTTTTAAACTATTCCCGATATGGAATTCTAGAATTGAAGGGCTGGAAGGGACCTTGGAGGTCTTCTAGTCCAACCCCACGCCCAAGGTAGAAGTCTTATATCTTCCCAAACAAATCGATGTCTCCCCATTCAGGGCTGTACGAGATTTAACAGAATAACAGAGTTGGAAGGGACCTTGGAGGTCTTCTAGTCCAACCCCTGCTCAACAGGAGACCCTATATACCATTCCAAATGGCTATCCAGTCTCTTTTTAAAAGCCTCCAATGTTGTAGTACCCAGAACATCTGGGGGCAAGTGGTTCCACTGGTTAATTGTTCTCTTTGTCAGGAATTTTAGTTCTCGGTTGCTTCTCTCCTTGATTAGTTTCCACCCATGGCTTCTTGTCCTGCCTTCAGGTGCTTTGGAGAATATGTTGACCCTGTCTTCTTTCTGGCAACCCCTCAAACACAGGTAGTCCTCCACCTACGACCACAATCGAGCTCCAAATTTCTGTTGTTAAGTGAGACATTTGTTCAGTGAGTTTTGCGCCATTTTTTCACCACCTTTCTTGCCACAGTCGTTCAGTGAATCATGGCAGTCATTAAGCTGGTTGTTAAGTGAATCTGGCTACCCCATTGAATTGAATTGGCAGGAGGTCGCAAAAGGGTATCACATGACCCCGGGACACTGCAACCGTCATAAACATGAACCAGTTCCCAAGGCTCAAATTTTGATCACGGGATCGTGGGGATGCCGCAAAGGTCATAACTTTGAAACGTGGCCCTAAGTCCCATTTTTTTCAGTGGCATCGTAACGTTGAACGGTCACTAAATGACCTGTTGTAAATCGAGGACCACCTGTACTGGGATCACAGGTTTGCTTCTGTCAATCCATATCAACTGGGGAAAAGAGGGTTCGCTTAATGACCATGGGATTCCCTTAATAACTACAGTAACTCACTTAATGACTGTCTTTTAAAAGGCCATAAAATTCAGGTCTGGCAAGGGCTGGTTGGAGAAAATAAATCTAACAAACAAAATGGATTAGCAATGTTTTTTTGTCAGTTTGCAACTATCGTTATATTGTTGTGGCCCACCAGCAGCCAGCAGAACTGGTAGCGGATTCAGACAGTGAGGAGGTTGGGGAGGAACCTGGGCCACTCCTGGAGTCTGGGGAAGGCTCTGAGGAGGGCTCTGTGTTGGAGGCAGAGAGGGTGCCAGGGCCATATGCCAGTTATCAGCTGCCTTCGGAGTCTGACATCAGTGAGGCAGAAAAACAGCTGGAGCCTGTTCCCAGTGTGCGCATGCGCAGAGTTGCCAGACGAAGGGAATGGCTAAAGAACAAAGGTCGATTTGGGAGTAAAGCCACAGGTGGAGGATGAATGGCCCCTCCCAGAGGAAATAAAAGAGGAGCGACAGGGGAGTGGAGTTTGCAGGAGACCATTAGTTCATTCTTTTTTTTTTATTAAAAGAGTTTTGTACAAACAAATTTTTCCCCTTTTCACCCCCCCTCCATACAATATAAATCTCATACAAATGCTATACCCCCCCAACCCCCCCCCCGCAAAAATTCACATTCAAATATTATACCAAACACTTTGCCCCCTCCCCTCCCCCCATCTTAAAGTAAATTACTCGTAACCCCTCTCCTCCCATCAAACACAGTATAAATTTCTCTTAGATTAATAATAACACATTGATCCCATTTTCTAAGCTAATTTAACATCTATAACTCTTAATATAAATTTCTCCTAGAATAACAATGTTTCGTTAATCCCATCTTCTAATTTATTCATACATATATATTGCCCCGCCTTCCACCCTAACCCTCCCCCACCTCCCACACAAACCCACCCCCCTGACTTCCGCTGTATACCACTCTAACAATTCCAAGCATCCCATATATTATTTACTCTAATCATCTATCAATCTAAACATTCTTACCTAAAGGCTACATAGTACTTCCTAGTCTGGTATTTATTCTGTATGTAATCAATCCATTTTACCCATTCCTGTGTATAATCCTCCTGTTTCTGAGCTTTTAAGAAAGCTGAAATTTTTGCCATTTCAGCGAACCCCGCCACCTTCTGAATCCATTGATCAATTGTCGGTAAAAAATCTTTTTTCCAATGTTGCGCAATCAACAACCTAGCTGCTGTGACCATATGCAAGACCAATTTTGTTTCCCCTTTGGTGAAATCCTTAGCTATACCCAATAAAAACATTTGCGGAGTGAATTGTATTCTTTTCTTAAATACATTCTGCATAACCCACCATATTTTTATCCAAAAAGCTTTAACCTTGTTGCAAGTCCACCATACATGAAAAAAGGTAGCATCTAGGCACCCGCATCTCCAACATTTTGGTTGAACATTTGGGTACATACATGATATTTTTTAAGGATCTAAATACCATCTGTAAAACATTTTATAAAAGTTCTCCCTTAAATTCTGTGACTGTGTAAATTTAACATTCTGAACCCATATTTTTTCCCACGTTTCCAATATAACCACTTCACCAAAATTCTGAGCCCATTTAATCATACAATCCTTAACCAATTCACTTTCTGAGTCTCTTTCTAACAGTACATTATATATTCTTTTAACTTGTTTTGGGCCAGTCTCTTTTATCTGCTTAATCAGTTCCACCTCTTTATCCATAAAACCGACCCTACGATCTTCTTCCCATCTCTTCTGTAACTGTATATAATGTAACCAATTTAAAGTAATTCCTTCTTCCAACAGCTGTTCCAAAGTTTTCAACTTCCATTCGTCCCCATCAGCGATAAGCACATCTTTATATAAACAACCCCCGAGTGACTTAATATTCATAATCCCCATGGTGTCTGCAAGATCCAACCAAAGCGGTATTTTATAATCCCAATTGGGCCGGTGGTTCTTCCATATTCTCATCAAGGCACTACGGAGAACATGGTTGTTGAACACTTTATCCACCCTGTCTTCATAAAAAAGATATGCATGCCATCCCAGAACAAGATCATGGCCTTCTATATTCAGCAATTCCATTTTTGTTTTCCCAAACCAATCTGCTACATGTGTTAGTACCGCAGCTTCATAATACAATCGAAGGTTTGGGAGTCTGAGGCCGCCTCTTTCACGTGTATCTTGCATAATCTTCATCTTTACTCTCGGTTTTTTCTCCTTCCAAACAAATTTGTTTAATGTTGTTTGCCAATTTAACAAGGTTTTATCTGATTTAAGCACCGGAATCATCTGGAATAGAAAGATAAATCTAGGTAGAATGTTCATTTTAATTGCTGAGATCCTTCCAAGCAAAGACAATTGTAATTTTTCCACGCTTCAAGATCTTTCTGTATCTTTTGCCACAACACTTCATAGTTATTTAAGAAAAGTTTTGTATTTGATTCTGAAATTTGTATTCCTAAATATTTAACTTTAGAAACTATTTCAAAACCTGCTAAACTTACAAGTCTCTTTCTTTGAGTCTCTGTCATGTTTTTAACCATCATTTTCGTTTTGTTTTGATTTAGTCTAAACCCAGACACCATGCCAAATTCTACTATGATACTTTTCATCTGGATTATTGATTTCAAAGGATGTGAAAGGGTAACAACCAGATCATCGGCAAATGCTCTAGTTCTGTATTCCTTTTGCCTGATAGCTATGCCATCTAAGGATTTTGAGTCCCGAATTGCGTTCAACAAGACTTCCAAAATTAAAATAAATAACAATGGGGATAATGGGCAACCTTGTCTTGTGCCTTTTTGTATCTCGAAAGTTGTTGACAAATTTCCATTAATAATAAGTTGTGCATTTTGTTGCTGATAAATTGCTCCAATCGCCTGCCGCAATCGTGGTCCCATATCCATCTTTTCCAAAGTCTTGGTTAGAAAGTTCCAGTTCACTCGATCGAAGGCCTTCTCTGCATCCAAGAAAACCAGCACTGCAGAGATCTGCTTATTCTTATCAAGATAGTCAATTAAATCTATGAGTTGCCTTACATTCTCCTTCATATGTCTGCCTTCAATAAATCCTGCTTGATCATGATGAATAATCTCTTGAATAACCGGCATCAATCTGTTGGCTAGTACCTTAGCAAATATTTTATAATCTGTGTTCAGAAGAGATATCGGCCTGTAATCCTCTGGTTTCTTAGGGCCCTCTTTATCTTTAGGTATCAATGAGATAAAAGCCGCTTTCCATGAGGGAGGTATTTTACCTCCTTGTTGTATATTACAAAATAGTTGTGTAAGATATTCAATCATTTCCAGTTGTAAAGTTTTATAATACATTGCAGTCAAACCATCAGTCCCGGTGGAGCCTTAGCTAATTTAAGTTGATTTATAACTAAAGTGATCTCATCAGCAGTTATAAGACGTTTCCAAGTTTCCCTTTTGACACACAGAATTTTTAGCAACCCTTTTTCCTTCCAAAAAATCATCTATTAACTTGTTCTGTATATTATCCTGTGCATATAGCTTAGTATAATAGTCCACAAATGATTTTTTAATCAACTCTTGTTGATATACCATCTTCCCTCGAAACTCAATTTTATCAATAATTCTGTCATTCATATTCCTTCTCAAAGTATATGCTAACCACCTACCAGGTTTATTAGCGTTAGCAAAGGTGTTATGTTTAGCAAATTGTAAATTAGTTGCTGTTTGTTCTGCTATAAGCATCTGAAATTGATCTTTCAACAGCTTTAGCGCCATCTGGGGCGCCTGGTCATTCGGGTTTGTTATAAGCAGCTGTTCCTTGCTTTTTATTTCATCTTCCAATTCCATTCTCCTTTTCTGTCTAATTTGTTTATGTTTAAAGTTCATATGTATCAAGACCCCACGCATATTGTTAGGGTGTAACCAACAAGTTGGGTAGACAATATATTGTTATGTATCTTTAAGAGAGGAGATCTACTAATTAGTAGATTGCAGCATATAAATTGCAGCTGATGTTCTCTGTCTCTCTCTCTCTTGCCTGATGTATGATAACTGCTGTCTAACTGTTATTACTGTTGCTACTACTTACTGTGTGTAAGTTATTGGACTGTTTTTCTCTGTGTATGACTTTTTGGCTGTGTTTATGGATTTTGCTATATTCTTCAGAAAGTAAAGTTTATTTTTGTTACTTTACTATCCATTATTCTGTGTGGTTGCTTTATATATATCGCACGCTGCGTATACTTTACAGGGTTGCTCTGTTATAACCTCGACCTGGGGTTCATTGCTAGTGCTTAACCGCACTAGTACCACTAACATTGGTTATGGGCCCAGGCACCCTGCCTTAATATTTTATTTTTATGCACCACTTTTTGGATAGTTTATTTTTGTGAATATGGCACATGAACAGTCTGCTGCACTCTCCATGATTACCCGGTTTGATGGAACCAACTATGTTTCCTGGTCCTTGAAGTGTTCCCTACTTCTGCGTAGAGAAGGACTGTGGTCTGTGGTTCAGAACCCACCGGATGTTACAGGTTGGGATCCTGCTGATGATGAGGATGCGAAGAAGATTGTGCAGTTTAACAGGGACAATGAGAGAGCTCTCTGCATTATTGGACTAACACTGAATGACCAGCAACTGGTCCATATTCGTGGCGAAGAGTCTGCTGCTAGGTGTTGGAACACATTGCGGAGAATTTATGTTCGGGACAGTGTGGGTGCTCATATTCATCTCACACGGAAACTGTTTAGAGCCTGTTTGCAAAAAGGTGGTGATATGTTGGCTCATTTAGACTTCATGAAGAAAACTTTGCAGGATTTGCAAGAAAAAGAGTTAATTTTTTCTGAGCTTCAACAGGTGTATATTATTCTATCATCGCTTGATGAAAGCTACGACTCTTTTGTTTCCTCATTGGAAGTTCTTTCACGTGATGAACTGACATTATCTGAGGTTACCGGGAGATTGCTTGAAGAGTCCAGACGAAGAGAGGATAGAGTTCAGTTCAGAGACAATCAATCACAAGAAGAAACACAGTTTTCAACTGTAAATTTTGTTAAGAAATGTTATTCTTGTGGTGGTAAGGGGCATATTGCTAAGAACTGTAAAAATAGCAAGAAAAGGAGTGTTGCTAATAGTAAAAGAAAAAGCAACAATGTTACTGTAACTGTAGCTAAGGTTGATAAGGCTGTAAACCATAGTTTCTGGGTGGTTGACAGTGGCGCATCACATTCTATAACTAAGGTTAAAGAAAGGTTTGTTACTATGAAGGCTAGCAAACAGCACATTTCCTTAGCAAATGGTTGGAAAATCAAGGCTTCAGGTGAAGGTACAGCTTATTGTCCATGTATTAATGAAAAATTGGAAATGTTATATGTACCTAAAATGAAATTTAACCTATTATCTGTAAAAGACCTTGTGAAATGTGGGTTTACAGTAACATTTAAGAATGATAGATGCATTATTGAAAAGGAAGGTAATAGTGTTATTGCCAATTTGGAGAATAATTTATTTATTCTACATGAGAACTCTTTAAATATTGCGAGTTCTGAACCTGGTTTATAAGAATAAACAGCCCCATGATAACTGTATACATCTACTTCATAGACGTTTAGGCCATGTAAATTTTAAAATGGTACGTCAAACTGTTATTCTATCTAATGGAATCAATTTGAAACCTTGTTCAAAATATCTTAACTGTAATGCCTGTAACCAGGCTAAAAGTAAGTTTACTCCTGCAAACCGGTTTAAAGGATTCAAGACATCTAAACCACTGGAAGTAGTGTTTGCAGACCTAATTGGCCCTAAGAAACCTAGCTTAGGAGGTGCCTGCTATATACTCAGCATTATGGACCATTATTCTAGGTATGGTTTCTGTTATGTAATGAAATCAAAGGCAGAAACTTTCCAACATTTTACTAAATGGTTAAAGTTTGTTGAACGTAAGATGGATAAAAAAGTACTTTGCCTAGTCACTGATAATGGGTCTGAATTCACTAATCATAGGTTTACATCAATGTTGGAGAATGCTGGTATAGAACATAGGCGTTCTGCCCCCTACAGGCCAGAACATAATTCATTTATTGAAAGACGTGGTCAATCATTGCAGGCAATGACCAGAACTATGCTGGTTGATTCTGGTTTGTCAGAAAAGCTTTGGGGTGAGGCTATAATGTGTGCAAACCATATTCTGAACATAGTAGTTAACTCAACTACTGGTAAGATTCCTTATACTCTTTGGCATGGTAGAAAGCCTGATTTGAGTTATTTACACACATTTGGTGTCCCTGCTTGGGTGCATATTCCCTCACAGACTAGACGAAAGGATCAAAGCAGAGCTAGGAAGATGGTTTTTGTTGGGTATAATTCCAATCATAGATCGTTTAGGTTCTGGGAACCTGGAACTCGGAGAATTATGCACAGTGCTAGTGCTAAATTTTCAGAACATGTTGGTTGGGAGAAGCTAGAACAAGAGTTTCACAAGGTTTGTGATAATATAGATGTTGATCGTTTGGTTAATCACGATACACCAAATGAGCAGTTAGAGAATCAGGATAGTCCATCTATTACTCTGAAAGGGGAGGAAGATGTAGATGTAGAATCTACTCGTGAGGTGGAACAGGATGATCCTGCAAGTCCTGTATTGCCTAGGAGGTCTACTAGGGACAGGCATCCACCCGACAGATACCAAGCCAGTGTAGTATTGCAAGTTAGCATAGAACCTTCTAGTTTTGCAGAGTTAAGGCTGTATCCTGAAAAGGAAAAGAAATTGTGGAAGACAGCTATGGAGAAGGAGTTGAAATCCTTACAGGAATTGAAAGTTTATGAAGAAGCTAAGCTCCCTTCAGGGGAGAGTGCAATTGGCTGTAGATGGGTGTTTAAAATTAAAAACGATGCTGCTGGCAATGCTATTTATAAGGCTCGTTTAGTTGCTCAAGGGTTTTCCCAAACTGAGAGGGATTACGATGAGGTTTTTGCTCCGAGCTTGAAAGCCTCTACGTTGAGGGCAGCATTGGTGTGGGCTGCTAAGTATCAGTGTATTGTTACCCATATTGATGTTGAAACAGCGTATCTGCATGCTCCATTGCAGCATACCATTTATATGAAGATGCCACCAGGTGTGGATTCTAATGGCCAGACTGGTTGTTGGAGACTTAAAAAGAGCCTTTATGGTTTAAAACAGTCCGGTTTTGAGTGGAACAGATGCATAGTTAATGAATTAAAAGCTATGGGATTTATTCCAGGTTTGGCTGATCCTTGTTTATTTAGACGGGTGAAAAATGGTTTGATCTCGTTGTTGCTTTTGTTCACGGACGATATAGCTATTATTACTAGGTCTGAACAGGAAGCTATTGACATTGTTTCACAATTAGAGAGTAAATTTAGAATCCGGAATTTGGGTGAAATTAAGCATTATCTGGGCTTAGACGTGGTTAGAACCAGTAAAGGTTTTAAGCTGTCACAGGCTAGTAAAATTAATCATTTGCTTAAGAAATATAGCATGGAGCTATGTAAGACTGCAAAGACACCAATGGCATTGGAGTTTAAATCTGAGGTAACTGAGGGTACTGGTTTTGATAAGGGAATCTATCAATCTTTGATAGGTAGCCTAATGTACCTAAGTAATTGGTCTAGACCAGATATATCATTTAGTATGAACCAACTGGCTAGATTCAATGATAGTCCTTCAGAGAGGCATTGGCAAGCAGCAAAGCGTGTGCTGCGTTATTTGAAGAAAACTATCCACTATTCATTGTATTTAGAACCAAATAGGGATTTAGTTTTGAATGTTTATGCTGATGCGAATTTTGCAGCTGCTATAGATAATAGGAAGTCAACTTCCGGCATAGCCTTTATGCTAGGTGGTGTACTGATTGGATGGAAGTCGATACGACAGAAACACATAAGCTTATCCACAATGGAAGCTGAGTTTTCATGTTTGTCGTTGACATGTACTGAGCTGATATATTATAAGCAATTGCTTATAGATATGGGATTAAGTATGAATGAACCTTTTACGGTTTATGAAGATAATCAGGCAGCAATAAAAATGGCGACTAGTTTAGCTATAAAGACGAGGTCGAAGTATACTGATTTGAGGTATCTTAATGTTCGACAAAGCATTAAGGATGGCCTGATAAAGTTGGAATATTGTTCAACTGAAGACAATTTAGCAGACAACTTCACTAAGGCACAAAGTTCAGTGAAACATACCTCATCATGTGAAGGTTATCATCTTACATTGTGAGTGGATATATTGATCTACCCAAAGGGGAGAATGTTAGGGTGTAACCAACAAGTTGGGTAGACAATATATTGTCATGTATCTTTAAGAGAGGAGATCTGCTAATTGGTAGATTGCAGCATATAAATTGCAGCTGATGTTCTCTGTCTCTCTCTCTCTTGCCTTGATGTATGATAACTGCTGTCTAACTGTTATTACTGTTGCTACTACTTACTGTGTGTAAGTTATTGGACTGTTTTTCTCTGTGTATGACTTTTTGGCTGTGTTTATGGATTTTGCTATATTCTTCAGAAAGTAAAGTTTATTTTTGTTACTTTACTATCCATTATTCTGTGTGGTTGCTTTATATATATCGCACGCTGCGTATACTTTACAGGGTTGCTCTGTTATAACCTCGACCTGGGGTTCATTGCTAGTGCTTAACCGCACTAGTACCACTAACACATATAAGCTTTACTTGCATCCCAAACTGTTTCAATGGGAGTACCCTTATTCATGTTAAAACTGAAAAATTCCTTCATGTGTTTTTTAAGTTCATCAACATTTTTTTCGTATCTAAATACATTTTCATTTACTCTCCAAGGCCTTCTTGGCCTCATCCCTAAATCAATTTGTAACCACACCGGGCTATGATCGCTAAGTGTCCTGGCGAAAATCTTGGATTTCTTAGCTTTAGGAAGTAGATCCGGTGTTAACAAAAAAAAATCAATCCTTGAAAAGGATTTATGTCTATCTGAGTAGAAAGAAAAATCCATCTCATTTAGGTGTTGTGTCCTCCAAACATCTTTTAATTTCAAATCGTCTTGTAAATCAAAAAAAGCCTTTGGTAATTTGGTAGTGAATTTTAGTCTTTGTACTCTTATCTATCTTTGGAGAAATCACTCCATTCCAGTCTCCCATTATTAGAATACTCTTAAAGTTCCAGTCTAAAATTTTTAAATGGAGCATCTTATAAAAGCTTTCTTGGCGTTGGTTAGGAGCATATATTCCTAAGACCAAAATGGGACCAAAGTCTGTATCAAATTGAATTGCTATATATCTACCAGCGTCATCCGCCTCTATAACTTTAGTTGAAAATCTTTTATTTATATATATCACCACACCATTTTTCTTTACCAAATCAGAGGCAGCATAAGATGTTCCCAGTTTTGAATTCACTAAATACTTCTGGTCTTGCAGCCTAATATGAGTCTCTTGAAGGCAAACAACATCATTATTAAATTGCTTCAAATAATAAAATTTTTTTTTTTTCCTTTTTTGTGGGGAGTTCATTCCATTCACGTTCCAAGATAATAGCTTAAGCATCTTTAGATCTGGACTGGAGCGTTGAAAGCATTTGCTGAAGATCTCTCTCCACAAGACTAATCTTCGGCCCTGCTCCTCCCATGGCTCCGGTTTGCTTCTTAGCTTCTTTCTTAGCACATTGTGTTTGAGGGTCGATGCGCTTGTGAGATTCTAACATTTGTCTAGTCGTGGATCTAGTAATACGTTGTTCGACAGGTTTAAGTATCGGCATTTCAGTGAGAGACTTAGAAGGTCCTTCTTCCAAGAAGGAACACAGCAGAGATCCAGAGGGGTCCACTCCACCTACAGCACCCTGCACCTCCTTCTCTTTTTGTGTAGAATTTAACAGAATAACATTTGGAAAAATTTGGAGGCTCTTCAGTCCAACCCCTGCTCAACAGGCGATCCCTTGGTATATACCATTCCAAATGGCTGTCCACTCTCTTTTTCAATCCTTGCAAAAGCCTCCAATGTTGTAGTCCCCAGAACAATCTGGTGGCAAGTGGTTCCACTGGTTAATTGTTCTCTTTGTCAGGAATTTTAGTTCTCGGTCTTGCATAGATCTGAATTCTCATCCTTGATTAGTTTCCACCCATGGCTTTTTGTCCTGCCTTCAGGTGCTTTGGAGAATAGGTTGACCTTGTCTTCTTTCTGGCAACCCCTCAAACACAGGTAGTCCTCCACCTACGACCACAATCGAGCTCCAAATTTCTGTTGTTAAGTGAGACATTTGTTCAGTGAGTTTTGCGCCGTTTTTTCACCACCTTTCTTGCCACAGTCGTTCAGTGAATCACAGCAGTCATTAAGCTGGTTGGCAGGAGGTCGCAAAAGGGGATCACATGACCCCGGGACACTGCAACCGTCATAAACATGAACCAGTTCCCAAGGCTCAAATTTTGATCACGGGATCATGGGGATGCCGCAAAGGTCATAACTTTGAAACGTGGCCTTAAGTCCCATTTTTTTCAGTGGCATCTTAACGTTGAACGGTCACTAAACAACCTGTTGCAAATCGAGGACCACCTGTACTGGGATCACAGGTTTGCTTCTGTCAATCCACATCAACTGGGGAAAAGAGGGTTAGCTTAATGACCATGGGATTCCCTTAATAACTACAGTAACTCACTTAATGACTGTCTTTAAAAAGGCCATAAAATTCAGGTCTGGCAAGGGCTGGTTGGAGAAAATAAATCTAACAAACAAAATGGATCAACAATGGTTTTTTGCCAGTTTGCAACTATTATTATATTGTTATTGTTATTATTATATTGCAGAACTGGCAGCAGATTCGGAGAGTGAGGTGGATGGGGAGGAAGATGGGCCAGTCCTGGAGTCTGGGGAAGGCTCTGAGGAGGGCTCTGTGTCGGAGGCAGAGAGGGGGCCAGGGCCGTATGCCAGTTACCAGCTGCCTTCGGAGTCAGACATCAGTGAGGCAGAAGAACAGCTGGAGCCTGTTCCCAGTGTGCGCATGCGCAGAGTTGCCAGACGAAGGGAATGGCTAAAGAACAAGGGTCGATTTGGGAGTAAAGCCACAGGTGGATGATGAATGGCCCCTCCCAGAGGAAATAAAAGAGGAGCGACAGGGGAGTGGAGCTTGCAGGAGACCATTAGTTCATTCCTGAATTCTTGCCAAGTATTGTGGGCGTCTGAAAGATATCGGCCTGGCCACTCTCCAAGGTCGGGAATTGAGAGCTATCTTGAAAGACGGTGGGAGAGGAAAGACTCGGCTGGAGAGGAATTCACTGTCAATTAAATTAAAGAGGTTTATCGGGACGAGGACTCGGCTTCCTTCCCGCTGAGGAAGCCTAGGTCAGAAGATGAGTGTACCTGTTCTGGACACAGGGCTGCCCTTCTTACAAACCTCCACAACATCTGGAGGCAAACATCATTAGTGCCAGGAAGGAGAGGGGTTTGCGAGGAGGCGGAGAAGAGGAAGAAATGGATTGTGGGGTCCTTGATGCTCTCTGGGCTTGGTGGTTGTCTTGCAGATATTTCATGACCCGGCTAGGTGACATCATCAGTCCAGGAGGGAGAGGGGTCCTTTAGATTGTGGGGTCCTTGGTGCTCTCTGAGCTTGGTGGTTTTCTTGCAGACATTTCTTGACCAAATTAGGTAACCTCATCAGTGCCAGAATGAAGAGGGGTTTGCGAGGAGGAGGAGGAAAATGGTTGTAGGGTCCTTGGTGGTCTCTGAGCTTGTTGGTATTTTTGCAGATGTTTCATGGCCTATGTAGGTAACATCATCCGTGCTAGAAGGGATTGGGAAAGAAGCTGGAGGTGGAGGACTGTGAAGTCCTTGATACTCTCTGACCTTGGTTGTTTGCGTGCAGATATTTCATTATCCAACTAGGTAACCTCATCCACTGCCAACACTGACAAGGCCAGCTTCTGTATATAAACTGGGAGAAAGCCCAACACTCCTTTGCACTGATGATGTTAGCTAGTCGGGTAATGAAACGTCTTGCAAGCAAAGCACCCAGCTCAGAGAGCCTCAAGGAACCCCACTGACTTTCCTCTTTCAAGCCCCAAATGCTTTTGTTTCCCAAGGGAACAGCTAAGGAACAGGGGTCGACTTTGGGTAAAGCCACAGGTGGATGGCGAATGGCCCCTCCCAGAGGAAATAAAAGAGGAGCGAAAGGGGAGTGGAGTTTGCAGGAGACAATTCATTCATTCCTGAATTCTTGCCAAGTATTGTGGGCGTCTGAAAGATATCGGCCTGGCCTCTCTCCAAGCCTAATCAAGGTTGATAACGGCAATTGCGAACTATCTTGAAAGACTGTGAGAGAGCAAAGACTTTGCTGGAGAGGAATTCACTGTCAATGAAATAAAAGGGGTTTATCAGGAGGAGGACACAGCTTCGTGCTACTGGGGAATCCTCGGTCAGAATATATCTTCCGCAACTTTCTTTCACAAGTCTCTTTCTTTCTTTTCTTTGCTTTCCCGATATTGTTCCAATATCTCGGGGGTTGCCACAAAGAAGAGGGAGTCAAACTATTCTCCGAGGCACCTGAGGGTAGGACAAGAAGCAATGGGTGGAAACTAATCAAGGAGAGAAGCAACTTAGAACTGAGGAGAAACTTCCTGACAGTTAGAATAATTAATCAGTGGAACAGAAGTTGCCTCCAGAAGTTGTGAATGCCCCAACACTGGAAGTCTTTAAGAAGATGTTGGATAGCCATTTGTCTGAAACGGTATAGGGTTTCCTGCCTAGACAGGGGGTTGGACTAGAAGACCTCCAAGGTCCCTTCCAACTCTACTATTGTATTGTATAAATAGGGATAGGGATAGGGATAGGGATAGGGATAGGGATAGAGATAGAAGTGAATGGAATGGAGTGGGGAATGGGGAATAGGGAATAAGAAATAGGGATAGAGAGAGAGAGAGAGAGAGAAGTGAATGGAATGGAGTGAGGAATGGGGAATGGGGAATGGGGAATAGGTAATAAGGAATAAGAAATAGAGAGAGAGAGAGAGAAGTGAATGGAATGGAGTGGGGAATGGGGAATGGGGAATAGGTAATAAGGAATAAGGAATAAGGAATAAGGAATAAGAAATAGAGAGAGAGAGAGAAGTGAATGGAATAGAGTGGGGAATGGGAAATAGGGAATGGGGAATAAGAAATAGGGATGGGGATAGGGAGAGGGGGAGAGAGAGAGAGAGAAGTGAATGGAATGGAATGGAGTAGGGAATGGGGAATAGGGAATAAGAAATATAAAGAGAAATGTATGGAATGGAATGAGGAATAAGGAATAAGAATAGAAATAGAAACAGAATGGGGAAGGGGGAATAAGGAGTAAGGAATAAGGAATAAGGAATAAGGAATAAGGAACAAGGAATAAGACTAGAAATAGAAATAGAAATGAATGGAATAGAATGGGGAATGGGGAATAAGGAATAAGGAATAAGGAACAAGGAATAAGAATAGAAATAGAAATAGAAATGAATGGAATGGAATAGAATAAGGAATAGAAACAGAATAAGGGAATAGAATAGAATAGAATTGGAAGGGATCTTGGAGGTCTTCTAGTCCAACCCCCTGCTCAAGCAGGAGAACCTATATGTTTTATACTTGTTATAAAAATAAATCTTTACCATGCAGGAAAAAACAATTGGAAACCCATTTTTAATCTTTTTCTTTCCTATTTCTGTACCCAAGGTGTTTTAAATGGAAGTTTGCAGACGGATTCCCCCTTGCAGGAATCTAATAATTTTGATTTGTTAAGGAATTCAAGGAGTCCCCCCCCCCCCCGTTCCCTTCGCACCTCAAAAGATCTTTTAAATAGAAAGTGGAAATACGTACAGTCGGAGGCCTCTCGTCGCTCTGGGGGAGGGAAAGGGACCAATGAGGAAAGGAAACTGCCCTCAGCAAGCCAGCAGGCATAAAGCTTAGCATCGTGCAGTAGCTAAGCCACGGGTTCAAATCTTGCCTTTCTGGTGGCCGGAATTACTGCCTGGCAATTGGCCAGCTGATGGATTAACATGAGCTCCCCTTGTTTAGAAGGATTTAGATTATGGTGGATGAGCAAGCTTTCATTTTATCCGGGGGAGGGGGGACTTTAGAGATCATCTATAGGTAGCCCTCGATTTACAACAGTTCATTTAGTGACTGTTGGAAGATACAACAGTACTGAAAACAGTGATGTATAAACATTTTTCATCTTTAAGATGGTGGCTGTATCCCTGTGGTCATGAGATCAAAATTTAGAGGCTTGACAACTGACTCAGATTTATGACAGTTGCAGTGTCCCGGGGTCACGTGATCTCCTTTTGCGACCTTTCGACAAAACAAAATCGATGGGGAAGCCGGATTCACTTCACAACCATGTTTCTAACTCCAGAACTGTAGCGATTCACTTAACAACGGTGGCAAGGAAGGTTGTAAAACGGGGCAAAACTCCCTTAACAAAGGTCTCACTTAGCAACAGAAATGTCGGCCTCCATTGGGATCGTACGTCGAGGACGACCTGCAGTCCGGGGTGGGGGGGAGGGTTGTCTGCAAATTTGGCAACCTTAAGCTCTGTGGACTTCAACTCCCAGAATCCCCCTCAACGTTCGACCGCCATGGATACCAGAATTTCTGTTGCTAAGCAACGTGGCTGTTCAGTGAGCTGCGCCTGATTTTTACAACCTTTTCGCCCTGGTTGTTAAATGAATCATTGCCATTGTTAAGTGAATCACGAGGTCATTAAGCGAATCTTTGACTTTGCTCGTGGAAAGAGGGTGGGAAGGTGGACAAATTTTAATCACCTCAGGATATTGCAAACATATTGCCAATGCTACGACGGTTACAAGTGCGAGGAACAGTTCTAAGGCCCCCTTTTCCGTGCCGTTGTAACTTCAAACGGTCACTAAAGGGGGTGCTTGTAAGTCAGGGATTGCCTGTACTTCTGCCTCGGTTTCCCGCTGGCAATTTCCTGCCCACTTAGCCGTAATAACGGGGTCACTGATGTAATCAAAGCTTTTCCTACCCTCCACTGTCACAAGATTTAACTACGCAGAATGCGGTCAGATTTATACAGCTCTTGTTTAAATGTCACCAAATCCAGAACTCCAAATATTATAACTTCTTGGCATTTTGAAAGAAATTGCACAAACCCTCCGGGAATGGGCAGCAACAGGTAGAGAAGAAATCGCCGTGGATGGAGGTTGGTGGGCTTGGCAAAGGGACTAGGGTGGAGGGAGGGGGGGGGGGGGGCTACTTAAACGAGCAAAGAATTTTATATCGAGAAGAAAGTAGATTTGCAGTTTTGAATGTGAAGCTAACAGTCGGGAGTCTGTGGAACCCATGGTAGATTCAAGGAGAGGGGGAGAGAAAAGAAAAGTAGAGAAGTGGATGTAGAAAGATAGAAATGTAGAAAGATTATGTATCTTTTTAGATAGAATCTCTACAACTCTATACAATGCAATACAATAGCAGAGTTGGCAGGGACTTTGAAGGTCTTCTAGTCCAACCCCCTGCCTAGGCAGGAAACCCTATACCAGTGATGGCGAACATTTTTTGGCTCACGTGCCACAAGTGGGGGGGGCGCGGGGGGTCATGTGTGGGCGTGCCGTACCCATAATGCAACGCGCGATCCCCCAGTGCGCATGCGCGCACAACGCGCCCCCCCCCCCATTTTTACATGCTTTTTTCACCCTCCCCAGGCACCAGAGGCTTTATAGGAGCCTGGGGAGGGCGAAAAGAGCCTCCCCCCCCCCCCGAGGCCCTCCGGAGGCTTCAGGGACCGTCCAGAGGCTTCCCTGAAGCCTTCGGAACGCTTAAAACCACCCTCCGAGCACTTCCGGGTTGCTCGGAGGGTCGTTTTAAGCTCTCCGAAGGCATCAGGGAAGCCTCCGGACGGTCCCTGAAGCCTTCAGAACCGGTTTGCTCGGAGGGTGGTTTTAAGCGTTCCGAAGGCTTCAGGGAAGCCTCCGGACAGTCCCTGAAGCCTCCGGGGCGGTGGGGAAGGCTCTTTTCGCCCTCCCCAGGTTCCTATAAAGCCTCTGGAGCCTGGGGAAGGCGAAAAATAGCTTTTAAAAAGGTGAATTCAGCGTGCCCTGACAAATGGCTCCACCTGCCACTTATGGCACGCGTGCCATAGGTTCGCCATCACTGCCCTATACCGTTTCAGACAAATGGCTATCCAATATCTTCTTAAAGACTTCCAGTGTTGGGGCATTCACAACTTCTGGAGGCAACTTCTGTTCCACTAATTAATTGTCCTCACAGTCAGGAAATTTCTCCTCAGTTCTAAATTGCTTCTCTCCTTAATTAGTTTCCACACATTGCTTCTTGTTCTACCCTCAGGTGCCTTGGAGAATAGTTTGACTCCCTCTTCTTTGTGGCAACCCCTGATATATTGGAAGACTGCTATCATGTCTCCCCTAGTCCTTCTTTTCATTAAGCTAAACATACCCAGCTCCTGCAACCATTCTTCATATGTTTTAGTCTTCAGTCCCCTAATTTTCTTTGTTGCTCTTCTCTGCACTCTCTCCAGAGTCTCCACATCTTTTTTACATCGTGGCAACCAGAACTGAATGCCATATTCCAAGTGTGGCCTTACCAAGGTCTTATAAAGTGGAATTAACCCTTCACGTGATCTTGATTCTATCCCTCTGTTGATTCAGCCTAGGACTGTGTTGGCGTTTTTGGCAGCTGCTGCACACGGCTGGCTCCTATTTAAATGGTTGTCCACTAGGAGCCTTGGGGTACTCCACTGCATACTTCCCTCCATGTAGATGCAGTTCCATTGAGAACTACACGTTGAGTGCGGTTGGTCAGCCAGTTACGAATCCATCTGGTGGTGATGCTTTCTAACACACATTCTTCTACTTTATCTAGTAGTAGGTTATGGTCTACCTTATCAAAAGCCTTACTGAAGTCCAAGTAAACTATATCGACAGCATTCCTCTGATCCACTAATTTTGTCACTTTGTCAAAGAATGCAATTAGATTAGTCTGGCATGATCTGTTTTTGACAAACACATGTTGGCTTTTGGCTATTACTTTGTTTGCTTCTAGGTGTTCGCTAATTCATTGCTTGATTATCTTTTCCAGAATCTTTCCTGGTATTGAGGTCAGGCTAATAGGTCTGTAGTTTCCTAGATCTGTTTTTTTCCCCTTTTTTGAAGATGGGAACCACATCAGCTCTTTTCCAGTTCTCTGGTAGTTCCCCGGTGTTCCAGGATCTCTGAAAGATATAGTTCAGTGGTTCTGAGATCTCGTCTGCTAGTTCCTTCAGAACCCTGGGGTGTAATCCATCCGGTCCTGGTGATTTGAACTCATCTAGGGTAGCCAGGTGCTCACTTATCATTTTCTTCCCCATTTCAACTTGTGTTCCTAATCTGATTTTTGTGGTGCTGTTTTTGATAGGCTGGACTGTTTTATCCCTTTGTGTAAAGATAGATGCAAAACATGAGTTAAATAGTTCTGCTTTCTCCCTGTTGCTTGTCACCTTCTTGCCACTTTCTCCCAGCAATGGACAAATTGTTTCCTTAACTTTTTTCTTGTTTTTAACATGTTGGAAGAAGCTTTTTTTCGTTATTTTTTACTTTTGTGACAAGACTTTCTTCATTGTGAGCCTTAGCTTTCCTCACTTCATCTTTACATGCTCGGACTATTTGCTGATATTCTGCCTTAGTTATGTCCCCCCCCCCCCCTTTCCACTTTTTATACTTATCTTTTTTGTCTTTCAATTTGTCAGAGAGTTCTTTATGCAGCCATGCTGGTTTCTTTTGGGAGCTGTAATTTTTCTTCTTCATTGGTATTGTGCTAGACTGGGCTTTTGTAATCTCATTTTTCAAAATTTCCCAAGCTTCTTGAGTTGTTTTCCCCTTGAGGATTCTCATCCAGGGAATTTTTCCCAAGCTCTCTCTAAGTTTATTGAAATTAGCTCTCTTAAAGTCCAAGACTCTACTTTCATTTTGTTCTACTACTTGTGTTTGCATAATGTTGAATTCCAATATTGCATGGTCACTTGCCCCCAGGGTTCTTGTGGCTTCAACATCTTCTATCATTTCCTCTCTGTTAGTGAGAATTAAGTCCAATGTGGCTGATTACCTTGTTCCCTTCTCTACCTTTTGGAAAACAAAGTTGTCTGCTAGGTTTGTTAGGAACCTGTTGGATCTTCCACTTGGTGCAGAGTTTGTTTCCCAGTTGATGTCAGGGTAGTTAAAATCCCCCACTACTATTGTGGTGTGCTTCCTATATACCTTAGTTAGCTGACTAGCAAAAAGTTCATCTACTTCCTCTGCTTGGTTGGATGGCCTGTAGTATAGACTTATGGCAATGTCATTTCCCCCACAACCTTTAATATTGACCCAAATGCATTCAAGATAGTTCCCATCATTGTTGTGCTCTATTTCTGTAGAGAGGTAATTATTTCTTATATATAGTGCAAATCCACCTCCTCTCTTATTTGGTCTATTTCTTTTAATGGCAACAATATCATATCTGCCCTATTTTACTTGAATTTCTAATTCGCCCTGTTTATTCCTCATACTCTGTGCATTGGTGTATAGACATTTGAGTCCATTTTGATTGGCCCTGTGTTTACTGTCTACATAACCTGTGTTATGCCTGACTGCCCCTATTTTCTTGCCACTTGTATGATTCATGGTATGGCACTCACTATTAAGTGCTTGGTTTTGCTTGACAGCGGGAGTGATAATCTTACCCGCACAAACATCTGTGTTACATGCACTGATAACCCTATGAATTTTAGATTGCTGGGGACAGAAATGTTCTGTATCAATTAATTCTCTGTCCCCACTGTTCAGTTTAAATGTTTATCAAGAAAAACTGTGAATTTAATGCCAAGTAACTCAGTCCCTTTCTTGGATGGATGCAACCCATCTCTTTTGTACAGTTTTTCATTGGACCAGCTACAGGCATCATGACTAATAAAACCAAAGCCTTCCCTTTTACACCACTCCTTTAGCCACACATTAAACTCTGCTACACACTGGCCCTTCCCTTTTTGTTCCTTATATACTGGTAAAACCTCTGAAAAGATAAGCCTACAACCTGTTCATACCCCAAGTTCTGGAAATCATTCTTCACAGAAAGTACATCTTTCTGGGACAGATCATTAGTGCCAAGATGTATAATAGCATCAACGTCACAGTCCTTACTTGCATGATAGATAGATAGATAGATAGATAGATAGATAGATAGATAGATAGATAGATAGATAGATAGATAGATAGATAGATAGATAGATAGATAGATAGATAGATATAGATTGATAGATGATGGATAGATGATAGATAGATCAGTGATGTGCAGTCAGGTGAGGCAAGTGAGGCACAGCCTCATCGCTCTCATCATGAAAAGAAAAAAAAACGTAAAAGGAAAAAGCTGAGCTAGTTGCTGCCTCACCGTGGATGACTCTGCTTAACTGTTTAAAAAACCCTCTTAAAAAAGCGCCCTCTACTATGAGGCAGGAGAACTGCATGCCTCATCTAGTCTGACTTTAGGTGTTTTATGATCACTCGAGCAGAGTTAAGCAAGGGTTAAAAGCCTAAAAATTCCTGACGTAGGTGAGGCACGCAGTTCTCCTGCCTCATAGTAGAGGGCTCTTATTTAGAGGCTTTTTTAACAGTTAAGCAGAGTCATCCACGGAAGCCAGGCAAAGAGCTATTCTGTAGCACACACACTTTCCCCCAGCCTCTTTCTTTTGGAAGGCTCGGATTGGCCCCCCTCCGGCTTCTCTGCCTCTCCTCTCACTCCAGCCTGTCAGCAGGAGGTGAGTGGGTGGGTTTTATTGCATTCCAGGCATTTCCCACCCAGACAGCAGGCTGCATTTGTAATGGTGGAGGTGTTTGGGGAAGGCAGCAGGGGAATGGGGGGGATGGCAGAGGAGCTGCTTTCAAGCCACTGGAAAATATATCCAATCCAACTTTCATGTGTGTGTGTTTGTTTGAGAGTGAGTGAGTGAGAGAGGGAAGGGGGTAGGAAAGATAGTCCAATCCAATTTGTGTGTGTGTGTGTGTGTGTGTGTTTGAGAGGGGGAGAGGAAGGGAGAGAGAAACCAATGTGTCATTTTAAATCGGAACTGAGCATGCCTGGCTGTGGAATTCTGGGAGTTGAAGTCCACAAGTGTAAAAATATTTGAAACCCACCACTGTGTCAGTGCCTCACCAGCCATAAACCTCACTGCACGTCACTGAGATAGATGATAGATAGATAGATAGATAGATAGATAGATAGATAGATAGATAGATAGATAGATAGATAGATAGATAGATAGATAGATAGATAGATAGATAGATAGATAGATAGATAGATAGATAGATGGATAGATAGATGATAGATGATAGATGATAGATGATAGATAGATAGATAGATAGATAGATAGATAGATAGATAGATAGATAGATGAGATGGATGGATGGATGGATTGATAGATGGATGGATGGATGGATGGATGGATGGATGGATGATTGATTGATAGATAGATTATAGATAGATAGATAGATAGATAGATAGATAGATAGATAGATAGATAGATAGATAGATAGATAGATAGATAGATAGATAGATAGATGGATAGATAGATAGATGGATAGATGGATTGATGGATTGATAGATGGATAGATGGATAGATGGATAGATAGAGGATAGATGGATAGATGGATAGATGGATAGATGGATAGATGGATAGATGGATAGATAGATGGATAGATGGATAGATGGATAGATGGATAGATAGATGGATATAGATAGATGGATAGATGGATTGATTGATTGATTGATTGATTGATGATAGATAGAGGATAGATAGATAGATAGATAGATAGATAGATAGATAGATAGATAGATAGATACAGAGGTGGGTTGCTGGTGGTTTGCACAGGTTCAGGCGAACCAGTAATGGAAATTCAGAGTGGGTCGCCGAACTGGTAGGGATGGCATGCTTGCCACGCTCCCGAACCAGTACCCTGGTCGCCCATGCCATTGCCGGCATGTTTTTTAGTCATTTTATAATGTTATGTGCAAAGCGCATGCGAAGCAGTTAACTGGCAGTAACGCCAGCAGCAACCCACCCCTGGATGGATGGATGGATAGATAGATATAGATAATAGATAGATGAAAGAGATAGATGATATCTATCTATCTATCTATCTATCTATCTATCTATCTATCTATCTATCTATCTATCTATCTATCTATCTATCTATAACCCTTCTGTCTCTCTCTGCCTCCCTCCTCCTCCCTCTGTCTCTCCCTCTCCCACCCACCCTCCCTCCCTCCCTCCCTCCTCCCCCCTTCTTTCCTCTCCGTCCCCCCATCAGTGGCGCAGTGGTTAGAATGCAGCATTGCAGGCGGACTCTGCTCACAGCCAGCAGTTCAATCCTGACCGGCTGAAGGTTGACTCAGCCTTCCGTCCTTCCAAGGTTGGTAAAATAAGGACCCAGATTTTTTTTTGAGGGGGGGGGGGAGATGCTGACTCTGCAAACCGCTTAGAGAGGGCTGAAAAGCACTGTGAAGTGGTATGTAAGTCTAAACACTCTTGCTATTGCTAGACGAAGTATTCCCTTGTCTCTTCATTCCTCCTCTCTCCATTTATGATTGCACTTAATTAAGTTATAAGGGAGAGATAATAATGTCCTTAAAGTTAGAAGCAGGAACATTTGCATTAAAAAAGTGGGGGGAAAGGGGCTCGCAGTGAGAAGAGAATGCAGCCTGTTGGGGGACCAAAATTATCTTCCCCCCAAAAAAATTGCAAAGGGGATCAATTTTCCATCCTTAATTCTCATCGGAGATCTTTCATTATCATCTGTAAATGGATTCCAAGACGTCTTCGCTTTTTTTAATGGATGCATTGACTTAATTTTTGAAACCTCCCCATTATTAGGTATCTCAACACTGACGATTCTCGCTCTTGCTATCACCATCGTTACGATTTCACATTGTTATGACCACAGGGAATCCTCGACTTATGAGAGTTTGTTTAGTGACCGTTACGATGGCACTTTGGAGATTGCCCCAGAGAAGAGGGGGAATCGACTTATTCTCCAAAGCACCTGAAGGCAGGAAACCAATCAAGGAGAAATGCAACCTAGAACTAAGGAGAAACTTCCTAAAAGTTAGAACAATTAACCAGTGGAATGATCTTATTGTCTTATTGTATTATCTGCCTCCATAAGTCCTCAATTTAAAGTTGAGCAGAATAAGGCAGTTCGGGAGCTGTTCCTTATTTTTCTTTTTGCAATCTCTAATTTTTGCGGCAAAAGTCTGGGTTTTTTTTTCCCCCCTTAGGATATTATTCACTGCATGGGCTGGCCTATCATCATGGAAATTACAGAATAACAGAGTGGAAAAGGACCTTGGAGGTCTTTTAGTCCAACCTCCTGCTCAAGGACTTATGCCATTTCAGGCAAATTCCAGTCTCTTCTTAAAAACCTCCAGTGATGAAGCTCCCACAACTTCTGGAGTTATGAAATTTCTCCTTAGTTCTAGGCTGCTTCTCTCCTTAGTTAAGTTCCCATCTGATGCTTCTTGTCCTGGCTTCAGGTGCTTTGAACTGTTGTGTCCTGCAAGAAGTCTCCTCCCAAAATCTCTGTTTATATAAGCTCTTGGGAGGGGCCACGCAACAACCACCTGAGCTTCATTATCTCTTAGGAGCTTGTCTCTGGAACAGCTGTTGCCTTCTCTTCTCCGCCCTTCTTCATCTTGCATCAGGGACAAACTCCCTCCGGTCCTCCCCACTGCTCCATGCCTCCGGCGCCTCCTGGTGGACCACCAGCCTCTTTGGTCCCTGCTCCGCGTCTGAACCCTGACCAGGGTCCTCCACCTCCTCCGACTCATAGGGTTCGTCGCTATCTGAGTCGCTCAGCAGCTGCAAAGGACCCTGCTGGGTCACAACAGGTCCCCCTCCTCTTTGTGGCAGCCCCTCAAATATTGGAAGGCCGACAGATGGGCGGTGCATAAAATAGAAGATAGACATTCAGACTGAGAGAGAGAGACAGACAGACAGACAGACAGACAGACAGACAGAGAGATATGGATGGATGGATGGATGGATGGATGGATGGATGGATGGATGGATATAGATTTAGACATAGACATAGAGAATAATTAGATGGATGGGTGGATGAGTGTGTGGTGGGTTGCCAATTTTTTTACTACCTGTTCAGGAGAGCTTTTGCGTGTGTGCGCAATACTTCTGCTGCGAATGCGCAGAAGCGCCTGGGCGGGTGGGCGGAGCCTCCTGCAGCCACTACTACCGGTTTACCCGATGCGGACCGAACTGGGAGCAATCCACCTCTGGTAGATAGATAGATGATGGATGGACGGACAGACAGACAGACAGACCAGTCCTTTGAAACTGCAGTAGGTTTCCAGTCCTCATGGTTCTCAAATGTCGGAAGTCTGCTGTAATGTCACCCCTCCTCCTCCTTTTCATTAAACCAGACACACCCGACTCCTGCAACCATTCTTCTTACTTTGCAGCCTCCAAATCCCCTTGTCGCCTCATTGAGGATCCAGCCAGATCCTAAGGAAAGAACTGACTTCCCTAAAGAGTCAATTATTTCCTGTTGGATCTATTGAGTCTCCGCTGCCGTCTTCCAGAAAGCAGAAAAGGAGAACCAGCAATCTTTGCCCGATCATTACTGCAGGTTGTTGTTTTTTTTCCTCCTCCTCCTTGGTAAATAAATCTCCTTCTTGAAACTCCGCCATTAGACATCATCCATCTCCAGATGAGAAGCAAAAGGTCGGGCGCTGAGCCCAGCAACAAAACATAAATTAATTAAAGTTTCAAGGAGGGAGGTGAAAAACAGAACGGCCCCCCAAAAAAACAAGCTAGCTGGAATCGCCACCCGAGGAATGTCAGCTAGACAGACCAGAGATACTGTGAAGGCCCCAGATGGGCTGGGAAGATCCACCAGGTGAGAATCTGGGGGACTTGTAAGCATCTTTTTCGAAACGTGGGTGGGGGAAGAAAAAAAAGAAACATCGGAAGTCACATTCCTGCATCCCAAGGGTGTCATAAAGCAGATCAAGTCTGGGATTCCCTTCGTAGTGTTGGGAGAAATGTCCTTCTGGGTTCAGCTCCAACTGGGGAAAAAGACACTGGAGATATGGAAGCTGCTTGGAAAGATGGTTTAATGGTGGACAGGACCACATGGCTTGAGCTCCTGAACAGAAAAGGTGATCACATGCTTCAATGTTGGGTGGAGAAGAAGAGAAGGGCTAAGATGCTGAAGTCCCTGGTTTTATGCCCTCTCTGGCCTTTGATCTTGAGCTTGTATTCTGATTGGTTGTCAGACTCCCATGCAGGGGCAACTCTCTAGGCTGAGTTTTGAATCCAGGTGTCAGGTCTGCAGTCATATTCCTTTTAGGATCTTTGACCTGCCATATTCTCTATTATTTCATTATGCTGTTTCATTAGTGTAGTAGTTGGGAGGGGGAATAGAAAGGAGTAGAATTGTGGAATGTGTTGTTGTCATTCCTTTCTAGAAGGTCATCTTTTGTCTCCGCACCTCTGCACCTGACTAGAACCAGCTGGGTGGAGATGCCAGCGTGGCCGAAGAAGATTGGACCGTGTGATGGGCTTATGGGTGTGGGGATAAGATCACGGACTTTCAACCGGGGGGGGAATCCCAAAGCTTTTAGATTTGGGATTCCACAGTTTGTTGCCAACATGTCTGTCTTATTAAATTGGAACTTCAAGGATAGCTCTGCTTTGGACTCTGATTTAATTCTGCATGATATTTGGAACGCTGACACCAGGTTTGGTTGAGTTCTCAGATGCCATGTGGGGAGTTGGGTAAAGGGCCAATATTATCATGCCTTAATCCCATCACCCTGGAGCTGAAGGGGATAACTCTTTATTATGTAAAGGGACTGGCTTGGGCATCTTAATGGCCCATTGACAAAGGGGGTGAGGGCAGGAAGCTGCAGGGAGCTATTCTCTCTTTAAACCATGTTTCTCCCTTTTCACATTCAGGGAAATGTAATATTCTGCCATTTTAATATTTCCTAGGATATTTCGTTTTTCTGGGAGAGGGCTGGGTGATAACTTCCTACTGTAGGAAATCAGCAGCCACCCCTCTCCTAGAAAAATGAGATATTTTAGGAAATGTTAAAACTAAAAATATTAAACTCAGGACTAAAGAGACGCTTAATAACCATGAGGATTTACTTAACAGATGCCAAAAAAAAAAAGTCATAAAATCCGATCGGTCGTGCTGTGACCCACTTAATGACCGACATGACTTACAACTGTCATTCCTGGCACGATTCTGGTCATACGTCGAGGACTACCTGTGCATGGACGGTTCTGTAGGAAGTCAGCACCCATCCCTCTCCTAGGAAAATGAGATATTTTAGGAAATATCAAAAGGGCAGAATATTTCCCTCTAAAAGGGAGGCAGAAACTCACCCCCCACACACACACACACCTTTGTCAATGGAGCATTAAGGCCTGAGCCAGTCTATTCTACATAACAAAGATCTACCTCCTTCAGGCAGAGCCATAATAGGAATCCCAAAGCCCTTTTATTACATCATCACCCAGCAAGAGTCAACCAAGCCTGGGACTCAGGACAGCCTACAGTTGCCCCTGCATGGCCCCATGGGAGTCTGACAACCAATCAGAATACAAGATCAACTTCAAAAGCCCAGAGAGGGTTTAAAATAGCCAGGGACTCTCAGCATCTCTGCCCTTTTTCTTCAAGATCTTCAAGGCATATGACCCCCTTTGTGCCCAGGACTTCAGCCCATGTGGTCCTGTCCACCATTAAACCATCTTTCCAAGCAGCCTCCATGTTTCCAGTGTCTTTTCCTCCCCACTTGGAACTGAACCCAGAAGGACATGTCTTCCAACACCTTCAAATGGGGATGAAAATAAAACCAGCTATTCGCAGGTGGGCCTCGATTTAACGACTGTTCAAAACTACAACGGCACGAGGGTGGGAGAGTGACTCACGACCACGATTTACTTAACAACTGCTGTGATTCACTTAACAACCACGGCCAAAAAGGTCATACAACGGGGGCAAAACTGACTTAACCACAGCTGTTCCCTGCGGCAGTAATTTTGGGCTCAGTTGTGGTCGTAAGGTTGAGGACAACCTGTGGAATGACCCCAAAGAACAGAAGGAAGAGCTGCTACTGAGGTAAAAGCTAAAGGTTCCCCTCGCACATATGTGCTAGTCATTCCTGACACTAGGGGGTGGTGCTTATCTCCATTTCAAAGCTGAAGAGCCAGCGCTGTCCAAAGACGTCTCCGTGGTCATATGGCCGGCATGACTAAACACCAAAGGCGCACGGAAGGTGGTTCCTATTTTTCTACTCGCAGTTTTTTACGTGCTTTCGGACTGCTAGGTTGGCAGAAACTGGGACAAGTAATGGGAGCTCACTCCATTATGTGGCGCTAGGGATTCAAACTGCCGAACTGCTGACCTTTCTGATCGACAACCTCCGCATCTCAGCCACTGCGTCCTCTGCTACTGAGGACGTGGGTCAGATAAAAGTAATCCGAGTCAGGAGCAGAAGTGTAACGTGAGAAAGCGCCTCAGAAAAATCGTAAGCCAAGGACTCCTGGATATGGTGGCAATTTAAGTGAACAGGACTCGTGCCTTCCCTGTCTGAGGTTCTGTCCTTTGGATTAGACAAACCCCGGTGTCTAATGTTGTCCGGCAAGTAAACTTGAGCAAGAAAATTTAAAGGTTTCTGCTCCTTTAACTGATCATCCGTGAAGTCAACGGGGATGCTGTCTCCTTTAGAGAAACTCAGGCTGAAGGAGAGCTTCCCTTTAAGAGGAGAGTTCCACCACCCGAAAGGAGCCGCCTGTATATAAAATTGCATTAGCCATCATGGGCCCTTCTCTGCAGACCAGGCTGGCTGGAATGAGATGTAAACCTTGAAACACGATTAATCTTCAGAGCCTTTGGCTTGTTTTTTTTTCCTCTGCTGCCGCGGCTGACCTTCAAAGGAGGGGAAGCGGAGCTGCAGAAGAGGGAAGCTCCCTCAGAGGCTATCACAATGGACGCAGCAGCTGGCTGGGAAAACTGGCGAGGTTGGGGTGGGAGGCCAGGCGGCTGGCAGTGGAGAAGGAGCCCAGGACGGGCATGGAGGGGAGAGCGTTGCCTCTCCCTCTGCTGGCGACATTACGACCCGGGGTTGCAGCCCTTGTCTGGAGGGCCGACAAGGGCTAGAGCCGTGATGGTGAACCTGCCACAGGTGGCACATGGAGCCATTTCTTAGGGCACGCGAGGCATTGCCCTGCCAGCTGGCTGGTGCGCATGCGCACGCTGGCCAGCTGATTTCGGTCTCCATTTTCTGCCATTTTTCACCCTCCAGAGGCTTCTCTAAAGCTTCCGGAGGGCGAAAAACAACCCAACGTGCAAACCGGAAGTTCAGGAATAGACTTCCGGTTTGTGCGTTGGGCCGTTTTTCTCCCTCGGGAGGCTTCAAGAGGCTTCCCCGAAGCCTCCGGAGGGAGAAAAACAGCCCTACGGGCAGCCCAGAAGTTCAGGAACGGGCCATTTCTGGCCTCCAGAGGGCCTGCCAGGGAGGGTGGGGGAGGCCGTTTTCACCCTCCCCAGCTCCTAGAAAGCCTTTGGAGCCTGGGGAGGGTGAAAAAGGGGTCCACCATGCCATCACGCACCAAAAAGCAAGGGGGGGAGTTGTGTGCATATGCGCGGGGGGTCATGTCTGCATGTGCAAGGGGTCACGTGTGCATACATGGGGAGAGGGCATGCACCCGCACAATCCATTCATGTTCCCCTTGCTTTTGGCACATGATGGCAAAAAGGGTAGCCATCACTGGGCTAGAGGAATGGATGAACAGTGGTCTTGTAGGGAAGGCTCCAGTAGTGGGAATCAGCCGGTTCGGACCAGTTTGGGCCAACTGGTATCTCCAACGATCAGATGGTAGCAAACCTTTTCGCTCCCACAATCAGGCCCACCCCTGCGCTTTCCTTATCTATGTCCTCTCAGCTGATTTGCACGGCAGAGCAGAGCAAAGCACCTCAGCTGTGCACTGCCCAGAAGTAACGTGGAAAGTGAGCTTTGTTAAAACTGTTGACGCGCACAGAGAGCGCATGCAAGGCACCAGCGTGTGCAGAGCATATGCGCGAAACATGTGATCACCGAACCAATAGTTAAACCAGCAGGATCCCACCACTGGAAGGCTCCTATACTGTGCCTCACACAGGTGGCGGGGGAGTGAGTAGGGGACTGGCCCCTGGGTATTTGCCACCAAGGGGGTCACCTTGATGGGATGGGAAGATGGGCATAGCATAGCATAGCATAGGATGTGCAGGAGGGAGGGAGGAGGAGAAAGGGAAGAAGAGGAGGAGGAGGAGGGAGAAGGAAGAAGAGGAGGAGGAGAAAGAAAAGGAAGGAGGAGGAGGTATTGGATTGAGAGGAGGAAAGAGGGAGAAGGAAGAAGAAAAGGAGGAGGAGGAGGAGGAGGAGGAGGAGGAGGAGGAGGAGGAGGAGGAGGAGGAGGAGGAGGAGGAGGAGGAGAATCTAAATTTAAATCCTCCAGGAAAAGATACCACTTCCACTCTTTCTGCACAGCAAGGTAGGCTGAGATGAGACAGAAGTGGCCTCAAGTGGGTAGATTCGAACCCATGTCCCTGACCCAGTCCATCCCTTAATCACTGCAATACCTCGATGTTTTGCATGCTGGGGGAAAACACTCATGTTTTGCCAAAAAAATAAAACACCCAGCAGGGTTCATAACTATATCCTGTTACAGTAATACAGTTGAGCAGTAAAGCACATGGTGACTGTACTCTTCATTTGTTCTGTGGTTCTTTATATGAAATAGAATTTCTAACAGTAAATTAGCCTATTTGAGGGCTCTTGCCCTGTTATGCCCTGGTAAAGGTTACAAACAGGAGAGTTTTAATAGCACAGGCAGTCCTCCATTTATGACAATAAGGGAGCCCAAAATTTCCATTGCTAAGCAAGACACTTGTTCGGGGAGTTGTGCCCCATGTTACAACTTTTTTTTTTTTGCCATAGCTATTGAGCCAATCACTGCAGTTGTTAAGTGAATCAGGCTGTTGTTAAGCAAATCTGTCTTCCCCCATGGACTTTGCTTGTCGGAAGCCGGCTGGGAAGGTCACAAAATGGGATTACATGATCCCAGGAACGCACAACTGTCAAAAATACATTCCAGCTGCCAAGTGTCCAAATTTTGATCGTGTGACCACACGGGGATGCTGCAGCGGTCGTAAAGGTGGAAAACGGTCACTAAACAAATGATTGTAAGTCGAGGACTTACCTGGAATAGTGGCCTCTTTTCCTCATGTCTTGGCACCCCTTGTCTGAGCTGTTAGCCCTGCTAGGTAGGCCAAGCCAAGAAATCAGAAGAAGAAGAAGAAGGGGGAAACACTCAAAGCAAGATTGGCTTCATAATAAAATCTTACAAGTCACTAAACGGATGGTTGTAAATTGAGGATGACCTAATATATAGAATTATTGATTAATTTCTTCCTCGGATTTGCACCGGGTGTCTACAATTTGGTGAATGAGACGAGGAGGGCCGGTCCATAATTTTGCAACTATTTTCCGTGGGAAAAGGTGACCTTGAACGCACATCTCCATTCTTCCTGGCCCAGCAATAAGCAATAAATTGCAATAATTATTAACACCAGGAACCAATAGATAGAGACAGCTCGGTGGCTCTCTCTATTGATTTATGAGATTTATTGACTATGTCAATCCCCCAGGGGCGTACAAAGCAAAACTTAATAACAAAATAATATCTAACGGTAATTTAAAAACCCCACCTCCGGCCCTTACACTCGCTGATTAAAAGCTTTGCGCGAAATATCCCCACCCTTGATCCAATCCAGCCATCAAACCAGCAAGATGCCACATGGGAGTTTTCACGTAGTCCTCGACTTATCGTCATCCGTTTTAGGGACCGTTCAAAGTTATGTCACATGGCTATATTTCACCATATGACCTTAATAACAAAATAATATCTAAAGGTAATTTTTTTTTAAAAAAAAACACACACCTCCTGCTCTTACATTCACTGATTAAAAGCTTAGCGCAAAAATAGAATGGAATAGAATGAGCCGGAAGGGAGCTTGGAGGTCTTCTAGTCCAGCCCCCTGCTCAAGCAGGAGAACCTCTACGGAAAGGCGAAATGGGGAACCAGGTATCACACATCAGTCGCAGAAGAAGAGCAAGGTATACAAAAAGAGAAGCCACCTTCTGGTTGGTGATTCAATCGTAAGGCATGTAAATTTAGGAGAGGAAGTGGAGGTTTTAAAAGAGGTCAGGTTTCTGCCAGGTGCTACTGCCAGCAGAGACAAGAGGCGTATTCTTAAGATAGTCAAGAATGCAAGTTACTTGACGTCATGATGCTATTATACATCTTGGCACAATGATCTGTCCCAAAAATGTACTTTCTGTGAAGAATGATTTCCAGAACTTGGGGTATGAACAGGTTGTAGGCTTATCTTTTCAGAGGTTTTACCAGTATATAAGGAACAAAAAGGGAAGGGACAGTGTGTAGCAGAGTTTAATGTGTGGCTAAAGGAGTGGTGTAAAAGGGAAGGCTTTGGTTTTATTAGTCATGAAGCCTGTAGCTGATCCAATGAAAAACTGTACAAAAGAGATGGGTTGCACCCAAACTGAGTTACTTGGCATTAAATTCACAGATTTTCTTGATAAACAATTAAACTGAAGAGTGGGGACAGAGAATTAATAGATACAGAACATTTCTGTCTCCAGCAAACTAAAATGCATAGGGTTATCAGTGCATGTAACATACATGTGTGTGTGGGTAAGATTATCACTCCTGCTGTCAAGCAAAACCAAGCATTTAATAGTGATTGCCATACCATGTGCATGAATCACACAAGTGGCAAGAAAATAGGGGCAGTCAGGCATAACACAGGTTATGTAGACAGTAAACACAGGGTCAATCAAATGGACTCAAATGTCTATACACCAATGCACAGAGTATGAGGAATAAACAGGGTGAATTAGAAATTCAAGTAAAAGAGGGCAGATATGATATTGTTGCCATTACAGAAACTTGGTGGGATGAAACCGACAAATGGAACATACAGCTAGAAGGATTTAAATCATTTAAAAGAAATAGACCAAATAAAAGAGGAGGTGGAGTTGCACTATATATAAGAAATAACTACGTCTCTACAGAATTAGAGCACAACAATGATGAGAACTATCTTGAATGCATTTGGGTCAATATTAAAGGTTGTGGGGGAAATGACATTGCCATAGGTCTATACTACAGGCCATCCAACCAAGCAGAGGAAGTAGATGAACTTTTTGCTAGTCAGCTAAATAAGGTATATAGGAAGCACACCACAATAGTAGTGGGGGATTTTAATTACCCTGACATCAACTGGGAAACAAACTCTGCACCAAGTGGAAGATCCAACAGGTTCCTAACAACCTAGCAGACAACTTTGTTTTCCAAAAGGTAGAGAAGGGAACAAGGTAATCAGCCACATTGGACTTAATTCTCACTAACAGAGAGGAAATGATAGAAGATGTTGAAGCCACAAGAACCCTGGGGGCAAGTGACCATGCAATATTGGAATTCAACATTATGCAAACACAAGATCCGGAGCGGATGGACCTCCGTCAGTGGACCAGACGAGCCGTCAACAGCAAGTCTTGAGAGACCATTCTGGGAGGAGTTTGACTCTGTTGCCCCCGAGGATTTGGACAGGTTGCGTGGACAGCTACGACCCACCACATGTTCAATGGACCCGTGCCCCTCCTGGCTGGTACTGGCAGCCTGGGAGGTGACACGAGGCTGGCTTCTGGGCCTGGTGAACGCCTCATTGGGTGAGGGTTACTTACCAACCGCCTTGAAAGAGGCGGTGGTGAGACCCTTGCTCAAGAGACCTTCGCTCGACCCAATGGAGCTAGCTAATTACTGTCCAGTCTCCAACCTCCCCTTCTTGGCGAAGGTTGTTGAGAATGTGGTGGCGCAGCAGTTTCCACGACACCTGGACGAATCCGAGTATCTAGACCCACGCCAGTCCGGCTTCCGACCCGGGCACAGCACTGAGACAGCCTTGGTCGCGTTGGTTGATGATCTCTGGAGGGCCAGAGATAGGGGTTGTTCCTCTATCCTGGTCCTATTAGACCTCTCGGCGGCTTTTGATACCATCGACCATGGTACCCTATTGCGCCGGTTGGAGGGGATGGGAGTCGGAGGCACCGTTCTGCGGTGGTTCGGCTCCTACCTCTCCGACCGGAAGCAATGTGTGTTGACAGGGGGGCAGAGGTCGTCCCTGAGGCCACTCACTTGTGGGGTGCCGCAGGGGTCGGTCCTCTCGCCTCTCCTGTTCAACGCATATGTGAAGCCGCTGGGTGAGATCATCCGTGGCTTTGGGGTTGAGTACCACCTTTACGCTGATGACACTCAGCTGTACATTTCAACCCCAAACCACCCCAACGAGGCTGTCGAAGTGATGTCCCGGTGTTTGGAAGCCGTCGGGGTCTGGATGGGGGACAACAGACTCAAACTCAACCCCTCCAAGACCGAGTGGCTATGGGTACCGGCACCTCGGTTCAGCCAGCTGACACCATCGCTGGCCATAGGGGGCGAACAACTGTCCCCTGTGGAGCGGGCGCGCAATTTGGGCGTCCTCCTTGATGCCCAGCTGTCACTGGAGGACCATGTGGCAGCCGTGGCAAGGGGGGCGTTCCACCAGGTTCGCCTGGTGCGCCAATTGCGCCCCCTACTGGACCGGAGTGCCCTGCGCACGGTCACTCATGCGCTGGTGACGTCTCGCCTGGACTACTGCAATGCCCTCTACATGGGGCTTCCCTTGGGACGCATCCGGAGACTGCAGCTAGTTCAGAACGCAGCCGCGCGGGTTATCATGGGGAGTACACATTACTCCCACGTAACACCGCTCCTGCGCGAGCTGCACTGGCTACCTGTGGCCTTTCGGGTGCGTTTCAAGGTATTGATCACTATCTTTAAAGCGCTCCATGGCATAGGACCTAGATATCTGCAGGATCGCATCCTACCACACACGTCCCTGCGACCTATTCGCTCACACAGGGAGGGACTCCTCCTGGTGCCGTCCGCTAGGCAGTGTCAGCGGGCGACACCTAGGAGTAGGTCCTTCTCTATGATGGGCCCAACCCTCTGGAATGACCTCCCCCCCGACATTCGAACCACCACCGACCTCCGTTCCTTCCGTCAAAAGTTAAAGACTCACCTATTTCAATCAGCTGGCCTGGCACTTTCTTAGTTTTACCTCCCGGGGATTTATTTTAATTGGGTTTGGGTTTTTAATTGGGGATGTTTTTAGGGTTTTAGAATATATTTATTTCTTGTACAGCCTATCTCCTCCATCCAAATGCATTTAATTGTTTTATGATTGTATTTTTATCTGCATTGACTGTACACCGCCCCGAGTCCCTTTTTGGGAGAGGGGGCGGTCTAGAAATCCAAGAAATAATAATAATAATAATAATAACAAGTAGTAGAACAAAGTGAAAGTAGAGTCTTGGACTTTAAGAGAGCTAATTTCAATAAACTTAGAGAGAGCTTGGGAAAAATTCCCTGGATGAGAATCCTCAAGGGGAAAACAACTCAAGAAGCTTGGGAAATTTTGAAAAATGAGATTGCAAAAGCCCAGTCTAGCACAATACCAATGAAGAAGAAAAATAACAGCTCCCAAAAGAAACCAGCATAGCTGCATAAAGAACTATCTGACAAACTGAAAGACAAAAAGGTAAGTATAAAAAGTGGAAGGAGGGGGACATAACTAAGGCAGAATATCAGCAAATAGCCCAAGCCTATAAAGATGAAGTGAGGAAAGCTAAGGCACACAATGAAGAAAGGCTTGCCACAAAAGTAAAAATTAACACAAAAAGCTTCTTCCAACATGTTAAAAACAAGAAAAAAGTTAAGGAAACAATTGGTCCATTGCTAGGAGAAAGTGGCAAGAAGGTGACAAGCAACAGGGAGAAAGCAGAACTATTTAACTCATGTTTTGCATCTGTCTTTACACAAAGGGATAAAACAGTCCAACCTATCAAAAGCATACCCTAGACGAGTTGTAATCACCAGGACAGGATGGATTACACCCCAGGGTTCTGAAGGAACTGGCAGTCGAGATCTCAGAACCACTGAATTATATCTTTCAGAGATCCTGGAACACCAGGGAACTACCAGAGGACTGGAAAAGAGCTGATGTGGTTCCCATCTTCAAAAAAAAGGGGGGGGGGGGGGAAACAGATCCAGGAAACTACAGACCTATGAGCCTGACCTCAATACCAGGAAAGATTCTGGAAAAAATAATCAAGCAACGAATTTGCGAACACCTAGAAGCAAACAAAGTAATAGCCAAAAGCCAACATGGATTTGTCAAAAACAGATCATGCCAGACTAATCTTATTGCATTCTTTGATAATGTGACAAAATTAGTGGACCAGAGGAATGCCGTCGATATAGTTTACTTGGACTTCAGTAAGGCTTTTGATAAGGTAGACCATAACCTACTACTAGATAAAGTAGAAGAATGTGGGTTAGACAGCATCACCACCAGATGATTCGTAACTGGCTGACCAACCGCACTCAACGTGTAGTCCTCAATGGAACTGCATCTACATGGAGGGAAGTATGCAGGGGAGTACCCCAAGGCATTCAGTTTTGATCGCCACGATGTAGAAAAGATGTGGAGACTCTAGAAAGAGTGAAGAGAAGAGCAACAAAGATGATTAGGGGACTGGAGACTAAACATATGAAGAACGGTTGCAGGAACTGGGTATGTTTAGCTTAAGAGAAAGAAGGACTAGGGGAGGCAGGATAGCAGTCTTCCAATATCTCAGGGGTTGCCACAAAGAAGAGGGAGTCAAACTATTCTCCAAGGCACCTGAGGGTAGAAGAAGAAGCAATGGATGGAAACTAATCAAGGAGAGAAGCAACTTAGAACTGAGGAGAAATTTCCTGACAGTTAGAACAATTAATCCGTGGAACAGAAGTTGCCTCCAGAAGTTGTGAATGCCCCAACACTGGAAGTCTTTAAGAAGATGTTGGATAGCCATCTGTCTGAAATGGTATAGGGTTTCCTGCCTAGGCAGGGGGTTGGACTAGAAGACCTCCAAGGTCCCTTCCAACTCTACTATTTTATTATTGTATTATTTCAGATAAGGGACTTTCTAGAGCAGTGTGTTTCTCAACCTTGTCAACTTGAAGATGTCTGGACTTTAACTCCCAGAATTCACCAGCCAGCATTTGCACACATGTCCATGCAAAGGGGCAGCTGTCAGGCGGTTCTCGACTTAACGGTGATTTCTTTACTGATCGTTACAACAGTGAAGTTACAACTGCACTGGGGGGGGGGAAATGACTTACAACTGGTCCTCACACTTACAACTATGGCAGCATCCCCAAGATCATATGATCAATACAATACAATGCAATACAATACAATAGTAGAGTTGGAAGGGACCTTGGAGGTCTTCTAGTCCAACCCCCTGCCTAGGCAGGAAACCCTATACCATTTCAGACAAATGGCTATCCAACATCTTCTTAAACTTTGGGTGCGTGGCCAACCGGCATGGACTTAGGAGAGCTGCAATATCCCAGGATCAGGAAATCACGAACCCAACAACCAAAATAATAAGGGAAGGCCAGATTTGCTTCACGCAACCACACGATTCACTTAATGGCAGTGATTTGCTTAACAGCCATGGCAAAAAAAAGGTTGCAAAACTGAAGGTGAACCATTTAACAGCCATGGAACTTTTGAACCCACTTTCCATTCCGTTGCTAACTAAGCAAGCTGGGTTGTTAAGGGAGGTCACGCTCAATTTTATAACATTTTCTGCCGTGGTTTTTAAGCAAATCACTGCCGTTAAGTGAATCAGGTGGTTATCCAGCAAATGGTCGTAAATTGAGGACTACCTGTAATTCCTGGATGATATCGGTAGCCCCCAACGTACGAGAGTTCATTTAGTGACCGTTCAAACTTACAACGGCACTGAAAAAAGCGACATACAACCACTTTTCACACGTGGCATCCCCATGGTTACGTGATTTACATTACTACGGTTGCCATGTCCCGGGGTCACGTGATCCCCTTTTGCGACCTTCCGTCAAGCAAAGTCAACGGGGAAGCCCGTTTCACTTAACAACCGGGTGACTAACTTATCAACCGTGGGGCTTCACTTAACAACTGTGGCAAGGAAGGTCATAAGATGGGGCAAAATTCACAATTCTCAAATGTCTCGCTTAGCAAGAGAAATGTTGGGCTCAATTGTGGTCGTAAGTCGAGGACTACCTGTAGTTTACAGCGGTTTTTCTCGCTTTCAGGTAACACCGTCCCTTCAAGTGAGAATGGTACATTTCACTTCGTATTGGAAAATGTATTTATAGAAGTGTTTTTATTCCTTGAACAAAATCGCCGGGAGTCGATTGCGCTAAATCCCCATCAGTCATTGGCAAAAGGCAGCTTGGCTTGAAGCAGCTGACATCCGGCCCCCGTAGTTTCCCCCCTCGTTTTCTAGGTATCAAGTAACGCCGTTAATTGTGTCCTTCAAATAAGAGACCTCTCCCTTTTGCTGCATATGGGGAAGTTGTATTTATAGAAGTGTTTTTATTGTGATAGTTACAGCTTCAGACAGCGCCAAACAAAGATTATGGATAAATGCTCCCTTAAAATGACGGAGACTGAAAATAGAAATAGAAATAGATTTTCCAGCGAAGTGTGGGAACCTGGAAGAAGACGAGGAACGAAGGGAAATTAAAATAAATTCCCAAGACTTTTGAAATGATGTTTTGACATTCTACACAGTGGGAGGAATGAAAATAAATCTCAAGTTGTAGAAATGCCGATCGTAAAAGGCCCCTCGTGGTTACATAGGAAGACAAATAAGGGGGCGTGAGTGGGAGTCGCATAGTGGTTAAGGCATCAGGCTGGAAAACAGGAGTTTTCAGGGAGTTTGAACTCTATTCCTTAGCCATGAAAGCCATCTGGGTGATTTGGGGGAAGGGAGGGGTGAGGGAGAGTGGGAGGGAGGGAGGAGAGGTGAGGGAGTGAGAGAGGAAGGAAGGGAGGGAGGGAGGAAAGGAGGAAGAAGGGAGGAAGGAAGGAGGTGTGATGGAGGGAGAGGAAGGAGAAAGGGAGGGAGGGGGAGGAAAAGAGAGAGGGAGGGAGGGAGGAAGGAAGAGAGAGGGAGGGAGGAAGAAAGGGAGGGAGGATGGAGGGGTGATGGAGGGAGGGAGGGGGAGGGGGAGGAGAGAGGAAGGAAGGGGAGGAAGGAAGGGGGAGAGGGAGGGAAGAAGGAGGGGTGATGGAGGGGGGAGGGGAGGAGAGGGGAAGAAAGAGGGAGGAAGGGAGGGAGGGGAAGAGAAGGAAGGAGAGGGAGGAAGAGAGGAAGAAAGGAAGGAAGAGGGAGGAAGAGAGAAATGAAGGAGGGAGGGAGGCAGGGAGGGAGGGGGAGAGAGGGAAGAAGAAGGGGTGATGGTAGGAGGGAGGAAGGGAGGGGAAGAGAGGGAGGGAGGGAGGAAGAGGGAGGGAGGAAGAGAGAGAGGAAGGGAGGGAGGAAGAGAGGGAGGGAGGAGGGAGGGTTGATGGTGGGAGGGAGGGGGAGGAGAGGGGAAGGAAGGGGGAGGAAGGGAGGGAGGGGAAGAGAAGGAGGGAGAGGGAGGGAGAGAGGAAGAAAGAGAGAAATGAAGGAAGAGGAAGGGAGGCAGGGAGGGGGGGGAGAGGGAAGAAGAAGGGGTGATGGTAGGAGGGAGGAAGGGAGGGGAGGGGGAGGGAGAGGGAGGGAGGAGGAAGAGGGAGGAAGAGAGGAGAGGAAGGGAGGGGAAAGGGAGGGAGGATGGAGGGTTGATGGTGGGAGGGAGGGGGCGGAAAGAGGAAGGAAGGGGGAAGAAGGAAGGGGAAGAGGGAGGGAAGAAGGAGGGGTGATGGAGAGGGGAGGAGAGGGGAGGAAGGGGGAGGAAGGAAGGGAGGGGAAGAAGGAGAAAGAGGGAAGAAGAGAGGAAGACAGGAAGGAAGAGGGAGGAAGAGAGATGAAGGAAGAGGGCGGGAGGCAAGGAGGGAGGAGGAGGGAGGGAAGAAGGAAGGGTGATGATAGGAGGGAGGGAGGGGGAGGAAGGGAGGGGGAGGAAGGGAAGGAGGGAAAGAGGGAGAACACTTTACTTGCTAAGATGGTTACAATGGCACTATAAAAGTCATTTGGGATCATTTTTCCCTCGCCCGACCGTTTCACCATCCCCGTGGTCACACGATCCAAATTCAGACACTTGGCATCTGTCTCATATTTATGACGGTCGCATCATCCCCCGAGGTCACGTGATCCCCCTTTTGCGACCTCACGGCCCACAAACTCACTGCGGGGAAACTGGGCTCCCTTCGCCACCGCCTGACCAACTTAACATCTGCCGTGTTTCGCTTCACCTCAGTGGCAAGAAAGTTCGTCAAATGGGGGGCTAGACTCGCTTAACAACTGTCTCGCTTAACAAGAGAAATGTTGGGGTCCCTTGTGGTTGTAAGTCGAGGACTACCTGGGCTGGTTTTTATTCTGCATTTTGTTGGCCGAGCCACCGACAGACCAGGGGAGGCTCTTGCCTTCCAGCCCGGCTATTTTTCTTTTTAACGATAGCTTGGAGAAAGAGGTAAATAAAACCTCCAGGAGCTTCTCCAGAGCTGTTTCATTTGCTATTTGCAACTCAGACAGCTGTTGTTAAGAAACAGAAATACACCTGCTTGTAAAAAATATAAACCATCCAATTTTGCAGGTAGGAGAGAGGATACAAAAATAAAAAATAAAACCCGGTGCAAAGCTTGATTCTTTTTCTCAGCCTTCAAAAAAAAAACAAATTTTTCCGTGGTTGTTTTTAAAACCAAGATTGCCATCATTCAGAATACAGAAGAACAGAGTTGGATGGAAGGCAGGAAACCCTCCACCACTTCAAACAAATGGTGGCAACTTGGAGGGAAGTTGTCCCACTGATTAATTGTTCTAACTGTCAGAAAATTTCTTCCTCTTCTTCCTCCTCCTCTCCTCCTCCTCCTTCCTCTTAGCGTATTCCTGCAGGAACAGGTCCGCTTTTCAGATCATTGAATGCCACTTTGCGTGGTCAGCTGCCTCTCCAGGGCGCATGCCCGCAGTTTACATATCTTTGTTGATGGTATCTTGCCATCTCTGCTTTCGATGCCCGCGAGGTCGCCGGCCATTGACTTCTATTTGCTAGTCAGCAGTGGTAGGATTCTTTTTTTTTTTTAAAAAACTACCGGTTCTGTGGCCATGGCTTCGTGGGCACGGCTTGGTGGCCATGGCAGGGGACGGATATTGTTAAATCTCCATTATCACTGCACTCCAGGAGGTTACTGCAAAATCCACGTTTTCTTCAGATCATCTGGGATTGGAAGAAGAGGAAGAGGGAGGAGGAGGAGGAGGAGGAGGAGGAGGAGGAGGAGGAGGAGGAGGAGAGGAGGAGGAGGAGGAGGAGGAGGAGGAGTGGAGAGGAGGAAAGAAGAAGAAGAAGAAGAAGAAGAAGAAGAAGAAGAAGAAGAAGAAGAAGAAGAAGAAGAAGAAGAAGAAGAAGAAGAAGAAGAAAATTTTTTACTACCGGTTCTGTGGGTGTGGCTTGGTGGCCGTGGCAGGGGAAGGATACTGCAAAATCCCCATTCCCTCCGCATCAGCTGGGACTCGGGAGGCAGAGAATAGATGGGGCAAGGCCAGTCAGAGGTGGCATTTACCGGTTCTCCGAACTACTCAAAATTTCTGCTGCTGGTTCTCCAGAACTGGTCAGAACCTGCTGAATACCACCTCTGCCGCAAGGTCTCCGGCTGTTGACTTCTAGTTGGTAGGTGGAAAATGCTGCTCTCTGGACATGTCCATACCAGCGGTGTCAGATTTCTCTCATCTTCTCTATAATTGGCGCCACGCCAAAATGTAGAGAAGAGCAACAAAGATGATTAGGGGACTGGAGACTAAAACATATGAAGAACGGTTGCAGGAACTGGGTATGTTTAGCTTAAGAGAAAGAAGGACCAGGGGAGACATGATAGCAGTCTTCCAATATCTCAGGGGTTGCCACAAAAAGAGGGAGTCAAGCTATTCTACCTGAGGGTAGAACAAGAAGCAATGGGTGGAAACTAATCAAGGAGAGAGGCAACTTAGAACTGAGGAGGAATTTCCTGACAGTGAGAACAATTAATCAGTGGAACAGCTTGCCTCCAGAAGTTGTGAATGTCCCAACACTGGAAGTCTTTAAGAAGATGTTGGATAGCTATTTGTCTGAAATGGTATAGGGTTTCCTGCCTAGGCAGGGGGTTGGACTAGAAGACCTCCAAGGTCCCTTCCAACTCTACTATTGTATTGTATTGTATTGTTGTCAAATGGTGTCACTTGTGATGTGGTTGAGAAGGGAGATGCCCGACATCCAACGGACGTCCTTCGCATTTCCACGGCATTGAGAGAGATTTCAGTCCCTGTTGTTGGTGCCCAGCATTCAGTGCCATTAAACAACAGCCTCTGTCTACCCTAAATCCTTGGGAAGGATAGGTAGACAACAACTGTCATATCCATTCTAAACATCTGGCTGACTTTGCGACCAACCATAATATTGGTATTTTGTTGTGGTTCCTAGTTAACTTGGCTCTGCTTTCTCAGCTCGTAATGCTTCATTATCTTAGCTCGTTAGCTAAGTTTAATTAGGTAATTAAGCTTAGTTTATCTTAGGCTTAGTTTAAGCTTAATTTTCTTAGCTAATGACCAAAGCTAACGCTTAGCTTGTAATGCTTTTTTTAGCTAGTAATGCTCAGCTGTGTATTCCGTCCAGCCAAATTAGTAAATACTCCAGTTGTATTTTAAACTGGGTTTGCAGTTGGCCCCCTTTTCCTCTCCAGCTCTCCTGTTCAGAAACAGACCAGGGTTTAAGCCACAACCGAGAAACCACAATTCATAGGGGGTTTTGTTGATGGGGTTTTAAGATCAGGAAGATGATTTATATAGAAACTTGGAAAGTAAATAAGAAAATTCTTTTTTTTTATTAGCAAGTCTGTGGTAATCAGATCTCTGTGAATTGTTTGATCATCTTTCTCTTCTAGACCAAAGACTTGAGGACTACAACTCCCAGAATTCCTCAGCCAGCATGGCTGCTGGGGAATTCTGGGAGCTGACGTCCACACGTCTTAATGTCGCTAAGAGTGAAACACTGGTTTAACAGATACGTTGGAAGAAATATCCAGGTCCAGTTCCAAGCCAGGAGAAAGGCACTGGAGACAAAAGGGAGGTTGGAGGCTAATTGGAAAGAGGTCCTGTTTATTGATGAAGCAGGACAGGTGTTGCAGAAAATGACAGGCATTAGACTTCTCAGGATACAGGAAAAGTTTATTTGGCAGCCAGGTTCAGAAAAGTTAGCCCATGGCTAACATTGTGAATTTCTGAACGACCTTCATTATCGAAGCACGCATTCTTATACATTCTCAAAGACAGCATAACACGGAAACACTTTACTCATTTCTTATTGGTTACCTTGAGGAAAAAGCCTTATAAGGAGATGGGGGTCTTACTTCTCCTTTTGTTACAGGTATGGACTACGTGCCATTAACGAACTTTAATTGAACCTTGTGGTTTTGGACTTTTGACATAGGGACATTTGCTGGAACATGTTGTGGTTGAAGGCTGATGACATTTCCCTGTCCCTTTAAGCAAGCTTCCAACTCTCCCTTTTATGCCACGTCTTCATTCTTATATTTTAATCCATATTTTATTCTACCTTACAGGGGTGGGTTCCTGCCAGTTCTAACCTCTTCTATAAAAGAGGTTCCACAAATCTACCATGCCGTTTAGAACCGGTTCCAACTCCCTCCCCCCAGCCCGTCCGCACCACGCTTGCCCCGCCCACCACTCACTGATTGGCTGGCTCACCAATCGCCCCGCCCACTTCTAAGTGTCCTTTCTAAACCTTAAAGTCTTCAAGCTGTCAAGTTTGGACACCCCTGGGGTTTTTTTTTCCTAAAGAGTTAGGGGTGAGAGGGTCTTGTAACTTGACAGCTTTAAGACTTGCACACGTCAATGCCAGAGTTCCTGAGCCAACATGACTGGAGGAGGAATTCTGGGAATTGAAGTCCACAAGTCTTAAAGCTGTCAAGTTTGAACACCCCTGGGGGGGGGGTTCTAAAGGGTTAGGGATGCTTCAAATGCCAGAGTTTCTGAGCCAACATTTTGGTTGCTAAGCAAGAGCATAGCTAAGTGAGTTTCACCACATTTTACAAGTTGGCCACGCCCACCCAGTCACATGACTGCCAAGCCACTCCCACTCGGTCACATGGCTAGCAAGCCATGCCCACCCGGTCACATGGCCGGCAAGCCACTCCCACAAAGCAGGCCACACCTACAGAAGAGGTTCTAAAAAATTTGAAACCCACCACTGAAGCAGGATCACGAAGCAGATGGGATTCTGGGGCAGTTGACCACATGGAGTTGAGAGTGAGGGGTTTGTCTACCTTCTCATGGGTTGTGAACTTGAGCTTCCTGTTCCTGTGCAAGAATATGTATTCTATTGGCTGTTGTCAGACTCCCACGGGGCCATGTAGGGGTCATGTTTGTCTGAGCTACGTTTGGTTGAAGTTTGCCAGGGGTGATGCAATGTCCTTAGGAGGTTATGCAGTGAAGTGAGCCTTGTGTCTTAGTGGGTTAATCCTTTTATGTCCTGGAGGGTCATCTCTTAATCCCATCACCCTGGAGCTGAAGGTCTAATTGTCTTGTAGATAGGCTGGCCCAGTCCTTCTCAATGGGCACCTAAGATCTGCTGGTGGGGAGGGAGCTGGGGCTCTGAGTTTCCGTTTTCCTTAAAAAAAATTATTTCTCTTTTCGGGGAAATATTTTAATCTGCGTTTTTAATATTTCTCAAAATATTTCATTTTCTAGGAAGGGGCGGTGTAGCTTCCCACAGATGTTTCATGCTGTCTTGTACTTATGACGGTTGCACTGTTCCACAGTTATGCGATCACCAAATCCCCACCCAGCTTCTAACAAGTAAAATCAATAAAGTCCGATTCACTTAACGACCGCATGATTCCCTTAACCACTGCGGCGATTTGCTTAAGAACTGCGGCAAAAAAAAGGTCGCAAAACGGGACACAGCTCCCCAAACGACTGTCTTGCAGCAGAAACGGTGGGCTCAACTGTGGCCGTAAGTCGAGGATCGCCTGTATATAACGCCCGCCAAACCAGCTTTATTACGAAGCTTTCCTTCCTCCTGTTCCCATATTTAAAATTCACAAGCTGCTCATTGATTCCCACGCAAACCGTTCCGGGAGAAATTTGCTGCCACGACTTGGAAAGTTCATGAGAAGCAATTTGTTCAGTCGGCATGTTTAATTCCCCCTTCTTGAATCGATCGACACGCCAAAGGGTCCATCCTCCGAGGATACTCAGCTTGGTTTTCGCAAGACAGGGAGTCCCTCGACTTAACATCACAACTGAGCCAGGGGTGGGATTCAATTTTTTTGACTTCTGGATCTGTGGGCGTGGCGTGGCTTCCTGGGCGTGGCTTCATGGGCGTGGCAGGGGAAGGTTACTCCAAAATCCCCATTCCCTCCCGATCAGTTTCCTATGCCACCCATCTCTGTCAAGCAACTCCAGGGGGGCTTACACCAGAGGTGGATTGCTCCTGGTTCGGCCCGTTTTAGGATAACCAGTAGTGGAATTCAGGCCTGGGTGGATCGCAGAACTGGCAGCCACCTAGGTTTGCCACGCCCCCAAATCGTTTTCGTTGCCGCCACTGGGCCGCCGCCATTTTGGTTTTTAGTGACTGCGTGTCAGTGGTGGGTTCCGGATCCCGTTAGAACCAGTAGGCTTCAACAGGAACCCACAGTGCACGCATGCATACTTACCGCCCATGACCCCCCACCAGCTGCTTGGTCGAGCATCGTGCAGGCGCCGTACACTCCATGCGCGAAAGCCCCGATCGGCTCAAATAGCGGTAAGGAGAGCGAGCAGGCAGGTGGGCCCTCCGGATCACCGTACTGGAACGGTACCTGGTGCTCCCAGCAGGCACTGATATGCCCATACTGGCATACCGGTTGTATCCCACCACTGCTGAGTGTGCATGAAGAACAATTTACATTGAACATTGCACACGGGTTTGCGTTGCGCACGGGTTTGCGAACCGGTAGTAAAAACCGGCAGCCACCAACCCCTGGCTCACGCTAGAAATTGCCCAGCGTTTCTATCCACACAAAAAATATCTGCATTCAAATAAGCGTGCTGGAAATTATATCTGTTTGAGGGGCGACCTTTTTAAAAAAAAATAAAAAAAAATAAAATGCAAAACAGACCAAATGGGGAGAGGTGAGGGAGGGAAGAAAGGAGATACGGGGACATGGCTCGTTCATCACATTTTCCTGGCCCAATCCGGCCTTTGCAAATATTTCTGAGATGCAAATGTCCGCTCACCTTCTATAGGACTTGCCGATTTTATTTCATTTTAAGTTATTAATGGGTGGCCAGCTGCAGGCTTTTCAACCCTGGCTAGACGGCAAAAAGCTGAATTATTTCAAGCTCTATATTTAATTTTTTTTAAAAAAAAAGAACGAGCCATGGCTATCCAGACCCAGGGCGTTTATAAAGTCAGCCGCACACACCTGCTTACCAACTCGTCTTATCTTATTTAGTTTATTATTCAAACAGAGCTGCAGGAAATTGGCTGCTCTGACAGCCACAACGATACGATCTCAATAGTCTTTTCAAGGCCCCGTTTTTTCCACGTGGATGATCATTACCCTTATATTCTCGGCTCCAGGAGGGGGCAACGGCTTCCTGGGGTGACGATCAATCATGCCGCTTCATAAGGATGTAAAAAAAAAAAAACAACCACAGATTTCGATAGCGTCAGCTTTACCAAAAACTAAAGACACTCGCTGAAGCATAATCCGCCTTGGTGCGCACGCCATGACGGAATAGATCTGGTTTTAAGCCTACTTTGGGGGGGGGACTTCTTTGGGAAGGAGGTATAAGAAAGGGGGGGTGCTAGGAGAGTTGGTGGCAGAGCCAGCCAGATGTTCAGGGGGGATTTGGCATTTTTGTCCGCCTATCGAGTCTTTTCCCAGGACCTGGGGATAAGCAGGCGGGGATGTTTGATGGTGTTGAAAGTCTCATCGCAGGATGTAAGCAGGATCCACGCCAAGCCACCTTTTGCAATTGACTGATGGGAATTTTGTCAATGCCGATGGTTTTCAGAATAGCAGAATAACAGAATAGCAGAGTAACAGAATAATAGGAGAATGAAATAATAACAGAATAGCAGAATAACAGAATAGCAGAATAGCAGAATAGCAGAATAGCAGAATAACAGAATAACAGAATAACAGAATAACAGAATAACAGAATAACAGAATAACAGAATAGCAGAATAACAGAATAGCAGAATAGCAGAATAGCAGAATAACAGAATAGCAAAATAGCAGAATAACAGAATAACAGAATAACAGAATAGCAAAATAGCAGAATAACAGAATAGCAGAATAGCAGAATAACAGAATAGCAAAATAACAGAATAGCAGAATAACAGAATAACAGAATAGCAGAATAGCAGAATAACAGAATAGCAAAATAACAGAATAACAGAATAACAGAATAACAGAATAACAGAATAACAGAATAATAGCAGAATAGCAGAATAGCAGAATAACAGAATAGCAAAATAGCAGAATAACAAAATAGCAGAATAACAGAATAGCAAAATAGCAGAATAACAGAATATCCAAATCTGCTGTCAGCTCCAGTGGCGCTGGCGGGCCGCAACAACTAGAGTCCTCTGCTTGAACAGAGGACTGGACTAGAAGACCTCCAAGGTCCCTCCTTCCACCCATACAATTTTATGTCATACGTTCCTCTGTTTTAACTGCAGATCAATGGGAGGGAAACTCCCAGGCAATCCTTCTGTTTGAAAGGGTGGACAGGAAAGTGTGGAATCAGAGACGTTATCCCTGGGAGAGCGGCTTGCCATATTGAAAAAGCTCTTCCTTTTTCTGTTGCTTGTCATTATTTTTTGATTACTAGGTTGTTTCGCGCCCTGGACCATGAGCCTCCTGCCCTGACGGTCTCCTGGCCCTCAACCTTAATTGCATCCTAGAATTATAATTCCCTACCAACTTCAATTAGTGGTTTAATTAGTCAATTATACTGAGAACAGCGGCGTTTCAGAGAACAGGTGTGAAGTTTTGGGCCGAAGCCAAGAAGGTTGTAATTCTTTAACCCAATGCAATTTACACCTTGTGTTAGGATATAATACAATTACAATCCTGAGCTAAGGGCAGTCCTTTTTTTTTTCTGGTTGTCGTTGTTGTTATTAATTTTGCTTTGGTCAAGCAAGAAAAAATCACCCTAGATTTTTTTCTTTTTTTCTTGGAACCGACCAGATCCCACAGCAAAATAGAACACAGGTAGTCCTCAATGTACAACTGCAGTGAAACCAAAATAAACCAGAGAGCTGTGGTGGCACAGTGGTTAGAGAGGAGTACTGCAGGCTACTTCTGCTGACGGCCGGCTGCCTGCAATTTGGTAGTTCAAATCCCACCAGGCTCAAGGTTGACTCAGCCTTCCATCCCTTCTGAGGTGGGTAAAATGAGGACCCAGATTGTTGAGGGCAAGAGGCTGACTCTGTAAATCCTCTTACCAGCACTGTAAGTCAAAGTGCTCTGTGGGAATAGTGGTGGGTTTCAAAAATTTTTAGAACCTCTTCTGTAGGTGTGGCCTGCTTTGTGGGAGTGGCTTGCTGGCCATGTGACTGAGTGGGAGTGGCTTGGAAGTCATGTGATCAGGTGGGAGTGGCTTGCTAGCTATGTGACCGGATGGGAGTGGCTTGCTAGCCATGTGACTGGGTGGTGTGGCCAACTTGTAAAATGTGGTGAAACTCCCTTAACAACGCTCTTGCTTAGCAACCAAAATGTTGGCTCAGGAACTCTGGCATTGAAGTGTGCAAGTCTTAAAGCTGTCAAGTTACAAGACCCTCGCACCCCTAACCCTTTAGGAAAAAAAACCCCAGGGGTGTTCAAACTTGACAGCTTTAAGACTTGTGGACTTCAACTCCCAGAATTCCTCCTCCAGTCATGTTGGCTCAGGAACTCTAGCATTGAAGTGTACAAATCTTAAAGCTGTCAAGTTACAAGACCCTCGGATCCCTAACACTTTAGGAAAAAAAACGCAGGGGTGTTCAAACTTGACAGCTTTAAGACTTGTGGACTTCAACTCCCAGAATTCCTCCTCTCGCTCTTCATCTTGATGATGTGCAGACGGGCGGGGGAGGGAGCTGGATCCGGTTCTAAACGGCACTGTAGATTTGTGGAACCTCTTCTATAGAAGAGGTTAGAACTGGCAGGAACCCACCCCTGAGTGGGAAGGAAGGAAGGCACAGTGATGAGAATACAGTATTTCAGGGTGACTCTGCCTTCCATCCTTCTGAGGTCAGCAAAATGAGGACCCAGATTGTTGGGGGCAAGAGGCTGACTCTGTCAACTCTTTAGAGAAGGTTGTAAAGCACTGTGAAGTGGTATATAAGTGCTATTGCTATTTCCACTGCTAAGCAAGAGAGCTCCTTTCATCAAAAGTATGATTCTGTTTAGTAACACTGTTTTGATTTGGTTGTTTTTTTTAATAAAAGGCCTGCATGCAATCCTTTCCATCTTCTTTCACAAGAATAATTGCTTCGTTACAGGCGTTCCTTGACTTACGACCACCACTGAGCCCAAAATTTAGGTTGCTAAGCTAAAAAATAGCTGTTCGGTGAGAATTGCCCCCTTTAGCGACCTGTCTGGCCACCGCCGCTAAGCGAATCCCTGCCATTGTCGAGTTCGTCCCAATTATTAAGTGAATCCAGCTTGCCTGTTGGCGTTGCTGGTCGGAAGGTCGCAAAAGGGATCATGTGACACCCCCCCCCAGGACACTGCGACCGTCATAAAGATGAGTCAGTTGCCAAGCATCTGAATTCTGATCGGGGGACGATGGGGAGGCTGCAGAGGTTGCGAGAAAAGCCAAACGTAAGTCCCTTTTTTCAGTGCTGCTATAACGCCATATAACGCTGCTATAACGCAGATGGCTCATTGGCTAAGGCGCTCAGCTTGTCGATCAGAAAGGTCGGCAGTTTGGCAGTTCGAATCCCTAGTGCTGCATAACGGAATGAGCTCCCATTACTTCTGCCAGCCTAGCAGTTTGAAAGCACGTAAAAAGGAACAGCGTTCCGTGCGCCTTCGGCATTGAGTCATGCCGGCCACATAACCACGGAGACGTCTTCGGACAGCGCTGGCTCTTCGGCTTTGAAATGGAGATGAGCACCGCCCCCTAGAGTGGGGAACAATTCGCACACATATATGTGAGGGGAACCTTTATCTTTACCTATAATTTCCAACGGTCACTAAATGATTGTAAATCGAGGATTATCTCTATATAATATAGAAAATTGAGTAGATTAAAAAAAATGTATTTTCAGGGTGACATTTACAGCCAGGTTCAGTATATAATGTATTTGCAGGCATCCAGGCTTAGCTTGTCTTCTCTTATTTTGCACCTCGGGCAGTTTAAAGAAAGAAACCACATTTTAAATACATTTTTTTGAACTCACACTGTTTTAAAATTGCAAGCAGAAAGAAAAAAAAACAAACAAACAAAACAAACCCAGATGCTACAGCAGCCAACTATTTTAAAATGCCAGGAACAAGAAATGGAAAGCCACCAGGAATAAGACAAACTACACAATTGTGTCATGCAAAAAGGATGGAAGAGAGCAGAGGTTTTCTACAGGTACAGACTTATGACTGTAACTGAGCCTGGAATTATAGCCATGGCAGTCATTAAACAGATCACCGGGTGATGTCACCTGATTTCATGACCTTTTTTTGCAGCAGTTGTAAAGGGAACCCTGGGGTCATTAAACAAAGCCCTGTTGTAGCCTGCCAGTGGCCAGCAGAGTTGGCAGCAGATTCAGACAGTGAGGAGGCTGGGGAGGAACCTGGCCAGTTCTGGAGTCTGGGGAAGGCTCTGATGAGGGCTCTGTGTCGGAGGCAGAGATGGGGCCAGGGCCTTCTGACAGTTATCAGCTGCCTTCGGAGTCAGACATCAGTGTGAGCAGAGGGACAGCTGGATCTTGGGGGAAAAAACATTTCATGTGATCTTGATTCTATCCCTCTGTTGATGCAGCCTAGAACTGTGTTGGCTTTTTTGGCAGCTGTAGCACACAGCTGGCTCCTATTTAAATGGTTGTCCACTAGGACTCCAAGATCCCTCTCGCAGTCACTACTATTGAGCCAGCAAGCAACAGGTGAGTCATTCAAGCTGGAGAAAATGGACTGAGTGATGTCCTCACGCTATTCTTCTCCTCATCAGCAGGAAAGAGGAATGGCATGGATAGCCCACGGTGCCCTCTGCCAATTCTCCGTATTTTGAAGTCGGGAAGGTAAGATATTGTCCCGTACGGCTTTGTTTGAATCCTGCCTTTCCACAGATCGATCGTTCGTTTCCAGCTCCCTGTTTTCGGGGCGAACAATGAAAATTTTTAGAAAGAAAAGAACTCCAGCTACAAATTATTCACCGTAAGAGACATTTTCCTAATCCTTGAATGCCATTAATGATTAAAAGACAGCAGAGACAGAGAGAGAGAGAGAGAACGAGAAGGCATAAAATCTGGCCTGCGGAGCGTTTTAAGCTCATTTGAAATAATGGGTATTTCCAGAATTGATAAGAAGAACGGAAACTTTTACTTTTTGCCAACTTTTTTCTGTGCACTGTTGGAAGTGCAATTTCATTGTGATGGGGGTTCTAATATTGTCTCAGTCATTGTATGTCACTTTCCTAGCTGGCTTATTTTTAAAAATCTGAACATGTTCCCCAGTGCGATAAAGCGAGGAGACTTTTAAACTGCCCCCCCCAAAAAAGAGACATTTGTACCTGTTCCTGGATCACCTCAGATTTAAAGAGATGGAAGGATGGCATTAAATGAATGGAAGGAGAAGTTGGTTTTCTAGTATATAAAATACTCTCTTCACAGCAAGGGACCCTAACTGAATTCAAAAACAAACTCTTGTTCACCAGGAGTTTATTTTTATAAATCAGTCAAGACAGCGAACACCGATAATAATCCTTCCTCCTCCTATTTTGCCCACAGCAACTGTCTTGTGAGGTGGTTCGGCTGAGACAGAGGGACTGGCTCGAAGTCACCCAGCTGGTTTTCATACCTAAGGCGGGACTAGAACTCACTGTCTCCTGGTGATCGGGCCAAAGGCACCTGTCAGCTTTCATGCCTAAAGTGGGACTAGAACTCAATGTCTCCTGGTGATTGGCTCAAAGTCACCCAGCTGGTTTTCATACCTAAAGCAAGACTAGAACTCACAGTCGCCTGGTGATTGGCCCAAAGGCACCCAGGTGGCTTTAATCTCTAAGGTGAGACTAGAACTCACAGTCTCCTGGTGATTGGGCCAAAGTCTCCCAGCTGGCTTTCATGCCTAAAGTGGGACTAGAACTCACAGTCGCCTGTTGATTGGCCCAAAGGCACCCAGGTGGCTTTAATCTCTAAGGTGAGACTAGAACTCACAGTCTCCTGGTGATTGGGCTAAAGTCTCCCAGCTGGCTTTCATGCCTAAAGCAGGACTAGAACTCACCGTCTCCAGGTGATTGGGCCAAAGTCTCCCAGCTGGCTTTCATGCCTAAAGTGGGACTAGAACTCACTGTCTCCTGGTGATTGGCTCAAAGTCACCCAGCTGATTTTCATACCTAAAGCGAGACTAGAACTCACAGTCTCCTGGTGATTGGGCCAAAGTCTCCCAGCTGGCTTTCATGCCTAAAGTGGGACTAGAACTCACAGTCTCCTGGTGATTGGCCAAAGTCACCCAGCTGGCTTTCATGCCTAAAGCGAGACTAGAACTCACAGTCTCCTGGTGATTGGGCCAAAGTCTCCCAGCTGGCTTTCATGCCTAAAGTGGGACTAGAACTCACTGTCTCCTGGTGACTGGCCCAAAGTCACCCAGCTGATTTTCATACCTAAAGCGAGACTAGAACTCACAGTCTCCTGGTGATTGGGCCAAAGTCTCCCAGCTGGCTTTCATGCCTAAAGTGGGACTAGAACTCACTGTCTCCTGGTGATTGGCTCAAAGTCACCCAGCTGATTTTCATACCTAAAGCGAGACTAGAACTCACAGTCTCCTGGTGATTGGGCCAAAGTCACCTAGCTGGCTTTCATGCCTAAAGGACTAGAACTCACACTCTCCTGGTGACTGGCCCAAAGTCATCCAGCTGCCTTTCATAGCTAAGGTGGGACTAGAACTCACAGTCTCCTGGTACCTTAACCACTAGACCAGGTGTGGGGGAATGAAGGCGCTGCTTGATTTCGAAAACCTGACATTTACAGGCAAGCTTGCAGAGCCAACAAGTCGAAGAAAAATAATCCCTCTAAAACAGTTTGGTTTCCGTGGGCTCCTCTCTCGCATGTGCCCTGGAAATGGAGAGGTTTTTGCCTCCAGCGCCCCGTGATGGATACCGAAGTTCTCACGATTGTCGTAGCCGCATAGAAAGCAGACACCAGGCGTTCCTCTTTTCACTAATGGGCCTCGCTCAGATCCTTCTCGGTGTATCGTTATTCCTGTTTCGGAGATAGCTGCGGATCTTTTAACACGGGGCCTGAGGATTTAACGAGCAATTTAGCCCGAATGCCAGACGGGAGATGCTATCGCTCTCCGTCAGGCCGAGGTCAAACTGACAACCTGCTTAATTGAGATAGGCCGGGTATATCGGCCTGAGAAGGAGGTTGTTTTCATCCAGAATCCTGGGGAACCCCAACAACCTCAAAAGGCAAAGATTTGGTGGGGGGAAACGTCTTTTGGAAGGGTCAAAGGGACACGGGGTTTCCAAGAAAGAAGAGAAGGAAAGTTCAGCCCGATTAAAAAAGAATATCTGTAGCTCAGGGTTGTACGGTGGGGTCCTTGGTGCTTTTTCTGAGCGTGGTGGTTTGCTCACAGTTGGTTTTACTGACCCAACTTGGTAATGTCATCAGTGCTAGCAGGGAGAGGGGGAGGAGGAGGAGGAGGAGGAGGAGGAGGAGGAGGAGGAGGAGGAGGAGGAGGAGGAGGAGGAGGAGGAGGAGGAGGAGGAGGAGGAGGAGGAGGACGACGACTGTGGGTCCTTCATGCACTCTGAACTTCTTGGAGACATCTCATTACCCAGCTATGTAACATCATCAATGCTAGAAGGGAATGGAATTTGTGGAGAGGAGGAGGATGTTCTGTCCGAGGCTTCCCCAGCAGCACGAAGCCGAGTCCTCTTGTCCCGATAAACCCCTTTTATTTCATTGACAGTGAATTCCTCTCCAGCCAAGTCTTTCCTCTCCCACAGTCTTTCAAGATAGTCCACAATTCCCAACCTTCATCAGGCTTGGAGAGTGGCCAGGCAGATATCTGTCAGAGGCCACCATATTTGGCAAGAATGCAGGAATGAACAAATTGTCTCCTGCAAACTCCACTCCCCTGCCGCTCCTCTTTTATTTCCCTCTGGGAGGGGCCACTCAGGCCTGGGCCAGTCTATTTTACATAACAAAGATCTACCTCCTTCTGGCAGAGCCATAGGAGGAATGGCCCAAAGCCCTCTACCACATGGCACCTGGGAAGATTACATCACCCAGCAAGAGTCAACCAAGCCTGGGACTCAGGACAGCCTAAAGAGTTGCCCCTGCATAGCCCCGTGGGAGTCTGACAACCAATCAGAATACAAGCTCAAATTCAAAAGCCCAGAGAGGGTATAAAACTCTCAGCATCCCTTCCCTTTTTCCCTTCACCCAACATCTTCAAGGGATGTGATCCTGTCCACCATGAAAACCATCTTTCCAAGCAGCCTCCCTGTTTCCAGTGTCTTTTCCCCACTTGGGAACTGAACCCAGAAGGACATTTCTTTCTACAGTTCCTTGGCCCATTTCATGGAGTTTTGCTTCTCTGAGACCCTCCTTCACCCCCCCTCCCCTCAGTGCCCGCCTCGCCATCCCACCTCCTCGTTATTCCCTGGCGAAGCCTCATCTGCTTCCTCATTAACCCCCATGCATTATTCATCCAGGTCAGCCTCTCAGCCGGAGCCGTCAAGCCAGAAGACGGGAAGCAGAGGGTTGTCTTGGTGTGAGAAAATGATTCAGACAAGATGGGTTGGGGAACTCAAGTAAACAAGGAGAGAATTGCATGTGGGAACAGAAGAGGGAATGCTGGGTCAAGGTTGTGGGGCGTCAGGAAGAGCAGGGACTTGAAAGATCTATTTTTTTTCTTTCTGTCTGTCTGTCTCCTTCCTTCCTTCCTTCTTTCTTTCTTTCTTTCTTTCTTTCTTTCTTTCTTTCTTTCTTTCTTTCTTTCTTTCTTTCTTTCTTTCTTTTTTCTTTCTTTCTTTCCATAAATGCATTTGGTTTGGGGCAATATCTTGGCCTCCTTGGATGGATTCGCACTTGGTTGGATTGGGAGGGGGGGGATATGAGTGTGTTATGTTAATGCTATTCTGGATATTATTTGCACCTTTTTTCAATCGTTTTGATTCACACCATACCCAACATCCTGAAACTGCTTGCTTCTCTCCCTTCCCTTCCTTCTCTCCATCTTTTCCTTCTCTTCTACATTCATTTGTTTCCCTTTCCTATTCCTCTCCTTTCCTTCCTCTCCCTTTTCTCCTTCCTTCCTTCCCCTCCCCTCCATCTTTTCCTTCCTCCCTTCCCTCTCTCCATCTTTTCCTTCCTCCCTTCTTTTCCCTCCATCCATATATTTCCTTTCCTCTCCTTTCCCTGTCCTTCCTCTCCCTTTGCTCCTTCCTTTCTTCCCTCCCTCCCCTCTCTCCATCTTTTCCTTTCTCCCTTCTCTTCCTTCCCTCCATCTTTCCCTTCCCTTCTACATCCATATATTTCCTTTCCTCTCCTTTCCCTGTCCTTCCTCTCCCTTCCTTCCCCTCTTCCATCTTTTCCTTTCTCCCTTCTCTTCCTTCTCTCCATCTTTCCCTTCCACATCCATTTATTTCCTTTCCTCTTCCTCTCCTTTCCTTCTCCTTCCTCTCCCTTTTCTCCTCCCTCTCTTCCTTCCTTCCTTCCTTCCCCTCTTCCATCTTTTCCTTTCTCCCTTCTCTTCCTTCTCTCCATCTTTCCCTTCCACATCCATTTATTTCCTTTCCTCTTGCTCTCCTTCCCTTCTCCTTCCTCTCCCTTTTCTCCTCCCTCCCTCCCTTCTCTTTCTCTTTTCCTTTCCCTCCTTCTCCCGCCATCCCTCCTGCCTTTCCTTCCATCCTTTCCAGAAGCAAAGAAAACCCCCCCAAAAAACCTGGGGATGTTTTTGCTTATGTAGTGAAGGTCCAATCTTTAGCTGATGGGTTTCATTTGTAAAATCTGTTTCTAGCGTAATTGTCAATTATTATTTTTGGGTGATAGGGATTCTGGCCCCAGAATCCACAGTCACGAAATGCACCACAAACCAGCTCGTGGTAGTCTCAAAGATGCTTCCCCCCACCCCCGCAAGAGGCTTTCCTGGTTTTCGTTTGAAGATGTTTCGCTTCTCATCCAAGAAGCTTCTTCAGCTCTGACTGGATGGTGGGGAAAGGAAGGATTTATACTTAGGGGTGGGCTGCTACGGGTCTGCCTGGATTCGGGAGAACCTGTATAGCTAATATTATGGCCAGTTCGGAGAACCTCCAAATCCCTGGCTCCAGAGCCGCGGATTGCTATCGCCTGGCCTAGGGAGGCCGGAACCCCCCCCCATGGTGCAGGAGGCTGAGTAAGCCACGCCCACTATGGCCACGCCCACCCAGGCAGAGAACCCGTTGATGAAATTTTTGAAGCCCGTCCCTGCTTATGTTCCTTGCATATGACTGAGAATCTCCATAGACATTTAGCTCTTGGTAGGGTGTTGTGGCCCAGCAGGATCCGGTTGAGCTGCTGATGGACTCGGATAGCGAGGAACTATATGAGTCTGCCCTGGACCAATTGCTTGTCGGAGGGTCGGCGCAGGACCTGATGTGGAGGATCCTGTGCAGGGTTCAGACTCAGAGCAGGGACCAGAGAGGCTGGTTGGCCACCAGGGGCGCCTGAGGCATGGAGCAGTACGGTGGAGGATCCTGGCTACTAAGGCAGTTCATACGTACCCCTGATGCTAGATTGAGAGGGCTAGAGAAACGGAAGCAGCAACTCAAAGAGATTATAGGTGAGGCGTTGGGAGAGGGGGTTTGCAGGAAACAAGCTTCGAATTAGTACAAATTAAGAAAATCTATGTATTCTAGCCGTGTCTGCTCAAGATGAAGAGCGAGAGGAGGACTATCTGCATTGCTTCATTCGACTTATCTGGGTTGCTCTATTGAACGTGAGTTGTCTGGGCCCTCAGCCAAAGGATTCGTTATCTCAGTAATTAAACAGTGGCAAACAGCCAAGCCTCTGTTCTGGTTTATTCACAGGCGTGGAGAGGGAGGTCAGAATAGTAGGGTAGCAGTGAAGGCCTTGGAACAAGGTGTCTAGATGCCAAGATGTGTCTGCTCTTATAGTGACTGGAACTGTGCCAGCCATGGTCTTCCCAATGACCCGCTATGGCAGTGAAAGTTGGACTTGGAAGAACCAGGTTAGGAAGAGTGTTGACTCTCTTGAATTTTGGGGCTGGAGAAGACTCTCGAGAAGACCTTGGATGGCCAAGAAAGCAAAGCAATCGATCACTGAACAAATCAATGCAGAGTTCTTATTTGAGGCACCAATGATTGGACTCCAATTATCATATTTTGGACACCTCATAGGAAGTCCCATCTTCCTTGAGAGGTCCATCAGACTGGGAAAGGTGGAAGAGAAGAGAGGACAACCAACAACAAGGAGATGGACCAATGATCGGACTCCAACTATCATATTTTGGACACCTTGTAGAAAGTCCCGGCTTCCTTGAAATGTCCATTAGGCTAGGAAAGGTGGAAGAGAAGAGAAGAGAAGAGAACAGAAGAAGAGGACAACCAGAGGATGGACTCAGTTGCAGTGATGATGGCGGCATCCTTAGAAGATCCAAAGCACCAAGATTGGGATAGACCATCCTGGAGAACATCTATCCATGTGGCCTCCAAAGGTCAACACCAACGTGGTGGTACGTAATCAAACAAACATGTTGCTGAGCCTTTTCCAGAGGTGGTGACATCTAGAGACCAAGGAGGAGGAGGAGGAAGAGAAGGAAATGGACTGTGGAGTCCATGGTGCTCTGAGGTTGATTGTTTTCTTGTAGACATTTCATTACCCAAATTGGTAACCTCATCACTGCTAGAAGGATGTGGAGTTTGGGAGGAGGAGGAGGAGGAGGAGGAGGAGGAGGAGGAGGAGGAGGAGGAGGAGGAGGAGGAGGAGGAGGAGGAGGAGGAAAAGGAGGAGGAGGAGGAGGAGGAGGAGGAGGAGGGAGGAGGAGGAGGAGGAGGAGGAGGAGGAGGAGGAGATGGACTTTGGAGTCCATGGTGCTCTGAGGTTGGTGGTTTTCTTGTAGACATTTCATTACCCAAATTGGTAACCATATCAGTGCCAGAAGAATGTGGAGTTGAGGAGGAGGAGGAGGAGGAGGAGGAGGAGGAGGAGGAGGAGGAGGAGGAGAAGAAGAAGAAGAAGAAGAAGAAGAAGAAGAAGAAGAAGAAGAAGAAGAAGAAGAAGAAGAAGAAGAAGAAGAAGAAGAAGAAGAAGAAGAAGAAGAAGAAGAAGAAGAAGAAGAAGAAGAAGAAGAAGAAGAAGATGTGGTTGAAGGGACAAGTGTAGAAATTGTGTTTTCAGGAGGCGGAAACATTGGGGGCAGGAGATGGGAGCAGATGGCCCTACAGCTGCCGAAAGGAAAATGGGGTTGTCCTATTTGAAATTCAACCATGGAGTCTAACATTTTCCCCGGAGCCATGAGGCTCCTTCCAACCCAACTTTCCGACAGCAAGGAGGAGGAGGAGGAGGAGGAGGAGGAGGAGGAGGAGGAGGAGGAGGAGGAGGAGGAGGAGGAGGAGGAGGAGGAGGAGGAGGAGGAACCTGAACCATCCTGGATGGCAAAAGATGGATTGGCTCTCCTCCAGAATCCACCCCCACCTTCATCCTGTTTTAGGAATATTGCAGGGGGGGGGCAGCAAGATGGATCCCAGAGCCTGGGAGAAAAAATGAAACTCTTGATCCGATGCCCTGGGAGGAAGCCAGGGATCCGGGGAAGGTGGGGAGGGATGGAAGGGGGTGCTTTAGCACCCAGACAGAATGGAGGCCATGAAATACTATGCTGTATCAGCATTCGTCCCTTCTTTTTCTCCTCCTTCAGTTCTTCCTCTGTTTCCTCGTTTCTCTTTTCCTGTTCCCTCCTTCTTGATTTTATGCCCTTCCTTCTGTTCTTTCATTTTCATTTCTGCCTTCCCTTCCTTGTTGCCATCTGTCTCCTCCTCCGTCGTTTTCTTTCTCCTCCTCCTCCTTCCATCTCCTTCTCTTCATTCTTTTCCTTCATCTTCGTCTCCATTTCCTCCTTCCTTTTCTTCTTTTTCTTCTTTTCAATTTCAATTCAATTTTCAATTTATTAGCGCTTATAGACCGCCCCCTCTCCCGAAAGGGACTCGGGGCGGTGTACAGTCCATGTCAAAGAACAAAATTAAAACAATTAAAATTACTACATGGAAAATATATATATTACAAATATAAAATGGATAGATGCATAAGAGGAGGATAAAAGATGTGCAGGACTGTATTGCTAATAAATAATTAAAATAAACAAACATTAAGATCCCAATACCTTAAATTTAAGACTATAGAAATAATACCCTTTAAAAACCAGTAAAATATTGCCAGGAGATAGCGTTGAAATTATGCCAGGCCAGCCAGTCGAAACAGGTGAGTCTTTAGTGTCTCTTCTGCCGGAAGGAGCGGATGTCGGTGGTGGTTCTGATGTCGGGGGGGGAGGTCATTCCAGAGGGTTGGGCCCATCACAGAGTTTATTCTTTTTCTTCTTCTCCCCTTCCGTCCTCCCCTACTCCTTGGCGTCGCCCGCTGGCATTGCCTAGCGGACGGCACCAGGAGAAGCCCCTCTCTGTGAGAGCGAATTGGCCGCTGGGATGTATGTGGGAGGATGCGATCCCACATCTTAACTGGGCCCTAGCCATGGAGCGCTTTGAAAAGATGGTGGTCAAAACCTTGAAACGCACCCGAAAGACCACAGGCAGACCCAGCGCAGCTCACGCAGGAGCGGTGTCACATGGGAGCTCAACCTGGTACTCCCCATGACCGCCGCGCGGCTGCGTTCTGGACTAGCTGCAGTGGTTTCGGGCGCGTTCCAAGGGAAGCCCCATGTAGAGAGCGTTACAGTAGTCCAGGCGAGACGTCACCAGTCATGAGTGACCGTGCGTAGGGCATCCCGGTCCAGGAGGGGGCGCAATTGGCGCACCAGGCGAACCTGGTGGAACGCCCCCCTTGCCACGGCTGCCACATGATCGTCCATTTACCCCTTCCACGCTTTCCTTCCCTTCTTCTTCTCTACTTCCTCTTCCCTTCCTTTTCTCTTTCTTCTTCGTTTCCTCTTTCCCCTCCTTTTTTCTCTTCTACTTTGTCCTTGCCTTGCCTCCTTCCTTCTTCCTTCCTTCCTTCCTTCTTCTCTCCCTCCACCTCTTCCTCTTTTCCTTCTTCTCCATCCTTCCTTCCTTCTTTTCCTTCACCTTCATCTTTTCCTCCTTCCTTTTATTCTTTTCTTTCTTCCCCATCTCCTACTTCCATTCTTTTCCTTCCTTCCTCTTCTCCCCTTCCCCCTACCCTTCCTCTTTTCCTCCCTCTTTTCCTTTTTTTTCTTCATTCTTTTCCTTCTTAGTCGAAATGTTCTCCTTAGGAGAAAAACTAAGGGGTAATTTTCTGACAGTGAGAACAATTAACCAGTGGAATGACTTGCCACCAGAAGTTGTGAATGTTCCAACACTAGAAGTTTTTAAGAAGAGGCTGGACAGCGATTTAGTGTCTCTTGCTTGAGCAGGGGGTTGGACTAGAAGACCTCGAAGGTCCCTTCCAACTGTCTGTTCTATTCTATTCTATTCCTTTCCTTCTGTTTATTCTTTTTCTTCTTCTCCCCTTCCGTCCTCCATTCCTTCCTCCTCCTCCTCCTCTCCTCCTCTCCCCTCCCTTTTCCCCCTCTCTCTCTTCCTGCGCTGCCCCACATAAAAGCTGAATTTTGAAAATCCATATTATTGAAACGAGACCATTTACATAATATTTTCTCTGGATCATTTATCCATCTTCTGCTCTGCCCAGAGAGGAGAAGAGCTGGCTCCGTTGAAAAGGTTAGTGCTTATCCTTAAACCTCCATGGCAAACTCAAATACCATGACCCATTCTGGTTAACACACTTTTTAAGGACAGTGACAAATTGGATCAGGCTCAACGGGAAAAGTTCACGGCAGCCCTTTGAATTTTGGAAACGGACTCCTAGAAGGAATGGTTTGAAAGAGCTGGGAAGGTTAGCAAGCAGAAGAAGAGATATTAAAAAGAGAAATTAATGATCTTGCGATGTCTCAAAGTCTGTAATGATGGGAAGAAATGAGATGATGTTCCTTCAGCCCACCCAAAAAAATGGAACAAGCACTGGAAATTTCAAGAAAGCCGAGTTCAGTGGAACTTTGCACGGGGCATTGGCCAAGAACTTGGGTTTGATCAGAGGTTTCCATGCTGGGCAACTTTAAGAACCTCTGGACTTCACCTCCCAGAATTTGGTCTTCCTCCCTCCCTCCCTTTCCCACTTTTTTTCCTTCCTTCCTTCCTTCCTTCCTTCCTTCCTTCCTTCCTTCCTTCCTTCCTGCCATTCATCCATCCATCCATCCTTCCTTCCTTCCTTCCTTTCTTCCTTCCTTTCTCTCTTCCTCCGTTCCCCACTTTTTCCTTTCTTCCATCTATCTATCCTCTCTTCCTTTCTCCCTTTCCCATATTTTCCTTCCTTCCCTCCATCCCTCCTTCCTCTTTTCCTCCCTCCCTTTCCCACTTTTTTCTTTTTTCCTTTCCTTCCTTCCTGCCTTCCATCCATCCTTCCTCTCTTCCTCCCTTTCCCACTTTTTCTCTTCCTTCCTTCCTTCCATCCATCTATCCTTCCTTCCTGCCTGCCTGCCTGCCTTCCATCCATCCACCCTTCCTTCCTCTCTTCCTCCCTTTTCCACTTTTCCTTCCTTCCTCTCTTCCTCCCACCCTTTCCCACTTTTTCCTTCCTTCCACCCTTCCTTCCTCTCTTCCTCTTTCCTACTTTTTCCTTCCTTCCTTCCTCTCTTCCTTCCATTCCATCCATCGTCTCTTCCTCCCTCCCTTGCCCACTTTTTCCTTCCTTCCACCCTTCCACCCATCTATCCACTCTCCCTCCCTCCCTTGCCCACTCTTTCCTCCCTCCCTCCCTCTCTCCCTCCCTTCCTCCCTTCCTTCTCTTCCTCCCTCCCTTTCCTCCTCCTGTTGAAAGAAAAACCCAGTCCCAGTTCCAAGCCAGGAATAAAATGGAGGCTGCTTAAGAAAGACAGGGCCATTTACTGATGAGTAGAACCAAACACACACACACACACACACACACACAAACACACACAGTGTGTAGTTCTGGGACAGCCAAGAAATCAAGTTGATGAGTGCAAGGGTTTTTATCTTTTTGATTCATATGGGGTCATGTAGGGGTCATGGCTGGCTCAATAGGCAAAAGGGGAAATGCAACTCCTAGATCCGTGATGGCGAACCTATGGCACTGCCCTGTCAGCTGGCCCAGGCGCTGCCCTGTCAGCTGGCCAGCGCGCATGCTGAGTTCACCTTTTTAAAAGCTATTTTTCGCCTTCCCCAGGCTCCAGAGGCTTTATAGGAGCCTGGGGAGGGCGAAAAGAGCCTCCCCCGCCCTCCCCGGAGGCTTCAGGGACCGTCCCTGAAGCCTTCGAAACGCTTAAAACTACCCTCCAAGCAAAGAGTCATTTTAAGCGCTCGGAAGGCTTCAGGGACCGTCCGAGGCTTCCCTGATGCCTTCGGAGCGCTTAAAACGACCCTCCGAGCAACCCGGAAGTCACTTGATTATATATTATATATATATAAAATTCTTTATGCTGCTTCTTCCACCTTCCCTTAAAACATTAACCAAATCCACAATGGACTGAGAATTAATGTCTCCACTAGATAATTGAAACTAAAGTCAAGCTGAAACTGAATTAAGCAAGCAGAAATGGCAAATGGGGGGAAAATCAAAGTCAAACTTCCCCTTCTTAGCCCCAAAAAGTTACCCAATACACAATACAATACAATAGTAGAGTTGGAAGGGACCTTGGAGGTCTTCTAGTCCAACCCCCTGCCTAGGCAGGAAACCCTATACCGTTCCAGACAAATGGCTATCCAACATCTTCTTAAAGACTTCCAGTGTTGGAGCATTCACAACTTCTGGAGGCAAGCTGTTCCACTGATTAATTGTTCTGTCAGGAAATTTCTCTTCATAGGTTGCTTTTCTCCTTGATTAGTTTCCACCCATTGCTTCTTGTTCTATCCTCAGGTGCTTTGGAGAATGGCTTGACTCCCTCTTCTTTGTGGCAACCCCTGAGATATTGGAACACTGCTATCATGTCTCCCCAGACTTAATCCACATATCAAAGGATAAGGTTTACAAAGGCAAAGAGAGTCCATTCAATTACATTTCCGAGCAGAACTCCATGTTCAGAAGAATACATACCTATACACACACACACACACCCCTCAAGTGTCATCCTAGAATCGGCACTTAAAACATTCCTCACCCTGGACAAGCTCCTCTTATGTTGCTGTGCCTCATTTCTCCGCAGCTGCCTCTAAAGGGAATCAATTTTGTAAGAAGAAAAATCTGGTCTTTTTCTAAGCCGGGAGAAAAATGCTGGAAATAAAATGGAGGCTGGCTACAAGGAAAGAAGGACTGTTTGTTTGGATGCCAGAAATGTTAGTGACGGCAACATGTTTCTGGGGTGGCTGACGAAATGGCTGAGTGACTGAATGGATCTTTATAGGGTTCTAGGGTTTTGTGTTTGAGATGCTCCAGAGGGTTGTGCAATATAGTGAGCCTTGTGTCTTTGACTATTCCAATGATGGTGGGTTAATCCTATTAGATCCTAAAAGGCCAGGTCCTGTCCTAGAATTTGGGTGGGGAGGATGCAAATTCTTACTTCCCATCAGCTCCAACCTGGGGGAGCTGGATTTAAGGCGTTTTGTTTATGAATAGGCCGGCCTGGATTTCTTAATGGACACAAAATATCCATCTCTAAAGACTTCAGGCATGTGCTGGGGGCTGTTTCCTACAGCAGGAAGACTGGGGATGCTTTCTGCCTTTAAGAACATGTTTCTCTATTTCTCCTTTGACACTGGAAGTCTTTAAGAAGATGTTGGATAGCCATCTGTCTGAAACGGTATAGGGTTTCCTGCCTAGGCAGGGGGTTGGACTAGAAGACCTCCAAGGTCCCTTCCAACTCTACTATTGTATTATTGTAAATGTAATATTCTGCCTCTTGTAATATCCCCCCAAATATTTCATTCTCTAGAAAGGGGGGGGGGAGTTTATGGGAAACCTTCTGACAACACCTGGTGCGGAAAAACAGTATCAAAGTTTGGCAATTTTAAGATCTGTGGACTTCAACTCCCAGAATTCTGGGAATTGAAGTCCACACGTCTTCAAGTTGCCACGCTCAGAGACTCCAGGGCGAGAGCTTCTCCAGTGTCTAATCTTCTGCAGTCTATTATTTTGTTCCTAATCAATTCCCACGACACATGGGACACTAACCAACCAGTTGCATTTTTGCCTAATCTGGGACACGGAGTGAATGTCCATTGCAGAGACCCGCTGGTTCTTTTTAGAAAAAAAAATCAAATTTCCTAATGATCTTTTTCAAACGACACCCCAAATGATCCTAAAGCTTAGCATTCAAAACAGCAGGGACAGATAACGGCAAGTGTAATTAGAAATATAAATAAAACGGCAATCTCGGGAGAGTTTTAAAAAGGCTGCGCTTGAGGATGAAAGGGTAGGGAAAAATCAGCCCTGGGAATCCTGACTGTTGGGGACCAAGAAGAAACTGGTTTTAGGTCCTCCAGATATCTCAAGTGAGGCCAGGGGTAGGATTGAAAAAAATTAGCAACCCGTTCTCTGCCCGGTTGCTGGGTGGATGTAGCCATGGGAGGCTTGTCCTACTTGCCCTTCCCGAGCTCCGGAAGCTTTCTTCGAGCCTCCGGGAGGGGGGAAACATCCTCCCCAGGCTCCAGAAGCCCTCTGGAGGCCAGAAACAGGCCCGTTTCCTGCCTTCCAGAACTTCCGGTTGTCATGCCTGCATCCATATTTTCTTTTGGCTCTTTGGCCTGCCCCATTATTCTGCTAGGCATTTTCTATGGTGGGAAAATGAGGGAGGATATTACGGAGTTGGATGGTATGTAGCCATCCGTGACGTGCAGTTTATACCTTGTATTTTGCTCTGGGAGGTCGGGGGGGGGGGGAGGGAAGGAGGGAAGAGGGGTAGGGATGGGGGAAGAGGGAAGGGTAAGGGGGGTAATAATTGTAAAACTTATTTAAAAATTTTAATTAAAAAAAGTGACGTGCAGTCAGGGGAGGCGGGGAGGCACAGCCTCACCACCGTCATCATGAAAAGAAAAATGGAAAAGGAAAAAGGCTGAGCTATTTGCTTCCTCACCGTGGATGACTCTGCTTAACTGTTTAAAAAACCCTCTTAAAAAAGCGCCCTCTACTATGAGGCAGGAGAACTGCATGCCTCATCTAGTCTGACTTTAGGCGGTTTATGATCACTCGAGCAGAGTTAAGCAAGGGTTAAAAGCCTAAGAATTCCTGATGTAGGTGAGGCACGCAGTTCTCCTGCCTCATAGTAGAGGGCGCTCATTTGGGCGGGGCTTCTTCAGAGGACCCGAGGCAAGAGCAGAGTTGAAATCCTCTCTGAAACAGCTGGAAAAGGTACGTGTGGGTTGGAGGGAGGGGGAGGAATTCAAACTTCATCCTCCTGGTGCGGAGCTTTGGGCAAAGGCTGGAGGAAAGGACCCTGGCTCGCTTGTGCTTTCCCTCCCCAAGTGTAGTTTGATTGCAGGCAGAGCCACGTTGCCTTTTCAAACCTGTAATCAGTGAAACTGGGCTGGATCCTTCCGGGGACTGGGGGAAAAGTGTGTGTAGTCCAATCCAACGTGTGTGTGTGTGTGTGTGTGTGTGTGTGTGTGTGTGTGTGTGTGTGTTTGAGAGAGGGGGGGAGGGAGGGAGAGAGGGAGGAAGGAGGGGAAGGGAGAAGAAAAAGAAAGAAGGAAACTTCTTTCCCAAAGGAGAAAAACAAATGCTGTCGCTTTAAATCAGAACTGAGCATGCCTGGCTGTGGAATTCTGGGAGTTGAAGTCCACAAGTCTAAAAATATTTGAAACCCACCACTGGGTCAGTGCCTCACCAGCCATAAACCTCACCGCACGTCACTGGGTGCTGCCATGATGGATCTGAAATGACAGGTGCTCTTTAATATTATATTTATAAGCTGCTTAGAAGGTTTCACTTTCGTTTTTACTGCTTGCCCTTCCTCTCCACACTTAAGAGCTTGGTGCTACTGATGCATTTCTCTTCAAACAATCATACCGTTTGTAGTGTACCTAGATTTGCAAAACGATGAGATAATGGACTATTCCTGAACTTTGTTTTATGATTTATCTCATGGTTACTCTGAAATTGTGTGAATGCCTATCAATACAGTGCATATCATTTCAGCGTGCAGAGCTTGGATTCATCGAATGAGCTTACCAAAAAATGTAAATATTGCAGAATATACAGCCTCGTACTACATACCTTAAGGTCTATTTCATGCTGAATAAATTAAACTATTAATGTATCTTAAATAGAAAGCTATCTTTAGATAGATTTTTTTTACCCCAAAAGCATTTGATTAAAATAAATTTGATAAAAAAAATGGTTTAAATAAAAAACATCTGATTTAAATTTTTAAAAATCTGATATTTTGATTTTTTTAAAAAAAAATCATAGATTTTTATCCACCCTGCACCTGGTCCTTCTTTTTGCTAGACTAGACTTATCCAATTCCTGTTCTTCAGTTGTTATAGACGTGGTAATTGGACCACTATTTCTGAAAGCAGAACATGGAATCCAGAAGGATCAGAGTTTCTGACCATATGCAGAGTCCCTTCTCTAGGCCTCACTCAGGGGTGGGATTGAGCCTGTTCTCATCAATGTGGGCGTACTGGGTGCTAATTTTGCATCTGGTTTGCCAAAAGGACGGTTGTTGTAAGGACTGGCTGACCCCCTTCCAAGCTGACCAGAGAGGAGCCACTGCGGGACAGGGATGACAGTTGCTCTTTAAAAAATATGATTTAAATCAAGTTGATTTACATCAACCCTTTTTACTAATGATTTAAGTTGTGATTTAAATCGAGTTGATTTAAATCAAATCCACCCTGACCAGGGGTGACCTGACAGCAGTCTTCCAATCTTTGAGGGGCTGCTGCCCCCCCAAAAAAAGAGGTCAACTTATTCTCCAAGGCCCATGAGGGCAGGACAAGAAGCAATGGATGGAAATTTGGTAAACATATTTAGAATAGAATTAACAGAGCTGGAAGGAATTTGGGAGGTCTTCTTTTATTCCAACCAAAAAACCCGATGCCATTTCAGACAAACGGCTGTCGAATCTCTTCTTAAAAACTTCCAGTGTTTGGAGCATTCACCACTTCTGGAGGCAACTTCTGTTCCACTGATTGTTCTGTCTTGAAATTTCTCCTTAGTTCTAGGTTGCTTCTCTCCTGGATTAGTTTCCACCTATTGCTTCTTGTCCTGCCCTCAGGTGCTTTGGAGAATAGCTTGACTCTCTCTTCTTTGGGGCAGCCCCTCAAATATTGGAAGATTGCTATCATGACACCCCTAGTCCTTATTTTCATTAGACATACCCATTTCCTGCCACCTTTCTTCGTATATGTTTTAGCCTCCAGTCCCCTGATCATCTTCGTTGCTCTTCTCTGCACTCTTTCTAGAGTCTCAATATCTTTTTGACATCATCATCAAGGAGAGGACCAACCTACAATGAAGGAGAATTTTCCTGGCAGTTAGAACAATTAATCTGTGGAACGGTTTTGTTAGATACTTGTTCTAACTACAGTGGTTTCCACCAAGGTCCTCTGTGCCGGTGGGAACAGAGGTTCAATCCTATTGATCGAAGGGTCTGACAGCTCCCTGTCAAAGGGTTGCTGTCAGATTCAACCTTCGCTGGATTGTTCCCACTTGTTGTACTTAATAAAGAGCTGTTGTTACCGTTAAGCCTGTGTGTGCCTATCCATTACCCAATCGAACAGGTTTGCCTCCAAAAGTTGGGAATGCCCCATCACTGGAGATGTTTAAGAAGAAGAAGGAGAAGGAGAAGGAGAAGAAGAAGAAGAAGAAGAAGGAGAAGGAGAAGGAGAAGGAGAAGGAGAAGGAGAAGGAGAAGGAGAAGAAGAAGAAGAAGAAGAAGAAGAAGAAGAAATCACCCTGCATCTCTCAACATTCCCCAAGCGGTGCCAGGAGCAACATGGCTTCCTGACACTTAGAACAATTACCGTATTTTTCGCCCTATAAGACGCTCCGGAATATAAGATGCACCCAATTTTAAAGGAGGAAAATCTAGAAAAAAAAGATTCTGAACCAAATACTGTAGTAAAATATTTTATATCAACTGTATAAAGTTAACAGCAGTTTAAGAACAATTTTATGTCAACCATGTAACATATTAAGAACTATCTTTACTCTCATTAACAGTTAGTAAAGTCAGTAAACAGTGAATCTAGTGGTCTCATACCCCCTCATATCTCATCTGGTGCTCTCTAACCCAATATTTCATCTGGTGGTCTCTAACCCCCTCATATGCATCTGGTTTGAGTGAATGCTGCTGGAAAGGAGATTGTAAAAAGGAGATCGTTCCTCTTCCCTTCCCTTCCTCCCCCACCCACCCACCCCCAATCTCTCCGGATTCTCAGGAAGAAAAGCCTTTGAATCAAGCTTGATCGTGTCCCTTTCTAGGTTTTTAACTTCCCAATCTAGCGTTCTGAGAAAAGCTTTTGTAAAAAGGAGATCGTTCCTCTTCCCTTGCCTTCCTCCACCCACTCACCCCCAATCTCTCCGGATTCTCAGGAAGCAAAGCCTTTGAATCAAGCTTGATCGTATCCCTTTCTAGGTTTTTAACTTCCCAATCTAGCATTCTGAGAAAAGTTTTTGTAAAAAGGAGATTGTTCCTCTTCCCTTCCCTTCCTCCACCTACCTCTCCCCCCCCAATCTCTCTGGATTCTCACGAGCCTTAAAGCAGCGCCTCCTTAAACCAAAGCCTCTGAGTAACTGGGAAAGAAAGGCGTGCTTTTCGGGCGGCAGTTTTCGGCAGGTTCCAAGCGCAGCTTTCTTTCCCAGTTACTCAGAGGCTTTGGTATACTCGGAGCTCACCCTCCTCCTCCTGCAAGCGAAAGGTGCCTCAGAGATTGGGGGGGGGGCAGCTCAGGGGAGACAATGGCCATAACAACTTCACTCCCCAGCAATGTGAGGAGCCGCTGCCCCCGCCCCCGCCTAAGCCCTCCCAGGAGCCCAGCCGAGCGGGAGCTCTGAAAGCGAAACCTCTCTCCTTTCCAGCCATCACGATCTCTGCAACGCCCGCTTTGCCTGCCCCATTTTTAGATGACCCAGGTGGCTACATTCGGCGAATAAGACACACCCAGATTTTCACACTCTTTTTTGGAGTAAAAAAGTGCATCTTATAGGGCGAAAAATACGGTAACCAGTGGAACTACCTGCCTCCAGAAGTTGTGAATGCTCCAACACTGGAAGCTTTTGAGAAGATGTTAGATAACCATTTGTCTGAAATGATGTAATATAAGGCCTAAGCAGGGGGTTGGACTAGAAGACCTCCAAGGTTCCTTTCAACTCTGTTATTCTATTCTATTCTATTCTGTCCTATCCTATCCTTCTTCCTCTTCGGCGTTATGGTGAAATAAATATGGTGACTAAACTCAATGATGTATCATTGTAAACATCGGTAACAGAACATAACAACATAGTTGGAAGGACCTTGTAATTCATCTACAGAACAGAACATAGTTGGAAGGGACCTTGTAGGTCATCTAGTCCAACCCCACTGCCCAAGCCGGAGACCTTACACCAGGGGTCGTTAAACTTTTTAAACAAGGGGCCGATTCACGGTCCCTCAGACTCTTTGGGGGTGGGGCAGACTGGCTGGGTGGGCATGGCTAGGTGGTCATGTGACTGGGTGGGTGTGGCCAATTGAGCAGTCCATTTCACCTTTGTCCTTGCTGTCCTTGCCCCTCCCCTACATCCTGAAAGGCTGTTTTTAAAGCGTTTTTAAAGACTTTTAAAGCACTACTTTACAAGCTGGGTCACGTGGCTGCACTGGCAAGATCACCCCTCCGTCAGCTGCTCCTCCCCAGCACCCTTCGGCCTTACCTTCGGCGGAAACGGTGGGATCAGCTCAACCAGTGAACTAGCTAACCTGAAGCGCAGCTGGAGTGGATGCTCACTGGAAGAGAAGGTACTGACGTTGAGGGGTGGGGCTGAATCCCACCACTCCGCGGTCCGGATACTTTGCATTGGTGGGCCATATACGCCATCCCACGGGCCATAGTTTGAGGATCAGTGCCTTACAGTGCCATTTCTGACAGATGGCAGTTCAGTCTCTTCTTGAATTCTTCCTCTTTGTTTAGCTGGGTTTAATCATGCAATGTTACTCAAACGTGGCCATTTTAAGACCTCTGGACTTCAACTCCCAGAATTCGCCCTCCCTCCCTCCCTTTCCCACTTTTTCCTTCCTTCCTTCTTTCCTTCCATCCAATACAATAATATAATACAATACCAGAGTTGGAAGGGACCTTGGAGGTCTTCTAGTCCAACCCCCTGCCTAGGCAGGAAGTCCTACACCATTTCAGGCAAATGGCTATCCACCATCTTCTTAAAGACTTCCAGTGTTGGGGCATTCACAACTTCTGGAGGCAACTTCTGTTCCACTGATTAACTGTTCTAACTGTGAGGAAATTTCTCCTCAGTTCTAAGTTGCTTCTCTCCTTGATTAGTTTCCACCCATTGCTTCTTGTCCTGCTCTCGGGGGCTTTGGAGAATAGTTTGACTCCATCCAGCCTGCCTGCCTTCCTTCCTTCCTTCCATCCATCCATTCTTCCTTCCTCTCCTCCTCCCTTTCCCACTTTTTCCTTCCTTCCTTCTTTCCTTCCATCCATCTTCTCTCCCTTCCTCCCTTTCCCACTTTTTCCTTCCTTCCTTCCTTCCATCCGTCCTTCCTTCCTTCCTTCCTCTTCCTCTCCTTCCTCCTTCCCTTTTTCCTTCCTTCTTCCTTCCTTCTTTCAGTCCATCCAGCCTGCCTGCCTTCCTTCCTTCCATCCATCCATCCATTCTTCCTTCCTCTCCGCCTCCCTTTCCCACTTTTTCCTTCCTTCCTTCTTTCCTTCCTTCCTTCCATCCATCCATTCTTCCTTCCTCTCCTCCTCCCTTTCCCACTTTTTCCTTCCTTCCTTCCTTCTTTCCTTCCATCCATCTTCTCTCCCTTCCTCCCTTTCCCACTTTTTCCTTCCTTCCTTCCTTCCTTCCATCCGTCCTTCCTTCCTTCCTCTCTTCCTCCTTCCCTTTCCCACTTTTTCCTTCCTTCCTTTTTTCTTCCAGCCATCCAGCCTGCCTGCCTTCCTTCCTTCCATCCATCCATCCATTCTTCCTTCCTCTCCTCCTCCCTTTCCCACTTTTTCCTTCCTTCCTTCTTTCCTTCCTTCCATCCATCCATCCATTCTTCCTTCCTCTCCTCCTCCCTTTCCCACTTTTTTCCTTCCTTCCTTCCATCCATCCATCCATCCTCTCTCCCTCCCTCCCTTTCCCACTTTTTCCTTCCTTCCTTCCATCCATCTGTCCTTCCTTCCTTCCTCTCTTCCTCCTTCCCTTTCCCACTTTTTCCTTCCTTCCTTCCACCCATCCATCCTTCCTTCCTTCCTTCGTCTCTTCCTCCTTCCCTTTCCCACTTTTTCCTTCCTTCCTTCCACCCATCCATCCTTCCTTCCTTCCTTTGTCCTTCCATCTCCTTCCTTTCCACTCCCACTTTTTTCCTTCCTTCCTTCCACCCATTCCATCCATCCTCCCTCCCTCCCTTTCCCACGTTTTCCTTCCTTCCTTCCTTCCATCCATCCTTCCTTCCTCTCCTCCTCCCTTTCCCACTTTTTCCTTCCTTCCTTCTTTCCTTCCATCCATCCAGCCTGCCTGCCTTCCTTCCTTCCATCCATCCATTCTTCCTTCCTCTCCTCCTCCCTTTCTCACTTTTTCCTTCCTTCCTTTCCTTCCTTCCTTCCATCCATCCATTCTTCCTTCCTCTCCTCCTCCCTTTCCCACTTTTTCCTTCCTTCCTTCCACCCATCCATCCATCCTCTCTCCCTCCCTCCCTTTCCCACGTTTTCCTTCCTTCCTTCCTTCCATCCATCCTTCCTTCCTCTCCTCCTCCCTTTCCCACTTTTTTCGTCCTCCTTCCTTCTTTCCTTCCATCCATCCAGAGTGCCTGCCTGCCTTCCTTCCTTCCATCCATCCATTCTTCCTCCTCTCTCCTCCTCCCTTTCTCACTTTTTCCTTCCTTCCTTTCCTTCCTTCCTTCCATCCATCCATTCTTCCTTCCTCTCCTCCTCCCTTTCCCACTTTTTCCTTCCTTCCTTCCACCCATCCATCCATCCTCTCTCCCTCCCTCCCTTTCCCACGTTTTCCTTCCTTCCTTCCATCCATCCTTCCTTCCTCTCCTCCTCCCTTTCCCACTTTTTCCTTCCTTCCTTCTTTCCTTCCATCCATCCAGCCTGCCTGCCTTCCTTCCTTCCATCCATCCATTCTTCCTTCCTCTCCTCCTCCCTTTCCCACTTTTTCCTTCCTTCTTTCCTTCCATCCTTCCTTCCTTCCTTCCATCCATCCATCCTTCCTTCCTTCCTTCATCTCTTCCTCCTTCCCTTTCCCACTTTTTCCTTCCCTTTCCCACTTTTTCCTTCCTTCTTTCCTTCCAGCCATCCAGCCTGCCTGCCTTCCTTCCATCCATCCATTCTTCCTTCCTCTCCTCCTCCCTTTCCCACTTTTTCCTTCCTTCCTTCCATCTATCCATCCATCCTCTCTCCCTCCCTCCCTTTCCCACTTTTTCCTTCCTTCCTTCCATCCATCCTTCCTTCCTCTCTTCCTCCTTCCCATTCCCACTTTTTCCTTCCTTCCTTCCTCTCTTCCTTCCATCCATCCATCCCATGACTGGCTGGGGAATTCTGGGTGTTGAAGATAAGCTGAAAGTGGCCACGTTTGCAAAACACTAGTTTAGAGGTACAGCCAGCAACAATGCCCAGAGCACCAACGAACACAAAAGCAGCTTTTCTCCCTTCTAACAACCAAGAATTGCATTCGCTAAGCCAAACATGCTCCCCGAAAGCTAAGAAACAGCCTCTAACCCACACCTGCTGCTACCTGATGCAGCTTTAATTTCCATTGATGAGGGATAATCAACCCATAATTATCTGTTTAGGTTTCCATTCAGGATTAATCTAGCTCTTTTGTGAGACAAGGGGAAGACGGGGAAGACTCACGATGCAATTTGTTTTGTTTTTTTAAGAGCCAATCCTTTCTTGCACGAGGAAGCGCCAGCCCTGGATTACTGGGTGGTTTCTGCTCCACAGGCAGGGGCAGGGGGTCAAAAAAGTCAAAATGGCCACCAGGATGAGCCCTCAAAGCTTTGCCTGACTTCTGGCCTTTCCATGTTCTTTTTTTTTTCAAAGTCCTTCTCACCCAGCTTCCAAACCGAACAGTCAAATGAATGAATCCAGGAGCCACCTTTGACTCTGCCGCTGGAGAAGACGGGTTGAAATCTTGAGTCTAGGAAATTTCAACACCAATCCAGCTATAAAATCAAGATTGACGTTGTTATTGTTGGAAGAAATGTCCACCGGAGTCCAGTTCAGAGATGGTACGCTGCCAGTTCGCACCAGTTCGGGCAAACCAGTAGTGGTGGCGGCGGGAGGCTCCGCCCATCCACCCAGACATCACCATAGACCTGGGGCATGCCCAGATGTGCAGGTACGCATTCTCCCGCTACCTAACCGGTAGTGAAGATAATAGGATACTACTACTGGTTCCGTTCCAAGTGGGGAGAAAGACACTGGAAACAATGGTAGCTGTTTGCAACGATGGTTTTAATGGTGGACAGGACCACTTGGTTTTGAGCAGGGGTGAGATCCAGCAGGTTCTGGAGAACCGGTAGCGGAAATTTTGAGTAGTTCGGAAAACTGGCAAATGCCACCTCTGGCTGGCCCCAGAGTTGGGGTGGGAATGGAGATTTTGCAGTATCCTTCCCTTGCCACGCCCATCAAGCCACACCACACCCACCAAAAATTTGAATTTTACCATTGGTTTTGAGATCCTGGACAAAAAAAGGCACATGGGGGGGGGGAGAGAGAGAGAGAGAGAGAGAGAGAGAGAGAGAGAGGGAGGGAGGGAGGGAGGGAGGGAGGGAGGGAGGAGAGGAGAGAGAGAGAGAGAGAGGGAGAGAGAGGGAGAGAGATTTATACCCTCTGTTGGGCTTTGAAGTTGAGCTTGTATTCTGATTGGGGTCTTAACTAACTTTGTAGGCTGCCCTGAATCCCAGGCTTGGTTGATGGGTGATGTAATCTTCCCAGTTGCCGTGTGGTGAGATGGCTAGATGGTTAATCCTATCATGTCCTGAGGGCCATGCCTTAATCCCATCACCCTGGACCTGAAGGGGAGGCAGGGAGCTGCTTTGTCTTTAAAACACGTTTCTCCTTTTCTCACCCAGGGAAACATAATATTCTGCCTTTTTAATACTTCCTAAAATATTTCATTCTTCTTCATTACACAACAACTCAACTTAAGATAGATAGAAGGTGTTGCAACCAGGAATGTGTGAACTGAATGCCACCGAATAGCTGTCAATTATTTCAGAATAACAGAATTGGAAGGGACCTCGGAGGTCTTCTAGTCCAACCCTCTGCTCAAGCAGGAGACCATATACTATTTCAGACAAATGGTTGCCCTTCTTGAAAACCTCCAGTGTTGGGGAATTCACAACCTCTGGAGGCAAATTGTTCCACTGACTCATTGTTCTCACCGTCAGGAAATTCCTCCTTAGTTGCTTCTCTCCTTAGTTAGTTTCCATCCATTGCTTCTTGTCCTGAACAGCCTCATTAACCTTAGTCACTCCCTATATCCATGTCATGGTTATTTATTCATTTATGTATTTATTTATATCCGGCTTTTAGGATTTTTGTAAATTACTCAAGGTGACAAACATAATTAATACAACAATACCTTCTATTCCCCCCACAACAACAATATGAGAGAGAGGGACTGGCCCAAAGTCACCCACTCAGCTTTCATGCCTAAGGCAGGACTAGAATTCACAATCTCCTGGTAATTGGTCCAATGGCAGCCAACCAGATTTCAGGCCTAAGTGGAACTAGAACTCACCATCTCCTGGGGATTGGCTCAAAATCATTCAGCTGTTTTTCATGCCTCAAGCAGGACTAGAACTGAGGAAAATATTGGTGATTGGCCCAAAGACAGCAAACTGGCTTTCATGCAGTGGTGAAATTCAAACATTTTAACCACCGGTTCTGTGGACGTGGCTTGGTGGGCATCTCAGGGGAAAGGATACTGTAAAACCTCCATTCCCTCCACACTCCAGGGAAAGGATACTGCAAAATCCACATTCCCTCTCCACTCCAGGGAAAGGATACTGTAAAATCTCCATTCCCTCCCCACTCCAGGGGAAGGATACTGCAAAATCCCCATTCCCTCCCCACTCCAGGGAAAGGATACTGTAAAATCTCCATTCCCTCCCCACTCCAGGGAAAGGATACTGTAAAATCCCCATTCCCTCCCCACTCCAGGGAAAGGATACTGTAAAATCTCCATTCCCTCCCCACTCCAGGGAAAGGATACTGTAAAATCTCCATTCCCTCCCCACTCCAGGGAAAGGATACTGTAAAATCTCCATTCCCTCCCCACTCCAGGGAAAGGATACTGCAAAATCCCCATTCCCTCCCCACTCCAGGGAAAGGATACTGTAAAATCTCCATTCCCCCTCCCCACTCCAGGGAAAGGATACTGTAAAATCTCCATTCCCTCCCCACTCCAGGGAAAGGATACTGTAAAATCTCCATTCCCTCCCCACTCCAGGGGAAGGATACTGCAAAATCTCCATTCCCTCCCCACTCCAGGGGAAGGATACTGCAAAATCCCCATTCCCTCCCCACTCCAGGGAAAGGATACTGTAAAATCTCCATTCCCTCCCCACTCCAGGGAAAGGATACTGTAAAATCTCCATTCCCTCCCCACTCCAGGGAAAGGATACTGTAAAATCTCCATTCCCTCCCCACTCCAGGGAAAGGATACTGTAAAATCTCAAATCCCTCCCCACTCCAGGGGAAGGATACTGTAAAATCTCCATTCCCTCCCCACTCCAGGGAAAGGATACTGTAAAATCCCCATTCCCTCCCCACTCCAGGGAAAGGATACTGTAAAATCTCCATTTCCCTCCCCACTCCAGGGAAAGGATACTGTAAAATCTCCATTCCCTCCCCACTCCAGGGAAAGGATACTGTAAAATCTCCATTCCCTCCCCACTCCAGGGGAAGGATACTGCAAAATCTCCATTCCCTCCCCACTCCAGGGGAAGGATACTGCAAATTCCCCATTCCCTCCCCACTCCAGGGAAAGGATACTGTAAAATCTCCATTCCCTCCCCACTCAGGGAAAGGATACTGTAAAATCTCCATTCCCTCCCCACTCCAGGGAAAGGATACTGTAAAATCTCCATTCCCTCCCCACTCCAGGGAAAGGATACTGTAAAATCTCCATTCCCTCCCCACTCCAGGGAAAGGATACTGTAAAATCTCCATTCCCTCCCCACTCCAGGGAAAGGATACTGTAAAATCTCCATTCCCTCCCCACTCCAGGGAAAGGATACTGTAAAATCTCCATTCCCTCCCCACTCCAGGGAAAGGATACTGTAAAATCTCCATTCCCTCCCCACTCCAGGGAAAGGATACTGTAAAATCTCCATTCCCTCCCCACTCCAGGGGAAGGATACTGCAAAATCTCCATCCCTCCCCACTCCAGGGGAAGGATACTGCAAAATCCCCCATTCCCTCCCCACTCCAGGGAAAGGATACTGTAAAATCTCCATTCCCTCCCCACTCCAGGGAAAGGATACTGTAAAATCTCCATTCCCTCCCCACTCCAGGGAAAGGATACTGTAAAATCTCGATTCCCTCCCCACTCCAGGGAAAGGATACTGTAAAATCTCCAATCCCTCCCCACTCCAGGGGAAGGATACTGCAAAATCTCCATTCCCTCCCCACTCCAGGGGAAGGATACTGTAAAATCTCCATTCCCTCCCCACTCCAGGGAAAGGATACTGTAAAATCTCCATTCCCTCCCCACTCCAGGGAAAGGATACTGTAAAATCTCCATTCCCTCCCCACTCCAGGGGAAGGATACTGCAAAATCTCCATTCCCTCCCCACTCCAGGGGAAGGATACTGCAAAATCCCCATTCCCATTCCCTCCCACACTCCAGGGAAAGGATACTGTAAAATCTCCATTCCCTCCCCACTCCAGGGAAAGGATACTGTAAAATCTCCATTCCCTCCCCACTCCAGGGAAAGGATACTGTAAAATCTCCATTCCCTCCCCACTCCAGGGAAAGGATACTGTAAAATCTCCATTCCCTCCCCACTCCAGGGAAAGGATACTGTAAAATCTCCATTCCCTCCCCACTCCAGGGAAAGGATACTGTAAAATCTCCATTCCCTCCCCCCACTCCAGGGAAAGGATACTGTAAAATCTCCATTCCCTCCCCACTCCAGGGAAAGGATACTGTAAAAATCTCCATTCCCTCCCCACTCCAGGGAAAGGATACTGTAAAATCTCCATTCCCTCCCCACTCCAGGGGAAGGATACTGCAAAATCTCCATTCCCTCCCCACTCCAGGGGAAGGATACTGCAAAATCCCCATTCCCCTCCCCACTCCAGGGAAAGGATACTGTAAAATCTCCATTCCCTCCCCACTCAGGGAAAGGATACTGTAAAATCTCCATTCCCTCCCCACTCCAGGGAAAGGATACTGTAAAATCTCGATTCCCTCCCCACTCCAGGGAAAGGATACTGTAAAATCTCCAATCCCTCCCCACTCCAGGGGAAGGATACTGTAAAATCTCCATTCCCTCCCCACTCCAGGGAAAGGATACTGTAAAATCCCCATTCCCTCCCCACTCCAGGGAAAGGATACTGTAAAATCTCCATTCCCTCCCCACTCCAGGGAAAGGATACTGTAAAATCTCCATTCCCTCCCCACTCCAGGGGAAGGATACTGCAAAATCTCCATTCCCTCCCCACTCCAGGGGAAGGATACTGCAAAATCCCCATTCCCTCCCCACTCCAGGGAAAGGATACTGTAAAATCTCCATTCCCTCCCCACTCCAGGGAAAGGATACTGTAAAATCTCCATTCCCTCCCCACTCCAGGGAAAGGATACTGTAAAATCTCCATTCCCTCCCCACTCCAGGGAAAGGATACTGTAAAATCTCCAATCCCTCCCCACTCCAGGGGAAGGATACTGTAAAATCTCCATTCCCTCCCCACTCCAGGGAAAGGATACTGTAAAATCCCCATTCCCTCCCCACTCCAGGGAAAGGATACTGTAAAATCTCCATTCGGTCCGCACTCCAGGGAAAGGATACTGTAAAATCCACATTCCCCCCCCCACTCCAGGATAAGGATACTGTAAAATATCCATTCTCTCCCCAATGCAGGGGAAGGATACTGTAAAATCCCCATTCCCTCCCCACTCCAGGGAAAGCATACTGTAAAATCTCCATTTCCTCCACACTCCAGGGAAAGGATACTGTAAAATCTCCATTCGGTCCGCACTCCAGGGAAAGGATACTGTAAAATCCACATTCCCTCCCCACTCCAGGGGAAGGATACTGCAAAATCTCCATTCCCTCCCCACTCCAGGGGAAGGATACTGCAAAATCTCCATTCCCTCCCCACTCCTCCAGGGAAGGATACTGCAAAATCCCCATTCCCTTCCCCCTCCCCACTCCAGGGGAAGGATACTGTAAAATCCCCATTCCCTCCCCACTCCAGGGGAAGGATACTGTAAAATCTCCATTCCCTTCCCACTCCAGGGAAAGGATACTGTAAAATCCACATTCGCTCCCCACTCCAGGGGAAGGATACTGGAAAATCTCCATTCCCTCCCCACTCCAAAATAAGGATACTGTAAAATTTCCATTCCCTCCCCACTCCAGGGGAAGGATACTGCAAAATCCCCATTCCCTCCCCACTCCAGGGGAAGGATACTGCAAAATCCCCATTCCCTCCCCACTCCAGGGGAAGGATACTGCAAAATCTCCATTCCCTTCCCACTCCAGGGAAAGGATACTGTAAAATCTCCATTCCCTCCCCACTCCAGGGGAAGGATACTGCAAAAAATCTCCATTCCCTTCCCACTCCAGGGAAAGGATACTGTAAAAATCTCCATCCCTCCCCACTCCAGGGGAAGGATACTGCAAAATCCCCATTCCCTCCCCACTCCAGGGGAAGGATACTGCAAAAAATCTCCATTCCCTCCCCACTCCAGGGGAAGGATATACTGCAAAATCTCCATTCCCTCCCCACTCCAGGGGAAGGATACTGCAAAATCCCCATTCCCTCCCCACTCCAGGGGAAGGATACTGTAAAATCCCCATTCCCCCCCCCACTCCAGGGGAAGGATACTGTAAAATCTCCATTCCCTCCCCACTCCAGGGGAAGGATACTGCAAAATCCCCATTCCCTCCCCACTCCAGGGGAAGGATACTGTAAAATCTCCATTCCCTTCCCACTCCAGGGCAAGGATACTGCAAAATCTCCATTCCCTCCCCACTCCAAGATAAGGATACTGTAAAATCTCCATTCCCTCCCCACTCCAGGGGAAGGATACTGCAAAATCCCCATTCCCTCCCCACTCCAGGGGAAGGATACTGTAAAATCTCCATTCCCTTCCGATCAAGCTTGTGTTTAAGCAGGGCAAGGATACTGCAAAATCTCCATTCCCTCCCCACTCCAAGATAAGGATACTGTAAAATCTCCATTCCCTCCCCACTCCAGGGGAAGGATACTGCAAAATCCCCATTCCCTCCCCACTCCAGGGGAAGGATACTGTAAAATCTCCATTCCCTTCCCACTCCAGGGCAAGGATACTGCAAAATCTCCATTCTCTCCCCACTCCAGGGGAAGTTTACTGCAAAATCCTCTTTCCTCCTGATCAGCTGGGACTCGGGAGGGAGATAATAGATGGGGAAGGGGTGAGTCAGAGGTAATATTTACCAGTTGTCCGAACTACTCAAAATTTCCACTACCAGTTCTCCAGCACTGGTCAGAACCTGCTGAATACCACCTCTGCTCTAGACCACCGCACCACTCCAGGGTCTTCCCACAACGCCTAAGAGGAACTAGAACTCACTTTCTCCCAGTGATTGGCCCCAAATCATTCAGCCGTTTTTCATGCCCTTCAGGCGACACTACAACTCGCAAACTTGTGTTGATTGGCCCAAAGACAGCCAACATCACTTTCATGCCTAAGGCAGGACTAGAACTCAACATCTCCCAGTTTCTAGCATGCTGCCTTCACCACTTTATTGATAACCTACCCGAAAACCCATTAGACAATTGCCAAATCTTGTGGCACTCCGTTATAATGCAATGTTTTTTTAAAAAAAAAAAAAACCACTTGCCTAAAAAGAAAGAAAGCCTCTAACAAATATCCACATCAAAACGTGCAAATTTATAGGTGGAATAAGAAAAACTTCAGAGGATCGGGGAAAGAATTTTTTTTTCATGCTTAAGAGAAGTCAATTTAAAAATAAATAATCAAAGCCAGCAATTAAAGCCATCTTTGGCTGCGAAAGCCCACATTAAAAATGCTGTATAAAATACATAGCAAAAAAATAAGGCATCAAGTAACCAAGGAAATAAAAAATACTGCAGAGAAAGATTAAGACTTACAGCAGCTTTATTGTAAAGCAGCCCTCGAAAATAAAAATGTCTTTTTCTTGGGGTTTTTTATGCCTATAAAAAGGTGTTCTTAAATACAGACAGGGAACACCCAGGGGTAATTTGGAAAAAAAGGACCGCTGGAAAATGTAAGCAAAGAAGATTAAACTGTTTACATTTTAGATTTACAAGCACTTCAGCTTGTGTGTTTTCTCTTTCTTTCTTCTTTTTTTAAAGAGCAAAAAAAAAACTTTTTAAATTCCATCTATCCCCTAAAATTCATAGCCTGAAGATGGCGAGGTTTTTTTTTTTCCCTTTAATTTTATTTTTTAAGTTCTTTGGAAATGAAATAATCCCCTTTCTCTCCCTCTCTCTCTCTCTTAGAAAAACCAACAAACTGTTGATTTTTAATTACTTTTTTCAATTAACAATACTATCCATCAATGCAAATGAATGCAGATGAGTTCATTCTTCTGAGAAATTTTAACACCCTCCATCTTTTCCTGCATTTAAGCTAATTAGTATTTCTGGAAGGGAAAGAAGTCGGTTTGTGTGTGCATGTCCGCGTGTGCAGGGAAGTGTGTATGTGTGTCCAGAATGCAAACACTGCAGGGAATTCAGAAAAAGGCTTCTCTGGCATTGTGTAATAAACTGATTACATAACCTGCAACCTTGTTTTTAATTTCAGCCAGCAAGGGAACAAAACACCAGAGGAACCTCAGGTATAATCGCATAATATGCTTAACAGTACTTTCCTTCTTCTTCTTCTCTTCCTCCCATTTCTTTCTTTCCCTTCTCCTCCTCCTCCCTTCCTTCTCCACCTTCTCCTTCTTCTCTTCCTTCCTCCTCTTCCCTTTCCACTTCTCCTCCTCCTTTCTCCTTTCTTCTCCTCCTTCTTCTTCTCCTCTTCCTTCTTCCTTCTTTCTTTCCCCTTCCTGCTCCTTTCTTTCTTCTCCTTCTCCTCCTTCCTCCTCTCCCCTTCCCCCTTCCTCCTCCTCCTTCCTCCTTTCTTCTTTTCCTCCTTCTCCTCCTCTTCCTTCTTCCTTTCCCCTTCATCCTTTCTTTCTTCTCCTTCTCCTCCTTCCTCCTCTCCCCTTTCCCCTTCCTCCTCCTCCTTTCTCCTTTCTTCTCCTCCTTCTCCTTCTCTTCCTTCTTCCTTCTTTCTTTCCCCTTCCTCCTCCTTTCTTTCTTTCTTTCTCCTCCTTCCTCCTCTCCCCTTTCCCCTTCCTCCTTTCTTCTTTTCCTCCTCCTTCTCCTTCTCCTCCTTCCTCCACTCCTTTTCCCCTTCCTCCTTTCTTCTTTTCCTCCTCTTCCTCCTCCTCTTCCTTCTTCCTTTCCCCTTCCTCCTCCTTTCTTTCTTCTCCTTCTCCTCCTTCCTCCTCTCCCCTTTCCCCTTCCTCCTTTCTTCTTTTCCTCCTCCTTCTCCTTCTCTTCTTCCTTCTTCCTTTCCCCTTCCTCCTCCTTTCTTTACAATAATACAATAGTAGAGTTGGAAGGGACCTTGGAGGTCTTCTAGTCCAACCCCCTGCCTAGGCAGGAAACCCTATACCGTTTCAGACAAATGGCTATCCAACATCTTCTTAAAGACTTCCAGCGTTGGGGCATTCACAACTTCTGGAGGCAACTTCTGTTCCACTGATTAATTGTTCTAAGTGTCAGGAAGTTTCTCCTCAGTTCTAAGTTGCTTCTCTCCTTCATTAGTTTCCACCCATTGCTTCTTGTTCTACCCTCAGGTGCCTTGGAGAATAGTTTGACTCCTTCTTCTTTGTGGCAACCCCTGAGATATTGGAAGACTCCTATCACGTCTCCCCTAGTCCTTCTTTCTCTTAAGCTAAACATACCCAGTTCCTGCAACCGTTCTTCATATGTTTTAGTCTCCAGTCCCCTAATCCTCTTTGTTGCTCTTCTCTGCACTCTTTCTAGAGTCTCCACATCTTTTCTACATCGTGGCGACCAAAACTGGATGCAAATATTCCAAGTGTGGCCTTACCAAGGCACACTTGGAATAGGAGTCAGTTGTCATGCTTTACAACAGAGGAGGAGATCCACATAGCCAGGGAACATGTCCTGGCGTGAAAACGTCTTGGCTGGGTTCTTTAAAGCCAACCTGGATTCTTTGATATATGGCTTCAGCCAGGAGCATGATGATTATTCTAACAAGATGACCCTGGATTTATCGCCGGAAGGGATACGGAGGCCCAGCGGCAAAAACCCTCCACTCCTGTCTCCTCTCAAGCCACAAGCTCTGCAATCAATTAATCACCAGCAGGCAGAGATGAGTGTAAGAATTATTTTAAAAGTCTTGTTCTTAAAGCTGTTGAAAGAAGGCTTCAGCAGGGGACTTTGGGGTGGGGGCGGGGACACAAAACTTACCAGCACAACTCAGCCTAAAATTTATGTCGCTAAGTGAGTTGTTGCCCCATTTTATGACTTTTCCTGTAAAGTGAATCAGCGCAGTTCTAGCATGGTTGTTAAGTGAATCTTCCCTGTTGCCTTTGCTTGTCCGAAGGTCGGAAGAGGGGATCACGTGATCCCGGGAAACTGCGATGGTCATACATATGAGTCAGTTGCAGATAAAGGCAACAAAGAGGATTAAGGGACTGGAGGCTAAAACATATGAAGAACGGTTGCAGGAACTGGGTATGTTTAGCTTAAGAGAAAGAAGGACTAGGGGAGACATGATAGCAGTCTTCCAATATCTCAGGGGCTGCCACAAAGAAGAAGGAGTCAAGCTATTCTCCAAGGCACCTGAGGGCAGAACAAGAAGCAATGGATGGAAACATTGGGCACTATCTAATAAAATGAAATTCAATGGTGAAAAGAGTAAGGTTCTACATTTAGGCAACAAAAACGGAATGCACAGGTACAGTATAGGTGATACCTTGCTCAGTAGTAGTAACTGTGAGAGGGATCTTGGAGTCCTAGTGGACAACCATCTAAATATGAGCCAGCTGTGTGCAGCAGCTGCCAAAAAAGCCAACACAGTTCTAGGCTGCATCAACAGAGGGATAGAATCAAGATCACGTGAAGTGTTAATACCACTTTATAATGCCTTGGTAAGGCCACACTTGGAATACTGCATTCAGTTCTGGTCGCCACGATGTAGAAAAGATGTGGAGACTCTAGAAAGAGTGCAGAGAAGAGCAACAAAGAGGATTAGGGGACTGGAGGCTAAAACATAGGAAGAACGGTTGCAGGAACTGGGTATGTTTAGCTTAAGAGAAAGAAGGACTAGGGGAGACAGGATAGCATTGTTCCAATATCTCAGGGGTTGCCACAAAGAAGAGGGAGTCAAACTATTCTCCAAGGCACCTGAGGGTAAGGAATAGGTGGAAACTAATCAAGGAGAGAAGCAACTTAGAACTGAGGAGAAATTTCCTGACAGTGAGAACAATTAATCAGTGGAACAAAAGTTGCCTCCAGAAGTTGTGAATGCCCCCAACACTGGAAGTCTTTCAGAAGATGTTGGATAGCCATTTGTCTGAAACGGTATAGGGTTTCCTGCCTAGGCAGGGGGTTGGACTAGAAGACCTCCAAGGTCCCTTCCAACTCTGCTATTGTATTGTATAATATGATCCCGTTTCCTGAAATCTAAAAAGCCCAAATCAATCAGGCCGTAAACTGGATCAACCCAGAAGATTCCACTTTCTCTTTAAAAGGGATCTGGAGGATTTCTCTGCCAAAGTTCTGATGAAGTCACCGATCAAGAAATGCAGCAAATGAAAACATCTTTCAGAATTTTACAAAACATCCCGGCGGGGGGTCTGAATTTTTTTTCATGTTTCTTTTTTTCTTTTTTTTTTTTCCCCCTTGGAAATCAGCAACTAAACGAGGGCTGATGTTTCCTGGGCGGGGAGCACCATTTGAACTCGAAGCAGCAGGGCGTCGTCATGAGTGACAAGCGCCAGACTTCGCCCTTGGCTCGGCTGTCAATCCGCAGCACTGTCCGAACACATCAAGCAGCCAAAGATGACAAATCACACAAATGTTGACATCTCCGACACAGTAGGACGTGTCTCTCAGCACTTCGCGGATCTTGACACGCCAGACTGGATAAAACGGACGGGAAAGCTTGTCAATTATATTAAGGAAGGAGCTTTGCGCAGATAATGGCATGTCTACGCAGCGACGGATCCAAGCGAGCAAAAGTGGGGGAAATCAGAAGCAGGGCCACTGAGGACTAGCAGCTTGGCTTCCCGAATGCGGAAGAAGCAAAAGTACGCATCTCCGTACTTATTGTGTTTTTATCAAGAATAATTATTCCCTTTGAGGTGACTTAAGTCAGCATTCATTCAGCCTCCCCAAAATAATTATGGTGGAATTGATTCGATTTTTATATACTGCCCCCTTCAGGCTAGAAATTGAGAGGGTCTAAATTCTAGTCCTGCCTTATCCATGAAAGCCAGCTGGGTGACTTTGGGCCAATCACCAGGAGACTGGGAGTTCTAGTCCTGCCTTACCCATGAAAGCCAGCTGGGTGACTTTGGGCCAATCACCAGGAGAAGATGAGATCTAATCCCGCTTTGGGCATGAAAGCTGACTGGGTGACTTTGGGCCAATCACCAGGAGACTCTGAGTTCTAGTCCTGCCTTACCCATGAAAGCCAGTTGGGTGACTTTTGGCCAATCACCAGGAGAAGATGAGTTCTAATCCCGCTTTAGGCATGAAAGCTGACTGGGTGACTTTGGGCTAATCACCAGGAGACTCTGAGTTCTAGTCCTGCCTTACCCATGAAAGCCAGCTGGGTGACTTTGTGCCAATCACCAGGAGAGGATGAGTTCTAATCCCGCCTTAGGCATGAAAGCTGACTGGGTGACTTTGTGCCAATCACCAGGAGAGGATGAGTTCTAATCCCGCCTTAGGCATTACCAGGAGACTATGAAGTCTAGTCCTGCCTTAGTCATGAAAGCCAGCCTAGCCATCTCGGTGTCTCTCAACCTGAATCCACCTCACAAGGTTGTTGTGGAGGGGAAAATAGGAGGAGAAAGGAGCATTATATATGTTCATTGCCTTGAGTTATTTATAAAAATAATAAAAAAAGTGGGACTCAAATAAAATAATAAAATACCGTAAGTTTAAAACAAATCCAATAAAATAATCAATCAATAAAACAAAATAGTAAAACTAATAAAACAATAAAATTAACAAAATTAAAATAAATTGAAATAAAATAAAAATCAGCTGTTTTAAAATGTTTTGTTCCTCCCTGTTCCCAGTTAAGCCCCCTACGGCTGAAATGTGTAAATGTTTAATTTTAATACAGTTCTTCCTGCCTGCCGTGAGGAATGGGAGGGCAGAATCCGAATCGGAACGGAGATGGAAGGGACCTTGGAGCAGAGGTGGGTGGCTTCCGGATTGGCTGAACGGGTTGTAGCGGCGGTGGGAGGCTCCGCCCACCCACCCAGATGCTTCTGTGCATGTGCAAAAGTGTCGCGCATGCAGGAGTGCGGCCGGACCAGTAGTAAAAAAATTGGCAACCCGCCATTGCCTTGGAGGTCTTCTAGTCCAGCCCCCTCCTCAAGCAGGCGATCCTACACCATTTCAGACAAGTCGGTGTCCAGTCTCTTCTTTAAAACCTCCGGTGATGAAGCACCCACAACTTCTGGAAGCAAGTTGTTCCACTGGTTAATTGTTCTTACTATTAGGAAGTTTCTCCTTCATTCCAGGTTGCTTCTCTCCTTGATTAGTTTCCACCCATTGCTTCCTGCCTTCAGATGCTTTGGAGAATAGCTTGATGCAGAGGTGAAATTCAGACGGTTCTGACAGGTTCTGGAGAACCAGTAGTGGAAATGTTGAGTGGTTCGGAGAACCAGCAAATACCACCTCTGGCTTGTCCCAGGAGTTGGGTGGGAATGGAGATTTTGCAATATCCTTCCCCCAGGAGTGGGGAAGGAACAGGGATTTTGCCTTATCCTTCCCCTGCCACGCCTACCAAGTGGTAGAAAAAAAATTGAATTTCAACACTGGCTTGACTCTAGAGTGGAGACTCTAGAAAGAGTGCAGAGAAGAGCAACAAAGATGATTAGGGGACTGGAGACTAAAACATATGAAGAACGGTTGCAGGAACTGGGTATGTTTAGCTTAAGAGAAAGAAGGACTAGGGGAGACATGATAGCAGTGTTCCAATATCTCAGGGGTTGCCACAAAGAAGAGGGAGTCAAACTATTCTCCAAGGCACCTGAGGGTAGAACAAGAAGCAATGGGTGGAAACTAATCAAGAAGAGAAGCAACTTAGAACTGAGGAGAAACTTCCTGACAGTGAGAACAATTAATCAGTGGAACAGCTTGCCTCCAGAAGTTGTGAATGCTTCAACACTGGAAGTCTTTAAGATGATGTTGGATAGCCATTTGTCTGAAACGGTATAGGGTTTCCTGCCTAGGCAGGGGGTTGCACTAGAAGACCTCCAAGGTCCCTTCCAACTCTACTATTGTATTATTGTATTATTGACTCCCTCTTCTTTGTGGCAGCCCCTCAAATCCTAGAAGACTGCTCTCATGTCCCCCTTCAGTCCTTCTTTTCTCTAGAATAGCCAAACCCAGTTCCTGCAACTGCCCTTCAGGTGGTTTTGTCTCCAATCATCTTAGCTGCTCTTCTTTAGACTTTTTCCAAAGTCTCAACATCTTTTTGGAAATGTCATGACCAAAACTGGATGCAGTTATTCCAGTTGTGGCCTTACTAAGCCTTTATAAAGTGGTACTAAGACTTCACATGATTTTGATTCTGTGCCTCTTTTTACACAACCAGGGATTGTATTCTCTTTTTTTGGCTGTATTAGCCGACGCCCCCTCCCCCCAAAAAAGTTTGGGGACTGTATTATTGAATTAGCACATAGCTGGCTGAGACATTTCTCTGAAAGCAGAATGTTTCCTGCTGCAAACCTGGACTTGTACACATTTCCTTCTATCCAGTGATGAGTGAAAAGGCAGTTCACACCTTTACGGCTAGCCAAGGGGCTACTTTGCGCCTTGCCAGAATTAAAACTGTCTGTCTGGTCCAGTCACGTCAAACTCCGGGCTTCTGGCATGTTCAATCCAATCTCCGGATCGCAGGAAGCTTTCGCGAATGGTAGTCTTGGCGTCAATACAGTATCTGGGAAGTGTAATGTGAATTTCTCAGCCTTATTTATAGCCAGTTCATCGGAGTTAAAGTCTCTTCTTCCAAATATTTTTGCCAAGGTTTCTACCTACTGCTGTTTAGGACAGTGGTTTGGTTTGGTTTTTTCAAACATAGTATGGACTACAACTCCCAGAATTCCCCGTCAGTCTCTGTGAATTTCAGCTCCCAGTATTCCCCAGCCAGAACTTGTGGTCTTCAGCTCCGCTACCTGTAGCTTGAGGAGACGAAGCTTTCTGCTGTAATCCCCACCCCAACCCACCCACCGCAGAAAAACTGTCCCCCAGACTTGAAGGCATTGCAATGCCATCACTTTTGGGATCCACATCAAAATGGCTTCCTCAATGCTCACTGCACATCAAAATGGCTTCCTTGCCGCTCACTGCACATCAAAATGGCTTCCTTGCCGCTCGCTGCACATCAAAATGGCTTCCTTGCTGCTCGCTTCACATCAAAATGGCTTCCTTGCCGCTCGCTGCACATCAAAATGGCTTCCTTGCCGCTCTCTGCACATCAAAATGGCTTCCTCAATGCTCGATGCACATCAAAATGGCTTCCTTGCCGCTTGCTGCACATCAAAATGGCTTCCTTGCCGCTCGCTGCACATCAAAATGGCTTCCTTGCTGCTCGCTGCACATCAAAATGGCTTCCTTGCTGCTCGCTGCACATCAACGTGGCTTCCTCACTGCTCAAAATGGCTTCCTCGCTGCTTGAATTAAGCTTATTGAAAATAAAGAAATATTAAGCGTAAGTGAACATATGCTGTACAATGAAAGTGAGGTTTTTGGTTATATTGGATGGAAAATCTGTGATTGTACATGTAATCGAAAATACAGATGCAAAAACACTTGTAACCAAACGACAGATGTAATGGATGTAATGGATGAAAAAATTTTAATGTTGTCTTTTATGTTTTAAAAAAAATGTGGAAAAAAATGGCTTCCTTGCTGCTCGCTGCACATCGAAGTGGCTTCCTCACTCCTCACTGCACATCAACATGGCTTCCTCGCCGCTCACTGCACATCAAAATGGCTTCATTACCGCTCGCTGTACATCGAAATGGCTTCATTGCCGCTCGCTACATGTCAAAATGGCTTCCTTGCCGCTCGCTGCACATCGAAATGGCTTCCTCACTCCTCACTGCACATCAACATGGCTTCTTCGCCAGTCACTGCACATCAAAATGGCTTCCTCACTGCTCACTGCACATCAAAATGGCTTCATTGCCACTCGCTGCACATCAAAATAGCTTCCTCCCCACTCACTGCACATCAAAATGGCTTGCTTGCTGCTTGCTGCACCTCAAAATGGCTTCCTCGCTCACACAACGGTTGCATTTTGCAGTGAACCAAACAGTCGGTTCAGTTTCTTTCTTTAATTCTGTAAGCAGGGGAAGAAAAAGAAGAACGAAAAAAACAAAACAGTCAGAGGTGCAAATCTTTTGAGCCGTCAGTCCCTGCTTGGAACCTACAAGCCGTAAATTCAACATGGGAAGAGAGATTTGGAAACGAATCGATCGGTCATCTTCGCAGAAACAACCTGGACTTTGCCGGATCCCCAACTGGGGTGTAATTGAATCTCTGCCTTATAACAGAAGTAGCATCTTCCAAAGAGTGGGCATGTTTTTTCTATGTATCATCATCCAACCGAAGGAACATACAGCATAGAATCATGTGACTGGAAGGGACCTTGGAGGTCTTCTAGTCCAACCCCCTGCTCAAGCAGGAAGCCCTATACAATTCCGGACAAATGGGTGTCCAATCTCTTCTTAAAAACCTCCAGTGATGGAGCTCCCACAACCTCTGGAAGCAAGTTCATCTACAATTCCACAAATTAATTGTTCTCACTATCAGATAATTCTTCCTTACTTCTAAGTAGGATCCTTCTTTAATACGCTGCCAATTATTGCTTCTTCTCCTGCTCTCTGGCGCTTAAAGAACATAGGTAGTCCTTGACTTATGACTACAATTGAGCCCAAAATATAGTTGTTAAGTGAATTTTGCCTTTCTTGCCACTGTTGTTATACAATACAATACAATAGCAGAGTTGGAAGGGACCTTGGAGGTCTTCTAGTCCAACCCCCTGCCTAGGCAGGAAACCCTATACCGTTTCAGACAAATAGCTATCCAACATCTTCTTAAAGACTTCCAGTGTTGGGGCATTCACAACTTCTGGAGGCAACTTCTGTTCCACTGATTAATTGTTCTCACTGTCAGGAAATTTCTCCTCAGTTCTAAGTTGCTTCTCTCCTTGATTAGTTTCCACCCATTGCTTCTTGTTCTACCCTCAGGTGCTTTGGAGAATAGTTTGACTCCCTCTTCTTTGTGGCAACCTCTGAGATATTGGAAGACTGCTATCATGTCTCCCCTAGTCCTTCTTTCTCTTAAGCTAAACATACCCAGTTCCTGCAACCGTTCTTCATGCTTTAGTCTCCAGTCCCCTAATCATCTTTGTTGCTCTTCTTTGCACTCTTTCTAGAGTCTCCACATCTTTTTTACATCGTGGCGACCAGAACTGAATGCAGTATTCCAAGTGTGGCCTTACCAAGGCATTATAAAGTGGTATTAACACTTCACGTGATCTTGATTCTATCCCTCTGTTGATGCAGCCTAGAACTGTGTTGGCTTTTTTGGCAGCTGCTGCACACTGCTGGCTCATATTTAAATGGTTGTCCACTAGGACTCCAAGATCCCTTTCACAGTTACTACTACTGAGTAAGGTATCACCTATACTGTACCTGTGCATTCCGTTTTTGTTGCCTAAATGTAGAACCTTACTCTTTTCACCATTGAATTTCATTTTATTAGATAGTGCCCAATGTTCAAGTTTGTCAAGATCCTTCTGTATCTTAAGCCTATCTTCTGGAGTGTTGGCTATTCCTGCCAGCTTGGTATCATCTGCCAGCTTGGTATTCATCTGTTAAGTAAATTACTGCGGCTGTTAAGTTAGTAACAGGGCTGTTCATTGAATCTCGTTTTCCCCCATTGGCTTTGCTTGTGAGAAGGTCACAAAAGGGGATCGCATGACCCCGGGACACTGCAACCATCATAAATGCGAGGTAGCTGCCAAGTATCTGAATTTTGATCATGTGACCATGGGGAGGCTGCCAAGGATGGAAGTGTGAAAAACAGCCTTAAGTCAGTTTTTTTCAGTGCCGTTCTAACTTCAGGTGACCACTAACTGTTGTAAATCAAGGATTATCTGTAAGCATGTGACAGCTGAGAAATGTTATCCAAAACCTATAATCTAAGCCTATTTGGTACCCGTAGCACAATGGATCAAGATAAGCCCCACCCTCCTGGGACAACGCTGTGGAAACATCTCCTTTGCGTACCTACAAGGGCATACAGAAGAGAAGAGAAGAGAAGAGAAGAGAAGAGAAGAGAAGAGAAGAGAAGAGAAGAGAAGAGAAGAGAAGAGAAGAGAAGAGTTGCAAGGGATCTTGTAGGCCATCTAGTCCAACCCA
>JAKRSI010000247.1:522500-525000 GCA_029890345.1 Natrix helvetica helvetica
AAACAACGGCAGGGGGGAAGGGAGCGTTCCACTTTCCACATTTTCACTTACGTGGACCAGGAACCAGGCAGGATGGGACCACTTTCACCCTTGTTCAAAAACATCAGATCTACAGAGCAAGGAGGTATTTCCACGGGTAGGTGAACAGGGGCCATTGCACTTTACGATGGACGGTGGTGCCTTAGTTTTAGCCGCTGACCGGGTCCTGCCACACAGCAGTGTCACAAGAAGAGAGAGGAGGAGGAAAGGGAGACAGAGAGAGGGGGGGAAGAAGGGAGAGGGAGAGAGAAGGAGAAAGAGAAGGAAAGGGGGAGGGAGAGGGAGGAGAAGGAGAAGAAGAGAGAGGGAGAGGAAAAGGGGAGAGAGGGGGAGAGAGGGAGAACAAGAAAGAGAAGGAGAGGGACAGTGGGAAGGTGAGACAGACAGAGAGGAGAGAAGAAAACAAAAAGGAGAAAGAGAAAGAGAAGGAGAGGGGAAGGGAGGGGAGGGGAAGAAGAGAGGGAGAGGAGAAGGGGAGAGAGAGGGAGAGAGAACAAGAAAGAGAAGGCGAGGGACAGGGGGAAGGTGAGGCAGATGGAGAGGGAGAGAGAAAACAAGAAGGAGAAAAAGAAGGAAAGGAGAGGGAGAGGGAGAGGAAGGAGAAGGAGAGATGGAGGAGAAGGGGAGGGAGAAGAAGAGTGAGGGGGCAAGGGGAGGGAGGGCGGGAGAGAGGGAGAACAAGAAGGAGAAAGAAAGAGGGACGGGGGAAAAGGATGGAGAAGGAAGGAGAGGAAGAAGAAGAGGGAGGGAGGGGGAACAAGAAGGAGAGGGAGGGAGAGAGGAGAGGAGGAGAAGGATGGGAGGGAGGAAGAGAAGGAGAAAAAGAGGAGGATGGGAAAAGGGAGGGGGAGACAGAGGGTAAGAAGGAAAGGGGGAGGGAGGGGGAGGGGAGGTGGAACAGGGAGAAGAAGAGGTGAGAGGGAGGGAGAAGGAGGGGGGGCAGGGGAAGGGGAGGGAAGAAGGAAAAGGAAAAAGAGAAGGGGGAGAATAAAAAGGAGGAGAGAGGGAGAAGGACAGGGAGAGGAAGGGAGAGGAGTGGAAGGGGGGAGAAGAAGGGAGAACAAGAAGGAGAAGAAGAGAGGGACGGGGTGGGAGAAGGACAGGGAGTGGAAGGGAGAGGGGGGAGGGAAAAAGAGGGAGAAGGAAGAAGAGGAAGAGGGTGGGAGGGAGGGAGGGAGGGAGGCAAAGTTAGAGGCAGAGAGAGACAAAGTACTGGGGCTTAAACGGTCCTACTTCAAACGTGATCTGAAGACCCAACTCCCTGCGGAAGTGTCTGAAGATGGAAGGAAAGAGAAGAAGGGGGGGGGCTGGACTCGGTTACCGTGGTGAAAGGGGACCACACGAGAAGACTGGAAAAATCTCCAGTCGGGGACAGATCTTCAGGCAGAAAATCTCCCCCTGTGGTCTCCAGGAGTCAAAAACGACTTGATGACACATAATCCATCGCGGATCAATAGATCACCTTCCCTTAAGCTTTCGGAGAGAGAGAAATACAGATGTTGCATTATTTTGCTTGTCATACGCCCCAAGGAAACGCCAACTGGCATGTTAAGAGGGATAACAAAACCATCTTCTTCTACCAGTCTAACACCAGGCTTCAGTTCAGCCTGCTGAGGAACGGCCTAGAGGTCTTTGGTTCCACCTGGTGGTGCTTTCCCTGCACCCTCACAGGAGCCAAAGAGAGCCTCCTTAGCCAGAGGCACGCTACCTCTGTGTGCCACCAGGAGAAAGCGTTTTCCTTCCACCCTGCCTGAGGTTTCCAGGCCAGTACTTGGGGCTTTGGTTCCAGCAGGCTAAGCCAATCCCAAAGCTTTATGGGTTATGAAGTCCAAAGGTCTCAGTTTGCCTATCCTTGTTCCAGAGAGGCTCTTAATATGTTGCTAAACTAAATTCAAGGTTCTGGAGAATCCTCAAATTGTGCAATTGGAAGGGTCCATTTGGGACAGAATTTCTCTGGCCCGTGGCATTTTTTTTAAAGACTTCAACTCCCAGAATTCCCAGCCAGCATACATAGTTGGCTGAGGAATTCTGGGAGTTGAAGTCCACATATAAAGCTGCCAAGGACTGAGGAATTCTGGGAGTTGAAGTCCACCCATCATAAAGGTGCCATGGGCTGACCAAGGAATTCTGGGAGTTGAAGTCCACATATAAAGCTGCCAAGGACTAAGGAATTCTGGGAGTTGAAGTCCACCCATCATAAAGTTTCCAAGGACTGAGGAATTCTGGGAGTTGAAGTCCACACATCATAAAGCTGCCATGGGCTGACCAAGGAATTCTGGAAGTTGAAGTCCACATATAAAGCTGCCAAGGACTGAGGAATTCTGGGAGTTGAAGTCCACCCATCATAAAGCTGCCAAGGACCGAGGAATTCTGGGAGTTGAAGTCCACACATCATAAAGTTGCCAAGGACCGAGGAATTCTGGGAGTTGAAGTCCTCCCACCATAAAGTTGCCAAAGGTTG
>JAKRSI010000247.1:530000-567500 GCA_029890345.1 Natrix helvetica helvetica
GAGAAGGAGAAGGAGAAAGGGAAAGATGGGATGGAGGAGGAGGGGAAGGATGGAAGGAAGAGGGAGAAGGAGAAGGCTGGGAGGAGGGAGGAGGAGGAAGATGAGAGGAGGGGGAGATGGGATGGATGGGGAAAGGAAGGGAAGAAGAATGGAAGAGAGAGGAGAAAGAGAAGGAGGGGATGGAGAAAAAGAGGAGAGGAAGGAGAAGAGAAGGGGGAGAAGGAGAAGGAGAAAGAGAAGGATGAAAGGAAGAGGGAGAAGGAGGAGAAAGAGAAGGAGGGGATGGAGGGGGAGGGGAAGGAGGGGGAGGGGAAGGAGAGGGAGAAGGAGAAGGACAGGATGGAGGAGGAGGAGAAGGAGGGGAAGGAGGAGAAGGGGAAGGAGAAGAATGAGATGAGGGGGAGAAGGAGAAAGGGAAGGATGGGAGGAAGAGAAGGAGAAAGATCAGGCTGGGTTCATTCCAACCCCTATTGGTCTACTGTTGAAATGCTGTTGGGATCCATGGTGGTCGTAAGTCAAGGACTACCCCGTACGGACGGTAACAGTGACTTTAGCAAGTGGTAAAAAGGCTCAGCATCCATGGGACGCCATTTTGAATTCTTTTTTCTGTGTTTCAGTTCTATTTTTCCCCTCCTTTTGGGTGAAGAAAATCCTTTACTGTAGTCCCTTCACATTCTCCACGCCGATATAAAGAAATAAAGAAGATAGATACACAAGAGTGAAATACTAAAAGCAAAGTAAAATAATTTTTTTTTAAAAAATCCCACAAGTTCAACCTTATTTACTGAAGATCAGAATAAAATCAATAAATATTCCATGCTATCAAAATACAGTGGCAATGAATTTTTCCCTCCTTTTGTTTGGGAAAAAAAATCCTTTATTCTAAGCAATTTACTGTAATCATTTTACATTCTTCAGCCTGATGCTAAAAAAAAATAAAGAATGTAGCTACAAAGGAGTGAAATGCTAAAAGCAAAGCAAAAATTAAAGAAAAACAAAAAAATTGGTGGAAGATGAGAGTAAAATCCTGCGAATCAATGCAGATATTCCACAATAGCTCGCTCAGTGACCAAAGTTACAACAGCAGTGAAAAAAAGTGACTTATGACCATTTTTCACAGTTACGACCTGTGCAACAGCAAAATCCAGATGCTTGGCAACTGACTCATATTTATGACGGTTGCCCTGTCCTGGGGTCATTGGATCTCCTTTTGTGACCTTCTGGCCAGCAAGGTCAATGGGGAGGCCCGATTCACTTAATGACCGGGTTACTGCAGTGATTCATTTAACAATAGTGGCAAGAAAGGTGGTAAAATGGGGCAAAACTCACTTAACAAATGTCTCACTTCACAACAGAAATCTTGGCCTCCGTTGTGGTCGTAAGTCGAGGACTACTTGTAAATATCTTACGTCATATAGGTAGTCCTTGACTTCCAACGGTTGAGATTACCAAAAAAAAAGGGGACTTACAACTGGTCCTCGAACTTACGACTGTCATAGCCTTCCCACGGCTACGTGTGATCAAAAGTTTGGATGCTTTGCAACCCGGGATACATAGATAGTCCTCGACTTACGACAGAATGGAGCCCCAAATTTCTGTTGTTAAGCAAGCCATTTGTGAAGTGAGCTTTGCCCCGTTTTACAACCTTTCTTGTCCATGTTGTTAAGTGAATTACTGCAGTTGATTTGTTGGTAACCCAGTCGTTAAGTGAGTCTGGCTTCCCCATTCACTTGTCAGAAGGTCACAAGAGGGGATCACAAGATCTTGGGACCCAGCAATGGTCGTAAGTATGAACCAGTTGCCAAGCATCTAAATTTTGATCATGTGCTCCTGGGGATGCTGAAACGGTCGTAAGGGTGAAAAACAGTCATAAGTCCCTTTTTTCAGGGCTGTTGTAACTTTGGCCACTAAACGAACGGTCGTAAATCAAGGGATACCTATATTGATGACCGTTGCAGCATGCCAGGCTGACATGATCGCCGTTTGCAACCTTCCCAGACGGCTTCCGACAACCAGTGTCAACGGGAGGAAACCAGGTTCACTTAACAACCAGGTGATTCACTTAACAACTGCAATGATTCGCTTAATCGGTTTGGCAAACTGGTTAACAATGTAACAACTGGCTTGCTTAGCCATGGAAATTGTGGTTCTGGTTCAGAAGTGGTATTCAACCGGTTCGGACCAGACCGGTTCACCTGCACTGGTAGGAGAAATCACGGGTGAGCTCGCCCATCCGATCCGGCTCTATGCTGTCCTATTTAGGCACGTTTTTGAGGTCGTGCAGATACAATACAATACAGTAGCAGAGTTGGAAGGGACCTTGGAGGTCTTCTAGTCCAACCCCCTGCCTAGGCAGGAAACCCTATACCGTTTCAGACAAATGGCAACATCTTCTTAAAGACTTCCAGTGTTGGAGCATTCACAACTTCTGGAGGCAACTTCTCTTCCACTGATTAATTGTTCTAACTGTCAGGAAGTTTCTCCTCAGTTCTAAGTTGCTTCTCTCCTTGATTAGTTTCCACCCATTGCTTCTTGTTCTACCCTCAGGTGCCTTGGAGAATAGTTTGACTCCCTCTTCTTTGTGGCAACCCCTGAGATATTGGAACAATGCTATCATGTCTCCCCTAGTCCTTCTTTCTATTAAACTAGACATACCCAGTTCCTGCAACCGTTCTTCATATGTTTGAGCCTCCAGTCCCCTAATCATCTTTGTTGCTCTTCTCTGCACTCTTTCTAGAGTCTCCACATCTTTTCTACATAATTTACATCATCATTGGAGGTTTTTAAGAAGAGACTGCACAGTCACTTCTCTGAAATGGTATAGGGTCTCCTGCTTGAGTAGGGTGGTGGACTAACAGAATAACAGAGTTGGAAGGGACCTTGGAGGTCTTCTAGTCCAACCCCCTGCCTAGGCAGGAAACACTATACCGTTCCAGACAAATGGCTATCCAACATCTTCTTAAAGACTTCCAGTGTTGGGGCATTCAAAACTTCTGGAGGCAACTTCTGTTCCACTGATTAATTGTTCTAACTGTCAGGAAATTTCAGTTCTAAGTTGCTTCTTTCCTTGATTAGTTTCCGCCCATTGCTTCTTGTTCTACCCTCAGGTGCCTTGGAGAATAGCTTGACTCCCTCTTCTTTGTGGCAACCCCTGAGATATCGGAAGACTGCTATCATGTCTCCCTTAATCCTTCTTTTCATTAAACCAGACATACCCAGTTCCTGCAACCGTTCTTCCTATGTTTTAGTCTCCAGTCCCCTAATCATCTTGATAATTAGATGTGCGGAAGGTGCGCGAGCGAGCAAAGTGCATGCGTCGAAGGCCACGCGCATGCGTGGAAGGGGCGCATGTGCCCACGAAGCGAGTGGGCGCTCACACGGTGAACCAGCGGCAACGAAATGTGAAACCCACCGCTGTTCCAGTTGTGGTCGTAAGTCGAGGGCCACCTGTAAGCAATACGTAGCCCGGTCTCTTCGCTGCTGTTTGTTTTCCTCCTGAGAGAGAAGCTGTTTATGGAAGGTTTAACTAATTGATTCCACTTTTTGTTTGTTTGTTTTAAATCTAAGGTAGTTTTAAAGCCATTTTTATGGAGCAGCCAGCTGGCAGAGTTAATTTCTCATGGTGCACTTTGCAAAGCTCCTTTCAGCTGAACTTCATGAGAAGTGATTGTTTTGCTCCATATAGAGTCTATATTATAGACTCTACTGGTGCGGCCACACTTTGAATTCTGGGGCCAATTCTTGTCACCATGATAGGGGGGGGGGAGAATTGGAGACTCTGGAAAGAGTGCAGAGAAGAGCAACGAAGATGATTAGGGGGCTGGAGGTTAAAACATAGGAAGAACGGTTGCAGGAACTGAGTATGTCTAATAAAATGAAGAGAAGAACCAGGGGTGACCTGACAGCAGTCTTCCAATGTTTGAGGAATAGAATAGAATAGAATAGAATAGAATAACGGAGTTGGAAGGGACCTTGGAGGTCTTCTAGTCCAACCCCCTGCTTAGGTAGGAAACCCTATACCACTTCAGACAAATGGCTATCCAACATCTTCTTAAAGACTTCCAGTATTGGAGCATTCACAACTTCTGGAGGCAACTTCTGTTCCACTGATTAATTGTTCTAACTGTCAGGAAATTTCTCCTCAGTTCTAAGTTGCTTCTCTCCTTGATTAGTTTCCACCCATTTCTTCCTGTTCTGCCCTCGGGTGCTTTGGAGAATAGCTTGACTCCCTCTTCTTTGTGGCAACCCCTCAAATATTGGAAGACTGCTATCATGTCTCCTCTAGTCCAGGAGTGGGTTCCTGTACCGGTTGGTACCAGTTCGCTTCGCCGCACATTGCTCATGTATGCTCAATGGACTGAAAATTGTTCTGCGCATGCGCAGAAACATGCCAGCAATGGCAGAAGAGACTGGGGGAACCGTTTCAAGGGCGTGGCCAGCCTGAGTTGCTGCCGGTTCTCCGACACAAGCCAAATCACCAATACCGGTTCAACCAAACCGGTCCAAACTGGGAACAACCCATTCTGCCCTAGTCCTTCTTTTCATTAGACGTACCCATCCCTGCAATCATTCTTTATATCCTCGAGTCCCCTAATCATCTTTTGTTGCTATTGCACGTAGTTTGAAGACCCCTGGTTTAGTGCAATATGAAAAAATGCAAATACTTTTTGTGCAGGACCACCAAATTTTCTCACGGGCCGACCCCCGGTGGTCGAGAGGCCACCACTTGGTGACCGCTAGGCTAGAGGACGTACTAGAAGACCTCCAAGGGCCCTTCCAAGCCCTAGGATTCTACGACCTTTTGCAGATCAGATTGGCTCAATTGGCGCTTCCATCGGCTGATCGCTTCAATTGCTTTAACCTTTCCAGCGGAAGTTTTTCAACATCTCACATCACACAGAGCTTAGACAGCTCCACTCCGGAGTAGCGGCTTTTTAGTCCCGTGCTCGGTTGCAAGACTGAAGCGCCAGTCAAACCTCCCCAAACCTCCTCGTTTATATCCCAAATGGATGGATCTGACGTGTGGAAGAATCAATTTCTGAGTAAATTGCTTGCTGGACAAAACGGCCCTCTTCCCCGGGAGCCAGAAGGGTGATCTATCACCCTGTTTTTATGTCTTCACAGGTTGAGAGACAGGGGCAAATCAATTGGATGAGGTTCATTCCTGTGTCATAGACTGAATATGGCCCCACAGAGGCAGGTTGGGGGACGGAGGGCGGGAGGCTGGGAGCAGCCAGGGCAGGGAGGGTGGGGAATCTAGCCAGAGCTGCAAACTTTCCCCCACCCCACCCCCTTTTTTTGGTGTTGGATTTGTCATTGGTTTGATTGATTTTAGGATGGTTCACATCCAGAGTTGATTGTTTGAGATGGGCGAAGATACGGAGGGATGGAAGGATGGGCAGGCGGATGGAGAGATGTATGCATGCATAGGTGGGAGGAAGCATGGATGGATGCATGGATTGACACATGGATGCATGCAATACAATACAATACAATAGCAGAGTTGGAAGGGACCTTGGAGGTCTTCTAGTCCAACCCCCTGACTAGGCAGGAAACCCTATACCGTTTCAGACAAATGGCTATCCAAAATCTTCTTAAAGACTTCCAGTGTTGGGGCATTCACAACTTCTGGAGGCAACTTCTGTTCCACTGATTAATTGTTCTAACAGTCAAGAAATTTCTCCTCAGTTCTAGGTTGCTTCTCTCCTTGATCAGTTTCCACCCATTGCTTCTTGTTCTGCCCTCAGGTACCTTGCAGAATAGTTTGACTCCCTCTTCTTTCTGGCAACCCCTGAGATATCGGAACACCGCTATCATATAAAATAAATACAATAGTAGGGTTGGAAGGGACCTTGGAGGTCTTCTAGTCCAACCCCCTGCCTAGGCAGAAAACCCTATACCGTTTCAGACAAATAGCTATCCAACATCTTCTTAAATACTTCCAGCGTTGGGGCATTCACAACTTCTGGAGGCAAGTTGCTCCACTGATTAATTGTTCTGACTGTCGGGAAGTTTCTCCTCAGTTCTAAGTTGCTTCTCTCCTTGATTAGTTTCTACCCATTGCTTCTTGTTCTACCCTCAGGTGCCTTGGAGAATAGTTTGACTCCCTCTTCCTTGTGGCAACCCCTGAGATATTGGAACACTCCTATCATGTCTCCCCTAGTCCTTCTTTTCATCAAACTAAACATAGATGGGTGGGTGGAGGATGGATGGATGGATGGAGGGATGGATGGAAGGAGGGGTGCATGCATGCATACATGCATAGATGGGTGGATAGACAGAAGGACAGATGGATGTATGCAGGGGTGAAGGTGGGTGGGTGGATGCATGCATAGATTATAAAAATAATAAAGGCAGGTCATCAAATTTTTTAAAAATAAAATGAATGAATGAATGAACGAACTTCCAAACTCCAACGGCAAGTGAATACTCTAATGGGCTTTTTTTCCCCTTTATTGTACTGTGTTTTCAATTGACTTAATTGAATTTAGGATTGTTTGTCCTCGCATGCATGCCCACACACACACCCATAATGCAATGCACATGCGACATCACCCCCCATGCACGCCCCACCCCCCACTGCCTGTGCGCACAAACCCACCCACCCACCCGTGCCCCATTTTGGGCCTGGCAGGCCTCCTTGCGCCCAAAACTGGGGCACGGGGATTTTGTGCCGCATCCCCCTCCCGCCCGACGCCAGTTTTGGGCCTAGCAGGCCTCCCTGAAGCCTCCTGGGACCAAAAACTTAACAACTAAAACGATTCACTTAACAACTGCGGCAGGAAAAGTCGTAAAATGTGGCGAAACTCACTGAACAAATGTCTCACTTAGCAGCAGAAATGTTGGGCTCAATTGTGTGCGTAGGTTGATACACAATAAGCCGCAAAAGAAGAAAAGAGACACAAGGCCTAAGCACTCTTTAAAATGTGTTCAGAGAATGACCTCCCACAGCAACGTCCCATATATTGCTTTGATTTTTCCTTTAACTGCAATTAAGGATTATTATCATCCTGGCTGTTGTTGTTGTTGTTGTTGTTATTCTTAGGGGCTGTGAATTATCTTTAAGACATTTCTTAACGTCCTCCGGAGATCCTTTACTCGACAATTCCCTGCTTCGCTTGCTCAAATCCTCCATCTTCTTCTTTCTATATATGTAAATATGTGTTTTGTGTGTGAAATTGAGCAATTTCAACCAAACTCGGTAAACAGATGACTTACTCTCTGGAAAGAAATACTGTGAAGGTAAGACACCCCTAACTCCCCTCTGGGTGTGTGCTCTGTTAAGATACAGCCTGTTGTGCCATAAAACGGCTTCTACTGTACTGCCATAAAATGGCTTCTATTGTACAGCGGAGTTGCCATGGTAACGACTTCACAGTACTCCACAAGGGGGCTCCCTCTGGTAAGGGGGAAAACCCAACGTTAGAAATTACGTTTGGTCCGGACATTTTCCCCCTATAAATAAATACCTGAGTTGTCGGCTAGTTTTTTAAAATAAAATCACGGGTGTTTTTTCCCCGCCTACCGTCAGGCAGGGAATGGGAGGACAAATAGAAAACCAATTTTGCCTTTGGCTGAAAATAAAATTGCTTTCTTCTTACCAGCTGCAGACTTTATTACGCCAGGATGTCCTAATTTGGTGAGATGGATGGAGGGGAAAAAGACAAGCCGGGCGTCGGATCCGTGGCTCAACAAATGGAATAAATAAACACATTTGACACATTCAAAGTCCAGAGGAGTCGGAAGCCCTTACTGGGAGTCCTTGACTTATGACTGTTCGTTTAATGACTTGCTTGAATTTACAACGCCGCTAGGAAAAAAAGTGACTCGTGACCAGTCCTCACACTTACGACCGTTGCAGTGTCTCCATGGTCACGTTATTAAAATTTGCCGTGTGAAGGCAGTCCTCGACTTGCGACCACAATGGAGCCAAAAGTTTCCGTTGCTAAGCAAGACGGTGGTTAAGTAAGTTTCTGCTCCATTTAATGAGCATTTTCCTCCTTCTCAGAAGCTCATTGGCTGAATTTGAGCCACCCACCCTCCTTCTCAACCCAAGAGCCAATCAGGAGTGGCAGGGAAAGGGGCTGGACTAGGATTGGAAGTCCTGGATTCTAGAGTCTGCTCACTCCCAGAAGCTCATTGGCTGAGCCAGCCCTTCCCTCTCAGCCCCTCGTTGTCATGGGGAAAGGGCAGGACTAGGAGGGGGAGTGAGTCCCACTTGTCACCAATCATCAAGGGAAGTTCATTGGCTGAATTTGGACCAGCCCCTCCCTCTCAATCCAATAGCCAATCATGGATGGGCTGGAAAGGGATGGGCTGAAAGTAGGTAGAGACTTAAGTTCCAATCCCAGAATCTCATTGGCTGATTTGGAGCCAGTCCCTCCCTCTCAGCCCAAGAGCCAATCAGGCGTAGGGGAGAAGGGGCTGGACTAAGAGGCAGGAATCCTGGGTTCTAGTGCTCCCACAGGCACAGAACCTCATTGGCTTGGGTCCCTCCTCAGCCTCACAAGGTCATTGGCTGACTTTGGACCAGCGCTTCCCTCTCCATCCAAGAGCCAATCAGATGCAGTGGGGAAGGGGCTAGAGAAGACGCAGACTCCGGAGTCCGGACCCTGCAAAATCTGAGTGGAAACCCCACTTCAGTCCCCAGCAGTTCCCCTACAGAGCTTTGTGCCAGTCATGTTGTTTGAGACCAGCCCAACCTCGCAGGGTTGTTGTTCAAAGAAGAAAGAGATCCTGCACTCTACTTAGCTATAAGTTCTAGCTCAGTGATGGGTAACCTTTTAGTCGTCGCGTGCCGATAGCGTGTGCGCGAACATGTGCAAGAGTGCGCATGCATGCACCCATAATGCAATGTGCATGTGCCCCCCCTTGCATGCCCCTGCACATGCGCACATGACCGCCCCCTGTGTGCTCCGTCCCTGCACATGCATGCGTGCCCCACCACCACCACCAGAGGTAGTACTCAGCCAGTTCTGACAGGTTCTGGAGAACCAGTAGCAGAAATTTTGAGAGTGGGAGTAGTGATGAGTTTCAAAAATTTTTAGAACCTCTTCTGTAGGTGTGGCCTGCTTTGTGGGAGCGGCTTGCTGGCCATGTGATCGGGTGGGAGTGGCTTGCCAGCCATGTGACTGGGTGGGCGTGGCCAACTTGTAAAATGTGGTGAAACTCACTTAACAACGCTCTTGCTTAGCAACCAAAATGTTGGCTCAAAAACTCTGGCATTTGAAGCACGCAAGTCTTAAAGCTGTCAAGTTAAAAGACCCTTGCACCCCTAACCCTTTAGGGAAAAAAACCCCAGGGGTGTTCAAAGTTGACAGCTTTAAGACTTGTGGACTTCAACTCCCAGAATTCCTTCTCTCGCTCTTCATCTTGATGATGTGCGGATGGGGGGGGGGGGGGACTGGAACCGGTTCTAAACGGCATGGTAGATTTGTGGAACCTCTTCTATAGAAGAGGTTAGAACTGGCAGGAACCTGGTGGGGAGGGAATGGGGATTTTGCAGTATCCTTCCGTTGCCACACCACAAAGCCATGCCACGCCCACAAAGCCTCACCCACAGAACCGGCAGTAAAAAAACCTCTCACCACTGCCCCCCCACGTGTGCCACGCCCCCACAACCCTCCACGCTCCCATGCCCCTGCCCATGCGTACACGACCCTCGCATGTGCCCCGCCTCTTGCACATGCGCAGCAGAGGCCCAAAAACCAGCTGGCCAGCGGGAGGTGCCCATGCTTGCGCGCTGGAGCTTGAGCTGGGGCGACGGCTCATGTGCTCGCAGAGAGGCCTCTGGGCGCCATAAGTTCTTCACCATGGCCGTATACCATTTCAGACCAATGTTTGTCCAATCCCTTCTTAAAAACTTCCAGTGTTGGAACACCCAGAAATTCTGGTGGCAATCTGTTCCACCGGTTAATTGTTCTCCCTGGCGGGAAACTGCTCCTTAGTTCTAGGTTGCTTCTCTCCTTGATTACAAGTTACAGCGGCGGCAGAAAAAAAGAGACGTATGTCCATTTTTCACATGTATGACCATTTGCAGCATCCCCCTGTTCACATTTATTTATATTATTTATATTCGGATGCTCGACCACTGATTCACATTGATGATGGTCGCAGTGTCCCCGGAGTCACGTGATCCCCTTTTGCGACCTTCTGACAAGCAAAGCCAACGAGGAACCCAGATTCACTTAACAGCCATGTTCCTCGCAGTGATTCACTTAACAACTGTGGCCAGAAAGGCCGTAAAATGGGGCAGCATTCAATTAACAACTGTCTCGCTTAGCCACATAAACTCAATTGGGCTCAATGGTAGTCGTAAGTTGAAGACTGGAGGGGATGGGAGTCGGAGGCACCGTGTTACGGTGGTTCGACTCTTACCTCTCCGGCCGGACGCAATATGTGTTGACAGGGGGGCAGAGATCGACCCCGAGGCCACTCTCTTGTGGGGTGCCGCAGGGGTCGGTCCTCTCGCCCCTTCTGTTCAATGCATACGTGAAGCCGCTGGGCGAGATCATCCGTGGTTTTGGGGTTGAATACCATCTGTACACTGATGATACGCAGCTGTACATTTCAACCCCAAACCACCCCAACGAGGCTGTCGAAGTGATGTCCTGGTGTCTGGAAGCCGTCGGGGTCTGGATGGGGGACAACAGACTCAAACTCAACCCCTCCAAGACTGAGTGGCTGTGGCTTCCGGCACCTCAGTTCAGCCAGCTGACCCCATCGCTGGCCATAGGGGACGAGTTACTGCCCCCTGTGGAACGGGCGCGCAATTTGGGCGTCCTCCTAGATCCCCGGCTGTCAATGGATGACCATGTGGCAGCCGTGGCAAGGGGGGCGTTCCACCAGGTTGCCTGGTGCGCCAATTGCGCCATACCTTCTGGACCGGGATGGCCCTACTCACAGTCACTCATGCGCTGGTGACGTCCCCTAGACTACTGTAATGCTCTCTACATGGGGCTTCCCTTGGGACGCGCCCGGAGACTGCAGCTAGTCCAGAACGCGGCCGCGCGGGTTATTATGGGAAGATCTAGATTCTCCCACGTAACACCGCTCCTGCGCGAGCTGCACTGGCTACCTGTGGTTTTTCGGGTGCGTTTCAAGGTCCTGATTACTATCTTTAAAGCGCTCCATGGCTCAGGACCTAGTTACTTGCAGGATCGCATCCTCCCACATACATCCCTGCGGCCAATCCGCTCTCACAGGGAGGGCCTTCTCCAGGTGCCGTCCACTAGGCAATGCCAGCGGGCGGCGCCAAGGAGTAGAGCCTTCTCTGTGATGGGCCCAACCCTCTGGAATGACCTCCCCCCCGACATTAGAACCACCTTAGACTTCCGCTCCTTCCGACAAAAATTGAAGACTCACCTGTTCCGACTAGCTGGCCTGGCATAATTATAATTATAAATGTTACAACTATGAACTCCTGGTAGTATACTCTCACCTGGTTATTTTAAGGGTAATGTTTTAATTTCTAATTGTTTTTAGGGCTTTTAGACCCATATTTATTCTTCAGTACAGTACTCCTAATTTTAACCTCCTCCACATATATATGTATTTTTATAGTTATATTTATATTTGTATTTTATCTTTATTTGTTGTGTGGACTGTACACCGCCCCGAGTCCCTTTTTGGAAATGCGAAGAATAAATAAATAAATAAATAAGACCAGCTGTCATGGCTATTCATTGTTTCTCCTCTTGCTTTCTGGTGCTTTCTGGGACGCCCCCCCCCCTTTGTGGTAGCCCCTCAAATACTGGAAGACCGACATAAATTAATTGAATAAATAAACTCATTCGAACCCCCCCATAAGTTTCCAGTCCTCATGGTTCTCAAGAAGGACGGGCTTGCCTGCGGAGCTTTTTCTACCCAAAGTCACTCTCCAAAGCTGTGGCAGGCGGCGCCTTGGATCTGCTCAAAGAGCACGGGGAGATTTAACCCCGGAATTAAGGTCCCTCTGTGAGAAACAGTCACAGCTTCAGAAATGTGGTTTCGCCACTTGCCGAACACCGAAACTTTCCTTCGCTCCACCCTCCCCAGGCCCGCCCACTGGCAAGCTTGAATTTCTTCTTTTCAAACCAGCAGCCGGGGACAAACCTCCTCCTTAAACCTGTTTCTCCCTCACGGCTGAAACCAGAAACCAGAAAAGAGGGAGTGGTTGGAAGCATGAAACAGCCGGCTTTGATGCGCTCCATCCCCATGTAGCCACATCGCTGGGTCGGTTGCGGGCTGAGATGCTGAAGGGAATCTGGACAGCCCGATTTGGAAATCAGGAGGGGTGGACAGTCGCGGTGGTAGTTAGCCCCTTCTGGCTCGCCTCCTTAAAATGCAAAGGATTAGTAACAGGGAATGCATTACAGCTAGTCCTTGAATCAGAATCAAAACAGAGCGGGAAGGGACACTGGAGGTCTTCTAGTCCAGCCCCCTGCTCAAGCAGGAGGTCCTATAGTATTTTAGACAAGTGTCTGTCCAGTCTCTTCTTCAAAACCTCCCACAACGTCTGAAGGCAAGCTCTACCACTGGTTAACTGTCCTCACTGTTAGGAAGTTTCTCCTTAATTCCAGGTTGCTTCTCTCCTTCATTAATTTCCATCCATTGTTCCTTGTCTGGCCTTCAGGTGCTTTGGAGAATAGGTGGAACCCCTTCCTCTTTTCGGCCTCCCCTCAAATACTGCAACACTGCTATCATTTCCCCTTTAGTCTTTCTTTTCTCTAGTCTGGCCATGCCCAATTCCTGCAGCCGTTCGCCATATGTTTTAATCTCCAGGCCGTTAATCGTCTTTGTTGCTCTTCTTTGCACTTTTTCCAAAGTCTCGATATCTTTTTTTGTAACCAAAACTGGATGCAGTTATTCCAGGCGTGGTCTTACTAAGGCTTTACAAAGCGGTACCAATACTTCACGTGATTTAACCGTTGATCTGAAGTGGTGTAGGGTTTCCTGCCTAAGCAGGGGGTTGGACTAGAAAACCTCCAAGGTCCCTTCCCACTCTGTTATTCTATTCTGTTTTGGTTTTTTTAAAAATAATTTTTATTGAACTTATTTAAACATTAAAAAAAACACACATAAATTTCCACTCCTTACAGCAAGTCTGTATTAGTATCATTAATATCATTCATATTTACATAAGCTCTATTTCTATGTTCTCTAATACATATATAGTCACTTAGAATGTAATCATATTTACAGATATGTACAGTGTTATCATATTTGTTGCAGATAATACTTAATTCTTATACAGTATCCTGCGTCTATCCAACCATTTATACCATTTATGCTTTACGTGATTTAACCGTTTGTCTGAAGTGGTGTAGGGTTTCCTGCCTACGCAGGGGGTTGGACTAGAAGACCTCCAAGGTCCCTTCCACCTCTGTTATTCTATTCTATTTTGATTCTATGCCTCTGTTTATACAACCAAGGATTATATTCGCTTTTTTGGCTGCTGCCGCACACGGGAAGAGAAGAGAAGAGAAGAGAAGAGAAGAGAAGAGAAGAGAAGAGAAGAGAGAAAGGGATGGATGGATGCAGAGATGGGATGCTGCCGGTTTGGCACAGATTCGGCCAAACCTGTAGCAGTGGTGGGAGGAGGCTCCACCCACCAGCCCGGATGCTTCAGTCCATGCGCAGAAGTGCTACATGCGGGAGCAACAGAACCGGTAGTAAAAAAATTAGCAACCCACCTCTGGGTAGATGGATGGATGGATCAAATGGAAGGACTGTGAGAGGAGGGGAGAAGAGGAGGGGAAGGGGAGGGAAGGAGAAGAGAAGAAGAAATGATGGGGAGGGGAGGAGAAGAGAAGAAGAAATGGATGGATCAAGTGGAAGGACTGCGAGAGGAGGGGAGGGGAGGGGAGGAGGGGAGAGGAGATAAATGGATGGATGGATCAAATGGAAGGACTGTGAGAGGAGGGGAGGGGAGGAGGGGAAGGGGAGGGAAGGAGAAGAGAAGAAGACATGATGGGGAGGGGAGGAGAAGAGAAGAAGAAATGGATGGATCAAATGGAAGGACTGTGAGAGGAGGGGAGAAGAGGAGGGGAGGGGGAGGGGAGGAGAAGAGAAGAAGAAATGAGGGAGAGAGGAGGAGGAGGAGAGAAGAGAAATGGATGGATCAAGTGGAAGGACTGAGAGGAGGGGAGAAGAGGAAGGAGGGGGAGGGGGGAGGGGAAGAGAAAGAAGAAATGAGGGGAGAGAGGAGGAGGAGAGAAGAGAAATGGATGGATCAAGTGGAAGGACTGTAAGAGGAGGGGAGGAGAGATGGGGAGGAGAGGGGAGAAATGGATGGATGGATCAAATGGCTGGACTGTGAGAGGAGGGGAGAAGAGGAAAGGGAGGGGAGGGGAGGAGAAGAGAAGAAAAAATGGATGGATCAAATGGAAGGACTGTGAGAGGAGGGGAGAAGGGGAGGGGAGGGGGAGGGGAGGAGAAGAGAAGAAGAAATGAGGGAGAGAGGAGGAGGAGAGAAGAGAAATGGATGGATCAAGTGGAAGGACTGTGAGAGGAGGGGAGAAGAGGAGGGGAGGGGGGGGGAGGGAGGGGGAGGGGGGAGGAGAAGAGAAGAAGAAGAAATGAGGGAGAGAGGAGGAGAAGAGAAGAGAAATGGATGGATCAAATGGAAGGACTGTAAGAGGAGGGGAGAAGAGATGGGGAGGAGAGGGGAGAAATGGATGGATGGATCAAATGGCTGGACTGTGAGAGGAGGGGAGAAGAGGAAAGGGAGGGGAGGGGAGGAAAAGAGAAGAGAAGAAGAAATGAGGGGGAGGGGAGGAAAAGAGAAGAGAAAGGAAGAGAAATGAAGGAGAGAGGAGAGGAAGAGGAAGAAGAGGGAAAGGAAGGAAAGGAAAGGAAAAGAGAGAGGAAAAGGAATGGCCAACAACAGTTCATCCTTCACCAAACTTTTCTGATCTCCTTAAAGAACCATTGTGCCTCCTCAGAAAATCACGGGACCAATGACTTCCACAAGTTAATTACACCCTGATATTAATTCGATACTCTGTAATTACTCCTTGTCATTGGATGACCCTGACCGGTTTTGCTCAGAGAGCAGGAGATGAAAAAAAAAAAATAAAAACACCCGTGTGCACTTAGCTCAGCTGAAGCCGCTTTTTGGGTGACGGATAAACCCGCTTGAGACCTTAAATGAAAAGGCCTCAGTCAAACCATCTGTAAAACGGGCCCAGCTGCCCTCTACAAGCCGCCCCATTGGTACCTTCGATTCTTCCCAGCCGCTTCACGGAACTGGATATATTTTTTTTACTCCATCCTTTGACCGTCAGCGCGACAAACTCCGTCCCTCCGAACGATGGCACCGTGCGGAGAATTGCTCCCCAAGTAAACTTCATCTGCAATTTTTTTTAAAAAAAAGAGGTCAGACAGCACCCTAAAATTACTCCAAGAAAGGGGAGAGATTCTGACAAGCAAAATCAACGAGGAAGCAGTGATTCGCTTAACAACCAAGTTGACTTCACCACAGGAAAGTCAATGAGGAAGCAGCAATTTGCTTAACAATTGTGGCAAGAACGGTCATAAAATCGGTCAAAACTCACTTAACAGCTGTCTCAGTAACAGAAATGTTGGTCTCCGTTGTGGTCATAAATGCACAACTATCTACCACTACTAAAATTGTCATTGTTGTGACCTTCAGCTGGGCAAAACAGTACATCATTCATAGGGCAGTGTTGGCACACCGTTTTGTGCCGAAATGGAAGCGTGTGTGCGTGCCTGGTTTTTGGTGCTCCCATACACATGAAGACCAGCTGGCCAATGTGCCATAACTCGGAAGACCAACAAGCAACAGCTCATGTGCCCGGAGAGATGGCTCTGCATGTCTCTTCCAGCACACATACATTTGCCATTACCGTAGTAGGGCAAGCATTTTTGAACTAAGGTACCCCAAATGGGCTAGCTTATAGAATGCACCCAAACCTGGGCACCCAAGACTCTCAAAGTGACGACATTAAGGGGAGCTGTGGCTGATTGGATGCTACTGGCCGCTGTTGCGGTCACATGATCTTCCTTTTCAACGTTCCGTGACAATTTCCCAGGCGCTCTCGCAATCCCCTGCTCCCTTCCTCTCCACCAATTTTCTACAAAGAAATTTGTCTTAATACTGAATAAGAAACCGCGAACAGCAGTTTGCCTTAATGACTGCTGAAATTAGATCCTCCAGGAGAGAGTTAGAGAACAATGAAGTTAATCTTCAGGCTGACCTTCCAAAAATAAAATAAATAAATAAAAAGAATGTCACAGAATCACTATCCAAAAAAAAGTGCAAAGAAAATTTAAAGCAATCTGAGTAGGAGGTGGAAAAACAAAAAGCCACTTTCAAAGGGATAGAAACAATTCAGGAAAGAGAAGGATGGCTTACGGGCCAAAATCTGAAACTGGTTCACGATTGCTTTAAAGTTTTCTCCTGCAAAGGAGGAAAAATTATGTATTATTTTGGGACAAAATAGAAGCCATATACTCTGGCACTAGTTCATTAACTTTTGCAGAATGTTACAGCCCATAAAACAAAATTTTGCAACATTTAGCCAAACAGATGCATTTCTGCCCAGAGGATAAATCAAATAAAACAATCCTGAATGCTCCAAAGCCTGCTTGTTATTACAGGGGCTGTGCAGGAAAAGCAGATTATCCTGCAGAACTAAAAATAAATAAAAATAAAAAATACAGGGTATTATTCCATTGGCACCAGCACCTTAAGAGTGTGTGTGTGTGAGAGAGAGAGAGAGACAGAGACAGAGACAGAGACAGAGACATCCTCCAAAGTATGTCTAGTCAAGGCTGTGGTTTTCCCAGTTGCAATGGATGGCTGTGAAGGTTGGACCATAAGGAAGGCTGAGTGCCAAAGAATGGAGGCCTTTGAACTCTGGTGCTGGAGAAGACTCCTGCATTGAGTCCCTTGGACTGCAAGGCCATCCAACCGGTCAGTCCTAGAGGAGATCCACCCTGACTGCTCTTTAGAAGGTCCTAAATCCTGAAGTGGAAACTCAAATCCTTTGGCCACCAAATGAGAAGGAAGGACTCCCTGGAGAAGAGCCTCATGCTGGGAAGGATGGAGGGCAAAAGAAGAAGAAGGGGACGGCAGAGAATGAGGGGGCTGGATGGAGTCCCCGAAGCAGCAGGCGTGAGCTTAAATGGACTCCAGAGGATGGTAGAGGACAGGAAGGCCTGGAGGAACGTTGTCCATGGGGTCGCGATGGATCAGACACAACTTTGCAAGTAACAACAATGAAACAAACGCGAGCGGACCTTGAGGTCAAACTTACAGGATCCCGGGATCCTATCATTGCCGATTGGGACCTTCCCAGCCAACAAGCAAAGCTAATGTGGGAAGCCAGATTCACTTAACGACCGCAGGCTTCACTTAAGAACCATAGCCATTTATACTAAACAACCTTGGTCGAAAAAAGGTCATAAAATGGGACATGACTCGCTTAACAACTTCCTTGCTTAGCACTGGAAATGTTGGGGGTCTATTGTGGTCTTAAGTTGAGGACCTGTTTTCTGCCTTTTGGGGTTAAAAAAATTGAAATAATATAGAGCAGTGATGGCAAACCTTTTGGGCACTGAGTGCTAAAAAGGGAGCACTTTGCGCGCAGGTTCATCTGGGACGCAACCCGGAAGAGGAGCTACCCAGGGGGCATGCGCAAGCCGGAAAATGAACTTCCAGTTTCCTGGCACGCACATGCGCACTGGCCAGCAAGTCTGGGTATGCACTGATCAGCTGGCCGGGGCGCATGCTTACACCAGAAAACGGAAGACCAGCTCTTCAATTTCCAGCACTTCCGCAAACACAAAGGCCATCGCATGCGCATGTGCTCCAGAAAGCCGGTAAAGGTACGGGTGATGCCACCGTGCCAGGCGACATGGCGTGTCACTTCAGGCATCCGTGCCATAGTTTCGCCATCATGGGATATAGAGGATTCTCTTAATATGAATTACGGTAAAGATGGATGCGTTCACAGAAGCCCCGTATTCTTCCCCATCGCAAAAAGAAGCAGAGATGGTCAAAACTGATTCTTTTATCCAAAGGAGAGAATATATCTAATCTGGTGTCTATTTTGAAATTGCTTCCGGATTTTACGCTTGCAATCGGGGGGGGGGGGGGGGAATGAAAACTTTGATTTTGTTTTTGCTAATCGGATGGGTTTATTGTTATAGAAATGGCTGGTACATACTTGCGTAAAATTGAAAAGTTGTAGTTGTTATGTTGTTAGCTTCTCGTGCGCTAAAGAGAGTTGGAAGTCGGGGTCTTTTTCTTTCCCTTCCGTTCTTTACACCATCTGTCTGAAGTGGTGTAGGGTTTCCTGCCTGAACAGGGGGTTGGACTAGACGACCTCCAAGGTCCCTTCCAACTCTGTTATTCGATTCTATTTTGATTCTATGCCTCTTGTTTATACAACCAAGGATTGTGTTCGCTTTTTGGGCCGGTGCCGCAAACGGGAAGAGAAGCGATCTTTTCCCCCTTCCCCTCTTCCTAGTTTTCCCTTTTGGGAGTTTCTCTTTGTATTTTCTATCATTTTCAATGATATATGTCAGTGTCGATTTTAGGTCATGTAGAATTTCAGATTTCTATAAATCAATAAAAAGTGAACGCAAAGAAACAAAAGTAAATTGAGAACTACCTGCAATAAAAGGTAAAGGTTCCCCTCGCACATATGTGCTTGTCGTTCCTGACTCTAGGGGGCGGTGCTCATCTCCGTTTCAGAGCCAGCGCTGTCTGAAGACGCCTCCGTGGTCATGTGGCCAGCATGACTAAACGCTGAAGGCGCACGGAACGCTGTTCCCTTCCCACCAAAGGTGGTTCCTATTTTTCTACTTGCATTTTTACGTGTTTTCAAACTGCTAGGTCGGCAGAAGCTGGGACAAATAACGGGAGCTCACTCAGTTACACAGTGCTAGGGATTTGAACCACCGAACTGCCGACCTTTCTGATCGACAAACTCAGCCTCTTAGCAACTGAGCCACCTGCAATACAGCTATGCAAAAGAATTGACTGAAAAATTAGGGTTAATTAACGGTATAGGGTTTCCTGCCTAGGCAAGGGGTTGGACTAGAAGACCTCCAAGGTCCCTTCCAACTCTACTATTGTATTGTATTGTATTGTATTGTAAATTCTGTGTGAAAGAGACAGGTTTGTCCCCAGCAGACGTACACTGCTGAGCAAAAGTCTGGGGGGGGGGGAGTTGGGGGGGGAGGGTGAGATGGAAATCTCCTCCCACATCTCCTCTCTCCCCACCCCTCCAACGCCTCCCCCCTGGAAGTCCTTGTAAGTCCAGAAGCCGAAAGGCGAGAAAAACGAGTTCCTTTCGATAGTGGGATGGGTCCCGTTGCTGAGTCAGGACAGTCCCAGGGTGAACCATCCACCTGGGACGGTAATTATTGTTTATCCAAAGGTGGCGTAGATAGCAGGGATCGTGCGCAAACATCTGGGCGGGGGACAGACAAACCGAGACTGAGAAAAGAGATTTGGGTTTCCGATGAAAGTCAGAAGGATTTTTTGCATCCAGTTTTGCTCATCCCATTACTAAAATAAAAGATGTTGAGACTTTGGAAAAAATGCAGAGAAGACCATGATGGAGAACCTATGGCACACAGAATCCTCCCTGCAGCCATGCCAGCTGTTGCCCCAGCCCAGCTCCACCATGCACCAGCCAACTGATTTGCGGGAGGCATGCACGCATACGCGGGGATGAGGGGCGCAAACATGGGGGTTGCAGGTGCATGCGCGAGGGGGAGAGCGAACAGGGGGGATTGTGTGTGCATGTGGGGGGATCGTGGTGCATGTGGTGGGGAGCGCACGTGGGAAGCACATGCATGTGGGTGGGTGGCACACATGGGGGTGAGCGCATGTGCTGGTGGGCAGGGCGCATGGGGTGGCGCATTGCATTTGACGACAAAAAGGTTAGCCATCACTGAACTAGGATGGTTATAAAGGCTGGAGACAAAAAACATAGGAAGAACAGCTGAAGGTTTTAGGGTTTGGCTAGTCTAGAGAAAAGAAGGACTTGGGGGGACATGATAGCAGCCTTCCAATATTTGAGAACAATGAGGACTGGAAACTTACTGCAGTTTCAAAGGAATCTATCTATTATCTATCTATCTATCATCAATCTATCTATCTATCTATCTATCTATCATCTATCAATCAATCAATCTGTCTATCTATCTATCTATCATCTATCTATCTATCATCTATCATCTATCATCTATCATCTATCATCTATCATCTATCATCTATCATCTATCATCTATCTATCTATCTATCTATATCTATCTATCTATCTATCTATCTATCTATCATCTATCTATCTATCATCTATCTATCATCTATCTATCTATCTATCTTGTCTCCATATCTATCTACCTACCTATCTATCTTTGCTTGTCAGAAGGCTGCCTAAGGTAATCGCATAACCCGAAGACATTGCAACCGACATAAGTACATGCCAGTTGCCAAGCATCTGAATTTTGATCACGTCACCATGGGGAGGCTGCAATGGTCGTTAAGTGTTTAAAAACGGTCATAAGTGACTTTTTTCAGTTCTGTTGTAACTTTGAACAGTCACTGAATAAACTGTTGTAAGGCGAGGATTACCTGTAGATGGAATTGATTGATTGATTGATTGATTGATTGCTACATCCTGGTCCACCTTTAAAAGCTCCCGTTTTTGACCACCCAACAAAACGATCACTGGCTCAGCCTTCCTCCTAAAATCAGAAAGAACCTGGTAAGCCCCCCCTCCTCTTCCCCCCACCCGTCTTTCAATTCTCAACTTTTATTAAACGACAGGAAGTTTCTATCTTTTAATAAAACGTGTGAGTCTGGAAAGGAGCTATCGGGTTCCTCCTGATTTGACGGGACTAATGCGATTTCCCTTCCTAATAAATGAAAGTTTTCATTTGCTAAAGGAAAATGAAAGGGTGGGGGCTAACCTCATGGGGCAAGCTAGTCCCCCAGTGAATTAAAAAGAATTAATTCATGAACTGAATGAATGAATGCATGCATGCATTAAAAATTAAAAAGGGGGATCTAAGACGGAAAAAATCAACCGCATCCCATCGCATCAACCTCTTTAGCGGTAAGCTTTCTGTTCTACCTAGCCCAGTATTTTTCAACACATATATGGACTTCTACTCCCAGAATTCCCCAGCCAGCCATGCCTAATTCTGGGGAATTCTGGGAGTTGAAGTCCACATATCTTAAAATTTCCACAGTTAAAAGACACTATTGCATGTACAGCATTTCAGGCAGATTTCCCCCAATGCGGATTGTATAAGGATAACCAGACACCTTTGGTGACTAAGGCGGGACTAGAACTCCAATCTCCTGGTGATTGGTCCAAAGCCATTCATCTGGCTTTCATCCCCAAGACAGGACTAGAACTCACCATCTTCTAGTGATTGGCCCAAAGTCATTCATCTAGCTTTCATGCCTAAAATGGGACTAGAACTCACCATCTCCTAGTGATTGGCCCAAAGTCATTCATCTGGCATTCATGCCTAAAATGGGACTAGAACTCACTGTCTCCTGGTGATTGGCCCAATGTCACACAGTCAGCATTCATGCCTAAGGCGGGACTAGAACTCACTGTCTCCTGGTGATTGGCCCAAGTCACCCAGCCTACTTTTATGCCTAAAGTGGGACTAGAACTCACCATCTCCTGGTGATTGGCCCAAAATCATCCACCCAGCTTTCATGCCTAAAGTGGGACTAGAACTCCCAATCTCCTGGTGACTGGCCCAAAGTCACTCATCTGGCTTTCATCCCCAAGACAGGACTAGAACTCACCATCTCCTAGTGATTGGCCCAAAGTCATTCATCTGGCTTTCATGCCTAAAATGGGACTAGAACTCACTGTCTCCTGGTGATTGGCCCAATGTCACACAGTCAGCATTCATGCCTAAGGCGGGACTAGAACTCCCAATCTCCTGGTGATTGGCCCAAGTCACCCAGCCTACTTTTATGCCTAAGGCGGGACTAGAACTCACCATCTCCTGGTGATTGGCCCAAAGTCATCCACCCAGATTTCATGCCTAAGGCGGGACTAGAACTCCCAATCTCCTAGTGATTGGCCCAAAGTCACTCATCTGGCTTTCATCCCCAAGACAGGACTAGAACTCACCCTCTCCTAGTGATCGGCCCAAAATCATTCATCTGGCTTTCATGCCTAAGATGGGAAAGTCACTCAGGTGGCTTACATGCCTAAATACGGAAACTAGAACTCACCGTTTCCCAGTTCTTTAGGCCAGCCACCTTAACCACAGACCTAACTAGTTCTCACATCCTACGGGAAAGTAACAATAACTTAAAACAAATATAACACGGGCACTGAATCCAGCACAGCTAAAATTCTCTTGACAAGTACAGGGATGGTTGTTTGTTTGTTTTTAAACTTAGCGCAGGTTTCATCTGAAGTACAATTCTCTGAAGCCTGCCAGAAATGAACAGTTACTGAAAGGAATTCACTTTAAAACAAAACACAGAAAAACAGACCTTTGCATTGAAAATAAATGCATGTATTTAAAACAAAGAGGCGTCCCAATCAAAGGAACTGTTTCAAACTGTCTGTATCAAAGAAAAGGTATATTAGGAACCTCGTACGAAATGCAGGCAAATTACGTGTAATAGCGGGGAGTTTTGCAACGGAGACGAAGAAAAAATATGGCGAGCCCGAACTTTTTCCCAGGATTGCACAGTTATAGACACCATTTTGACTTTTTTGACCTTCCTGCCTTGTTAAGGTTCCAGAATATTGCAAACCTGGGCATCGGCAGGAGGGTTGAAAAAGTCCAAAATGGTTCTGCTGGTTTATGCCATCTCTTTCTAATTCTGTCACGTTTTTATGTGTGCATATAAAAACGTGGAATGTGTGCAACGTGGAAGGGAATTTGAATTTTCCGAACATCCCGACAGATGCTTTGAATAGCAAGCAACTTACTCAAATTTCCTGGGGTTAATTTCATTTGCAAAACCAGATTTACAGGAGGGTGTCAGGGATGGAAATGGGTCACATCCTTGCTGCAGCCCAGAGTCTTCCTGTCTTCAGCTGCTTGGGCAGGGGGTTGGACTAGATGACCTCCCAGGGTCCCTTTCCGACTCTGTGAATCTGAAAACTCTTTTTTTTCTAAGGAAGGGCAACCAGGCAGTAGCCACAGGGGGCAAACCAGGGTCCAAAATATTTCCCCGAACTTGTTTGTCCTTCTCAACATTCACAGTTTTCGAAACTGTACCAACCGGCGGTTATTTCCCCTCCCCCCTCCCCCGAAGTCTAAAGTCCCATCGCAAAAGCTTTGATGAGCATCAACAGGATGCAGTTTTCAGAAACACAGGTAGCGTTGGCCGTTTCAAGGACAGGTGTGTCAGGTTTGCCATTTAATGCATAGCTCCATCCGATTGCAATAATAATATTTCTCAGATTTGGGCCAGTCTGTTGCAGATGTTTCAATCGCTGTGGAAAGGGATCTAGGAAGCAGATAAGCAATAAGCCAGCTTGGAAAAGAGATTGAGAGACAGACAGGTGGATAGACAGGTGAGTAAGTAAGTAAGCAAGTAGAGAGACAGACAGACAAACAACTAATAGATGATTGATAGATGGATAAACGGATGATATATCGATCAATGATGGATGGATGGATGGATGGATGGATGGATAAGATTGATGAATAGAATAGAATAATAGAGTTGGAAGGGACCTGGGAGGTCTTCTAGTCCAAAGCCCTGCTTAGGCAGGAAACCCTACACCATTTCAGACAAATGGTTATCCAACATCTTCTTAAAAACATCCAGTGTTGGAGTATTTAGAACTTCTGGAGGCAAGTTGTTCCACTGATTAATTATTCTAGCTGTCAGGAAATTTCTCTTTAATTCTAGGTTGCTTTGCTTCTTGATTAATTTCCATACATTGCTTTTTGTTCTGCTTTCAGAACTGATGGTGGTGATGAGAGGGGGGGGATAAAGGAAGAAAGGGGGAGAGAGAGGGACAGACTGGACAACTGGATGGATGGATGGAAGGATGGATAGATAGATAGATAGATAGATAGATAGATAGATAGATAGATAGATAGATAGATAGATAGATAGATAGATAGATAGATAGATAGATAGATAGGCAGGCAGGCAGGCAGGCAGGCAGACAGACAGACAGACAGATGAGAGAGAGACAAATAAACAGAGATAGATAGATGATAGATAGATAGATAGATAGATAGATAGATAGATAGATAGATAGATAGATAGATAGATGAGAGATAAATAAACATAGATAGATGACAGAGAGAGATAAATAAACAGAGATAGATAGATAGATAGATAGATAGATAGATAGATAGATAGATAGATAGATAGATAGATAGATAGATAGATAGATAGATAGATAGATAGATAGATAGATAGATAGATAGATAGATGATAGATAGATGAGAGAGAGAGAGAGAAATAAACAGAGAGAGAGAGAGAGAGAGATACCAACAGGTATAGATAGAAGTGTGGGTGGCTTGATGATGGGAAATTTGGATGGACAGACAGCTAAACAAATAATTGACAGACACACAGACAGGCACAAACAGGTTTAAAAGGAGGAACGGCTGGCTGGATGAAATGAATAGATGGATGGACAAACAGACAGACAGCTAAGAAAAATAAACAAATACGCAGGCAGGGAGGCAGGATTCCCGGATATGTGATCCACCTTGCTGAGGTTATCTGGTGTCTGTTTCAACAACAACAACACCACCCCCCCTTTTTTTTCCCAAACTTTCTTTCAGAAGATCCATCCCTTCCCCCCAAACCTACCTATTGTCGCTAACTAGCAACACCACCGAGCCATTCTGAATCTTAGCCTCTTTGACCGTTTCGTGCTCGCCCAGTTGACGGGCATTGTAGTGGAAGTTCTTTTTCCAAGAAGTGATGCCTTCCCGGACCAGGTAAGCTCTCAAGTCCATCACAGTGTCCGTCGGGCGCACCGTCAGCGGGAGCAGCTGGTCCTCTTCGGCGAGGTGGACCTTGATGTGGTACCTCTTCCAGCGGGAAAGACTCCTGCGCAGGGTCTCCATCATCCACAGCTCCCGAAGGACGGTCCTTGCAGAGAGCAGCAGCAGGCAGGAGCATCCAGGCGCTGAATGCAAAGGAGGAGAAACTCCAGCAAGAGAGAGCTGAGTTTCAGGAAGGAACACCACCCAGCAGGGCAGGCCTAACCGGTTCCCGGCAAATGCTCGGCTGCATTTTTCCCATTCCAAGGAAGCGCGTTGTCTTTGCATCTTGGGCTGCTCTGGAAAAATCTCAGCCTTTTACAGAAGGAAAAAACAAGCCCATCTCATCCAGGCGCTTTTTAATTTCAGAAATTGCTAATAAATTTTTTAAAAAGCAAACAAACCCAGGAAGATTCAGTTCTTACAACAAGCTTAGCCCCAAGAGAATCAAAAGAACCAACGATGCAATCCACCAAGGTGGGGGGTAGGATGTAGGGATGCAAACGCAGGATGTGTGAGAGGAACTTAAGGTGGTTTGTAGAAGGAGAAACTGCTGGGGTAGGGGATTTGCGGGAAAGAAGGGAAAATATTGGAGATAAATTTATATATTTACAATACAATACAATACAATACAATACAATACAATACAATACAATACAGTAGCAGAGTTGGAAGGGACCTTGGAGGTCTTCTAGTCCAACCCCCTGCCTAGGCAGGAAACCCTATACCGTTCCAGACAAATGGCTATCCAATATCTTCTTAAAGGCTTCCAGTGTTGGGGCATTCACAACTTCTGGAGGCAACTTCTGTCCCAATGATTAATTGTTCTCACTGTCAGGAAATTTCTCCTCAGTTCTAGGTTGCTTCTCTCCTTGATTAGTTTCCACCCATTGCTTCTTGTTCTGCCCTCAGGTGCCTTGGAGAATAGTTTGACTCTCTCTTCTTTGTGGCAACCCCTGAGCTATTGGAACACTGCTATCATGTCTCCCCTAGTCCTTCTTTCTCTTAAGCTAAACATACCCAGTTCCTGCAACCGTTCTTCATGTGTTTTAGTCTCCAGTCCCCTAATCCTCTTTGCTGCTCTTCTCTGCACTCTTTCTAGAGTCTCCACATCTTTTTTACATCGTGGTGACCAAAACTGAATGCAGTATTCCAAGTGTGGCCTTACCAAGGCATTATAAAGTGGTATTAGCACTTCACGTGATCTTGTCTCCAATATTTTCCCTTCTTTTCCACAAGTCCCCTATCCCAGCATAATGGAGACAAACCTGCTTTAGTTTCCCTCACATACTACATATATACTCTGTGTGTGTGTGTGTGTGTGTGTGTGTGTGTGTGTGTGTGTTAGCCCAAAACCGAGCCTCAAGCTGGCGAGTGAGAAACCAGCATGAGGATGGCGAGTGAGACCTTGCTGAAACGTTGCCAAGACAATCTCAATCTTACACGGGAAAAGACCCGAATACAACAAGAACAGCACAGATAGATAGATGATAGATAGATAGATAGATAGATGGAGGGAGGGAGGGAGGGAGGGAGGGAGGGAGGGAGGGAGGGAGGGAGAGAGAGAGAGAGAGAGAGAGAGAGAGAGAGAGAGAGAGAGAGAGAGAGAGAGAGAGAGAGAGAGAGAGAGAGAGAGAGAGAGAGAGAGAGAGAGAGAGATGCTGAGCATCTGGTGTTTCTCAACCTTTAAGATATGTGGAGTTCAACTCCCAGAATTCCCCAGGCAGTATTTGTGGACTTCAACTCCCAGAATTCCTCAGCCAGCATTTGTAAATTTTCTCTTGGGCAGAGAACTGGCTGCTCACATTTTTCAATCCCACCCCTGAACTCATGTAAAGTCCTGCATTCGCACAACGTGTGGAGGGCGGAAGGGAGGTGGTTAAACCTAACCGCGTCGAAATTAAGAGCTTCCAGCTCTTTAATTGTCCAGCTTTAAGCGCATTGTCAGCCTCTAAGAATTTCAGAATAGCGTCAACGTAGCTGCCAAAGCCAATCCTGCCCCAATCCTCTTAAGATTTCATATTACAACATTGTATGGCGAAAAGATTCTTTTCTCCTTAATCATCGTTAAAACCCTCTTCTGGAGATAAAAGCAGATTTAAAGCAGAAAGACGGCAAAATAAAGAGAGATTTCAAACGTCATCAGCTTATTCTATTTGTGAGAGCGGTGAATTAAAACCATGCTACCAGCAAGCTTAATATGTTAAGAGCTCCAGCGTCTGTTGTCTTGCAGAGGAAAAGGTTTTATTGGGTTTTATTTTTTTTTCCTCTGACAGGGTGTCCTCGACTTACGACCGCAATTTGAGCCCTATCTTGCTAGGCGAAAAATCCGTTAAGGGAGTTTTGCCCCGTTTTGCCACCTTTCTCGCCACACGGTTAAGGGAATGCATTGCAGTTGTTAAGGCAGTTTGGTCTCAAACAGACTCAAGCTCAACCCCTCCAAGACTGAGTGGCTGTGGCTACCGGCAGCTCGGTTCAGTCAGTTGATTCCATCGCTGACCATAGGGGGCGAGCAATTGCCCCCTGTGGAACGGGCGCGCAATTTGGGCATCCTCCTTGATGCCCGGCTGTCAATGGATGACCATGTGGCAGCCGTGGCAAGGGGGGCGTTCCACCAGGTTCGCCTGGTGCGCCAATTGCGCCCCCTACTGGACCGGGATGCCCTACGCACGGTCACTCATGCACTGGTGACGTCTCGGCTGGACTACTGCAATGCCCTCTACATGGGGCTTCCCTTGGGACGCGCTCGAAGACTGCAGCTAGTCCAGAACGCAGCCGCGCGGGCTATTTTTGGGAGTACTAGGTACTCCCACGTAACACCGCTCCTGCGCGAGCTGCACTGGCTGCCTGTGGTCTTTCGGGTGCGTTTCAAGGTGTTAATCACCATCTTTAAAGCGCTCCATGGCTCAGGACCTAGGTACTTGCGGGATCGCATCCTACCACACACTTCCCTGCGACCGATTCGCTCTCACAGGGAAGGACTCCTCCGGGTGCCGTCCACTAGGCAGTGCCAACGGGCGACACCTAGGAGTAGAGCCTTCTCTGTGATGGGCCCAACCCTCTGGAATGACCTCCCCCCCGATATCAGAACCACCACCGACTTTCTCTCCTTTCGACGAAAACTGAAGACTCACCTGTTCCGTTTAGCCGGCCTGGACCATTCATAACCTCATTATACCTCTTGGCAGATATATTTTTAACTGGGTAATTTTAATTGGGTATTTTTTAGGATTGTTTATATACTGTTTTTATCTGCTTTACCTGTACAGTGTTGTATTGCCTCCTCTTCTATGTTTTTATGTTTCCATGTTTGTAGTCTATTTTATCTATTTCACTTGACTGTACACCGCGCCGAGTCCCTTTGGGGAGAGGGGGCGGTATAAAAATCGAAATAAAAGGTAAAAAAGGTAAAGGTCATTAAGTGAATCTGGCTTCCCCCATTGACTCTGCTGGCCAGAAGGTCGCAAAAGGGGATCATTTTCCATTCCATTCCTTCTTTATTCTCTATTCTGTTCTGTTCTGTTCTATTCTATTCCATTCCATTCCACTCACTGGAAGCTTTCAAGAAGCGACTGGACTGCCATCTGTCAGAAATTTTGTAAGGGCTCCTGCTAGGCTGAGGGGTTGGACTAGATGGCCTACAAGGTCCCTTCCAACTCTGTTATTCTATTCTATTCTATTCAAAAAGATGTGAAGACTCTGGAAAGAGTGCAGAGAAGAGCAACAAAGATGATTAGGGGACTGGAGGCTAAAACCTAGGAAGAACGGTTGCAGGAACTGGGTATGTCTAGTTTAATGAGAAGAAGGACTAGGGGAGACATGATAGCAGTCTTCCAATATCTCAGGGGCTGCCACAAAGAAGAGGGAGTCAAGCTATTTCCAAAGCACCTGAGGGCAGAACAAGAAGCAATGGGTGGAAACTAATCAAGGAGAGAAGCAACTTAGAACTGAGGAGAAATTTCCTGACAGTGAGAACAATTAATCAGTGGAACAGCTTGTCTCCAGAAGTTGTGAATGCTCCAATACTGGAAGTTTTTAACAAGAGGTTGGATAGCCATTTGTCTGAAGTGGTGTAGGGCAGGGATGTCAAACTCTTTGAGGGCCACATTAGGGTTGTGTTTGACCTCAGAGGGCTGGGTGCGTATGGCCAGGGTGTATATATTGGGGGCACCTATGGTGGCCAAGTGCTAAGGCAGGACTGCCCAGAGACCCTACCTCTCTCTCATTATAATCTCCTTCCTTCCTTCCTCTCCCTCCCTCTTTTCTTCCTCCCTTCCCTCCCTCCTTCCTTCCTCTCTCCTTCCTTCCTTCCTTTTCTTCTTTTTCCTTTCCCTCTTCATTCTCCTTTCTTCTTCCTTCCCCTCTTTCCTTGCTTTTTTCCTTCCCATCTTTCCTTCTTCTTCTTTGTCGTTCCTCTTTCCCTTTCTCCTTCCCTGTCCCCTTCTTACACGCTCAAATGCAAAAGAAATAGAAATGTTTCTCTTCCGGTTTTGTTTTTACTTCGTTTTGCTAGACCTCTGCCAGCGGAAATGGAACTCCACGGGCAGCAGCCCCGCCCCCCAGCTCCATTTTCACTGGCAGAGGGCCGCAGGAGACTGTCACTGCCAAAAATGGGGTATGGGGGGGGGGGCACACAGCCCTCCAACAAGCTCCATTTTTGCTAGCAGAGTGCAGTGCGGGCCTGTCCTTTGCTGTTTCCAGACCAGCCCTGTGGGCCAGATCTAAGCACCCTGCAGTCCGGATCCGGCCCATGGGCCTTGAGTTTGACACCCCTGGTATAGGATCTCCAATGCTATTATTATATGTTCTATATCCATGATAGTGAATCTATGGCTCTCTGTGGGCATGTGTGTCCTCACCAGCTGCTCTTCTGGTTTCTAGCGCACCTGGTCAATTTTGGGCCGTTTTCCGGCCGGGGTGGGGGGCAAAAATGACTCAAAAAACAGCCTGAAAATTCCCTGAAAAACGGCCTGGAAAATGGGCTGGTTGTTTTTTTTTTTTTTTTTGCTGTTTTGGGGCCTTTTTCCATGCTGTTTTTAGGGGAATTTTGAGGCCATTTTTTTGAGCTGTTTTTGGCCCTAAAAACGGCCATAAAATGCCTGAAAACAACCCCCCAAACGGCCAAAAAAACAGGCATGCATGCGCCGGCCAGCTGGTCTTTGGGTTTCTCGTGTTTTAATTTCCCCTTATTTCTAAGTTGCTTCTCTCCTTGATTTGTTTCCAAATCAATTTGTTTCCAATCTTTTTCTAAAGAGCAGTCAGGGTTGATCTCCTCTAGGACTGACCGGTTGAATGGCCTTGCAGTCCAAGGGACTCAATGCAGGAGTCTTCTCCAGCACCAGAGTCCAAAGGCCTCCATTCTTTGGCGCTCAGCCTTCCTTATGGTCCAACCTTCACAGCCATCCATTGCAACTGGGAAAACCAGAGCCTTGACTAAACGCACTTTGGTTGGCAGGGTGATGATATCTCTGCTTTTTAGGATGCTGTCTAGATTCGCCCTAGCTTTCCTCCCCAGGAGCAAGCATCTTCTAATTTCTTGGCTGCAGTCCCCATCTAATAATAATAATAATAAAACTTTATTTGTTAGCCGCACCCTCTCCCGAAGGACTCGGGGCGGCATACAATAAAAACATATAAAATACAAATATGGACAATACATACATAAAATATAGACATATACATGGAGGAGGTAGACAGATGAATGGAAACAATCTGCGGTGATCTTGGAGCCCAGGAAAATTAAACGGCTCAAAAAATAACCGGAAAATTCCCCTAAAAACTGCGTGGAAAAAGGCCCCCAAACAGCAAACAAAACACAGGCCATTTTTCAAGGAATTTTCATGCTGTTTTTGGAGTCATTTTTGCCCCCACCCGCAAAAAAGGCCATTGGAAAACGGCCATAAAACGCCCTGAAAACAGCCCCTAAAATGCCCCCAAAACAGGCATGCATGCGCCAGCCAGCTGCTCTTTGGGTTTCCGGTGCTCTGGCATACACATATACACATGTGTTCCAGTTTGGGCACTTGGTGCCGAAAAGGTTTGCCATCACTCCTCTTTATGCATTTAACTTCCAATATTTTCAAAAGGTGGCTGCATCCACAGGCTGAAAATAAGCCGGAGAAAAAAGGAATTCCTCCCGCATAGCGGGTGGAACTGGCAATTTGCAAAGGGAGATACGCCATGTAGTTTTGCCTTGTGTGAGGCCGTTATGCCTCCCGAAAAGCTGGAGACAGCTGCAAATGAGGATTAGGAAGAAAACATAAACTCTTCCACGGTCCTTCTTGGTGGGTGTTCTGGGCCCAGTAATCCCCAAACATCTGGAAGACGCCATACCAGGTTACAGCAGGTGGGAGGGAGGCAAAATTGTGATTAATCTTCCCCCTTGCGAGGCCAACGAGTTGCAAATTGGCAAGAAGAAAATAAAAATTCATTTTCTCGTCAAGCCACATTCGGAAATCTGCGTCAAACGACTCCGGCTTAGTTTATTCTCCGGCATCCAAGCCCATAAGCTTCTCAAGAGCCCCAGAAGGAATTTTCGCACTCAGGAAATCTTAAGACAGTCCAAAGTGGATTGTATTTATTTGGGGCAGGCGGAATCGAGGAGCAGGCTGCCGGTGGGGAGGAGGGGTGGGCAAATGACCCTTCTTTTCCTCCCTCCTTTCCCCCAGCCTTATCATCAAACGTTATTTAACAGAATAACAGAATTGGAAGAGACCTTGGAAGGTTATCTAGTCCAACCCTCTGTGCAAGCAGGAAACTTTATTCCATCCGGTGATAAAGCACCCGCACTGTTCCATAGTGAATTGTTCCGTCAGGAAATTTCGCCTTATTTCTAAGTTGCTTTTCTCCTTGATTTGTTTCCAAATCAATTTGTTTCCAATCTTTTTCTAAAGAGCAGTCAGGTTGATCTCCTCTAGGACTGACCGGTTGGATGGCCTTGCAGTCCAAGGGACTCAATGCAGGAGTCTTCTCCAGCACCAGAGTCCAAAGGCCTCCATTCTTTGGCGCTCAGCCTTCCTTGTGGTCCAACCTTCACAGCCATCCATTGCAACTGGGAAAACCAGAGCCTTGACTATACACACTTTGGTTGGCAGGGAGATGATATCTCTGCTTTTTAGTCTAGATTTTCCATAGCTTTCCTCCCCAGGAGCAAGCGTCTTCTAATTTCTTGGCTGTAGTCCCCATCTGCGGTGATCTTGGAGCCCAGGAAAATAAAATCGGTCACGCCCTCCATTTCTTCCCCACCTGTTTGCCAGGAATTGAGGGAGCCAGATGCCATGATCTTCGTTTTCTTAATGTTGAGTTTCAAGCCAACTTTTGCACTCTCCATTTTCACCCGCATTAAGAGGCTCCTTAGTCCCTCTTCACTTTCTGCCATCACAGTGGTATCATCTCATCTCCATATCTGAGATTGTTGATATTTCTCCCCGCAATCTTAATTCCAACGTTTGATTCATCTAGCCCAAAGGTGTCCAAACTTGGGAACTTTAAGACTTGTGGATTTCAACTCCCAGAATTCCCCAGCCAGCCATGGCTGGCTGGGGAATTCTGGGAGTTGAAGTCCACAAGTCTTAAAGTTCCCAAGTTTGGACACCCCTGATCTAGCCCCACCTTCCCCCCGCTTTACAAAACCTTTATAAGACCAAACCTGGAATGCCACATCCAATTTTGGTCATCACATTACAAAAAAGATGCCGAGACTTTGGAAAAAGTTCAGAGAAGAGCAACTAAAAGGCTCAAAGGCCCGGAGACAAAAAAAATGTATAAAGAACGGTATGAAGAACATATGAAAAAAGGCAGGGGTGAAATCTATTTTTTTCTATGAAATCTATGAAGAACGGTTGCAGGAACTGGGTGTGTCTAGCTTAAGAGAAAGAAGGACTAGGGGAGACATGATAGCAGTCTTCCAATATCTCAGGGGTTTCCACAAAGAAGAGGGAGTCAAACTATTCTCCAAGGCACCTGAGGGTAGGACAAGAAGCAATGGGTGGAAACTAATCAAGGAGAGAAGCAACTTAGAACTGAGGAGAAACTTCCTGACAGTGAGAACAATTAATCAGTGGAACAGAAGTTGCCTCCAGAAGTTGTGAATGCCCCAACACTGGAAGTCTTTAAGAAGATGTTGGATAGCCATCTGTCTGAAACGGTATAGGGTTTCCTGCCTAGGCAGGGGGTTGCACTAGAAGACCTCCAAGGTCCCTTCCAACTCTACTATTGTATTGCATTGTATTTTCCTCCACTGGTTCTGTGAGCATGGCTTGCGGGGTATCATGTGACTGGGCGGCTGTGGCCAACTTTTTTTTCAGTTTCAGCTATTTTTTTAGCTTTTTAAAGCATTTTTTCTCCTGCCGGTTCGGGCGCTGAGCCATGCTATTCTCAGAAGCTTTTTTTTTTTTTTTACTACTGGTTCGCAGAACCAAGGTTCCTACTGGTTCGGCTGAACCAGGCTGAACCGGGGTGGATTTCACTGCTGAAAAAAAAGCAAAAGTTTTCATTCCGGCATTTGTCAGCTGCCATCCTTTGATTCCCAGATATTCCCTTTTTTCGATCGAAAGAAAAGATGGAGGCCGAAGTGTCCTGCTGTTTCAGGCAGGTTAATCAGAGGGCTCTGTTGTTGTTAGAAAGGTGAGCAGCGAGGAGAGAACCTGCCTCTGGGAGCTTAAGCCCTTTCTTATGCTCACGATAACCCAAAACTGCAATTTTTAAGACTCGGATGCCAGACAGATGGGAAGCTTAAAACCATTAAGCTTTTCAACATTGGGTGGGATTTTAGAGGTCATTTAGTCTTACCCCCCAGCATTAAGTAGGCCAAACAAATCTGGCATCCGTTACGGCCGATAAAAAAGATACAACGGAGCACTACAGTCTTGAAATATTCGTGTTGAGCAGGAAAAAACAGAACATCAGAGTGAGAGATGCCTACATACTGTTTGTCCTTGACTTACAATAATTCATTTAGTGACGGTTCGAATTTACAACGGCACTGGGGGGGGGAAATGACTTAGGGCCGTTTTTTACATCAGAAACTCTGCCATTGTTCAACCCATTGAGGAATCTGAGAAGGAAATACAGGTGGTCCTCTACTTACAACCACACTTGAGCCCAAATTTTCTGCTGCTAAGCGAGGCAGTTGGTAAGTGAATTTTGCCCTATTTTGCAATCTTCCTTGCTGCGGTGGTTAAGTGAATCACTGCACTTGTTAAATTGGTGTCACTTTTGTTAAGTGAATCTGGCTTCCCCGCCCCCCATGACTTTGCTGGCCAGAAGGTCGCAAAAGGGGATCACGTGACCCAGGACGCTGCACCCGTCATAAATATGAGTCAGTTTCGAAGTGTCTGAATTTTGATCAAGTGACCATGGGAAGTTGGGGGAACAGAGAGAGGGAGGGAGATAATAGATGGAGAGAGAGAGAGGGATGGATGGATGAGATAAATAAAAAGATAGATAATAATACATACAGTAGATAGATGGATGGATGGATGGATGGATGGATGGATGGATGGATGGATGGATGGATGGATGGATGGATGGATGGATGGATAGATGGATAGATGGATAGATGTGTGGATGGATGAATGGATGGATAGATAGATAGATGGATGGAGAGATGGATGGACGGATGGATAGATGGATGGATGGATAGATAGATGGATAGATGGATGGATGGATGGATGGATGGATGGATAGGTGGATGGATGGATGGATGGATAGGTGGATGGGTGGATGGGTGGATGGATGGATGGATGGATGGGTGGATGGGTGGATGGGTGGATGGGTGGATGGATGGATGGGTAGATAGATGGAGAGATGGATGGATGGAGAGATGGAGAGATGGATGGAGAGATAGATGGATGGATAGATGGATGGATGGATGGATGGATGGATGGATAGATGGATGGGTGGATGGGTGGATGGGTGGATGGGTGGATGGAGAGATGGATGGATGGATGGATGGAGAGATGGATAGATAGATGGATGGATGGATAGATGGATAGATGGATGGATGGATGGATGGATGGATGGATGGATGGATAGCTACATAGATAATAGATGGGTGGATGAGTGGATGGATGGAGAGATAAAAAGATAGATAGATAAATGGATGGATGGATGGATGGATAGATAGAAAAGTAGATAATGGTTAGATGGATGGATGGATGGATAGTTGGATGGATGGGTAGATAGGTAGATAAATAAATAGGTAGATAGATAGATAGGTAGATACATATGTGATAATAGATGGATGGATGGATAGATGGATGGATGGATAGATAGATAGATAGATAGATAGATAGATAGAAAGAAAGAGAGAAAGAAAGAAAGAAAGAGAGAAAGAAAGAAAGAAAGAAAAAGAAAGAAAGAAAGAAAGAAAGAAAAGTGGATAATGGTTAGATGAATGGATGGATAGATAGATAGATAGATAGATAGATAGATAGATAGATAGATAGATAGATAGATAGATAGATAGATAGTCATAGTTTTCAGTGGAGTGACCAAAGCAGGGAATTCTGCCTTAAAAACCAAATGTTTTCCTCTCCTTCGAGCTTTTAGTATCACTTTTAAGATCTTGTAAAGTCTTAGCTAATGAAACTAGGGCTGCATTATCCAGGTTTTGCATGCTTATTTTTCACAATTCCTTCCAATAAAACTTTCTCTGCGCCAAGGCAACAGCAGCTGGGAGATTGAGAACGAAGCCAAGGGCAGCTCAGGCATAAGACAAAAATTGACTCCCCATATTGCTTTAAAAACATATTCACGAACCTCGAGGGAACACAGACTGTGAATTTTTACAGCGCCTCATTGTCCAGCAAAAAAAAATCATAGAATCAAAAGATGTGGACAATGGCAAACTTGGGATCCTGCCAGCAAAACCAGAAGGGAAAGAGCAGCTTGAAAACTATACTGTATTTTCATTTTCATTTTCCAAAAGAAAAAGGGATTAGAAATTAGGATATGAAGTTATTTTTCTCACCTGCAAAGTTTGATCTAGTGGTTAAGACTAGTGGTGGGTTTCTAACCGGTTTACTACCGGTTTGCTGAGAAGGTGTTTTGCGCTTGCGTAGGCGCAGTTGACTAAAAACTGTTCTGCGCAGAAACGGCGCAACGGCAAGAGCGGCAGGATGGTGGAGACCAGGGAACCGGTTCGGGGGTGTGGCAGGCCCAAGTCGCTTCAGGTTCCAATGACCCAGGCCACCAGACCACTAGCGGTAGGAACCCACCCCTGGTTAAGACGCCAAACGAGAAACTGGGAGACAGTGAATTCTAGTCCTGCCTTAGCCATTAAAGCTGGTTAAGCTAACACCAAGCGAGAAACTGGGAGACAGTGAATGTGGCCAAAGCAGAATAGAAGAGAATGAACTGGAAAAGAAAACAAAATCGAAAGACCTTGACATAGAAATAGAATGACTGTGGCAAAAGGAAGCAAAGGTAATACCAATAGTGATCCCAAAACATCTGGAGCATCCTTTGAACACAACCGGCATTGACAGATTCACCCTCAATCAATTGCAAAAGGCAGCTTTGCTTGCAACAGCTGGCATCCTGTGATGGGACTACATCTGCCTATCCCAGGTCTTTAGGGAGGACTCAATAGATGGACACACAAACGCCAAATCCACTCTGAACATCTGGCTGACTATGCAATGAGCCAAAACAATAAATAACACATCAAATAACACACATCTGCCTATCCCGGGTTTTTAGGAAGGACGCAATAGGTAGGCAAAAATGCCAAATGGAGTCTGAACATCTGGCTAACTGCAGCAACACAATAATAATAATAATAATAATAATAATAATAATAATAATAATAATAATAATAATAATAATAATAATAATAATTAGTTCCCCACCATTCTGACAATGTCCTCAAAATGGCATCTGTATGGTGGTGGCTCAGTGGCTAAGACGCTAAGCTTGCTGATCAGAAAGGTCAGCAGGTCGGCCGTTTGAATCCCTAGCATGGTGTAACGGAGTGAGCTCCCGTGACTTGTCCCAGCTTCTGCCAACCTAGCAGTTCGAAAGCACGTAAAGCTCAGTGGCTAAGACGCTAAGCTTGCCGATCAGAAAGGTCAGCAGGTTGGCCGTTCGAATCCCTAGCACAGTGTAACGGAGTGAGCTCCCGTGACTTGTCCCAACTTCTGCCAACCTAGCAGTTCGAAAGCATGTAAAGCTCAGTGGCTAAGACGCTAAGCTTGCCGATCAGAAAGGTCAGCAGGTCGGCCGTTCGAATCCCTAGCACCGTGTAACGGAGTGAGCTCCCGTGACTTGTCCCAGCTTCTGCCAACCTAGCAGTTCGAAAGCACGTAAAGCTCAGTGGCTAAGACGCTAAGCTTGCCGATCAGAAAGGTCAGCAGGTCGGCCGTTCGAATCCCTAGCACCGTGTAACGGAGTGAGCTCCCGTGACTTGTCCCAGCTTCTGCCAACCTAGCAGTTCGAAAGCACGTAAAGCTCAGTGGCTAAGAAAGCTTGCCAATAGAAAAAGGTCAGGAGTCCACCGAATTGTGTGTAAAGAGTGAACAGCGACTTTCCCAG